>BLSH010072080.1:0-10021 GCA_018402905.1 Glandirana rugosa | reverse complement strand
TGTGTACATATCCCTAAAGGTACCTGTAACTACTCCCCAGGGGGGTATACATGTACAAAACCCTTAGGGTACCTGTAACTACTCCCCAGGGGGGGGGTATACGTGTGTACATATCCCTAAAGGTACCTGTAACTACTCCCCGGGGGGAGGGTATACATCTGTACACATCCCTAAAGGTACTTATAACTGCTTCCGGGGGGTATACGAGTGTACATATCACTAAAGGTACCTGTATATGTGAGCATATGGGGGGCCTTCGTCAATGTCCATGGAAATCCCTACACATGTCTACATATGGGAGGGGGGCCCCTCATCAATGTCCATGGAAATCCCTATACATGTGTGCATATGGGGGGGGGACCCCTCATCAATGTCCATGGGATTCCCAAAACATGTACATATGGGGGGACCCCTCATCAATGTCCATGGAAATCCCTATACATGTGTACATATGGGGGACTCATCATCAATGTCCATGGCAATCCCTATACATGTGTACATATGAGGGGCCTTCATCAATGTCCATGGCAATCCCTATACATGTGTACATATGGGGGGACCCCTCATCAATGGCCATGGCAATTCCTATATATGTGTACATATGGTGGGACCCCTCATCAATGTCCATGGCAATCCCTATACATGTGTACATATGGGGGGAACCCTCATCAATGTCCATGGAGATCCCTATACATGTCTACATATGGGGAGACCCCTAATCAATGTCCATGGCAATCCCTATATATGTGTACATATGGGGGGCCTTCATCAATGTCCATGGCAATCCCTATACATGTGTACATATGGGGGGATCCCTCATCAATGTCCACGGAAATCCGTATACATGTGTACATATGGGGGGACCCCTCATCAATGTCCATGGAAATCACTATACATGTGAGCATATGGGGGGCCTTTGTCAATGTCCATGGAAATCCCTATACATGTCTACATATGGGGAGACCCCTAATCAATGTCCATGGCAATCCCTATATATGTGTACATATGGGAGGGGGACCCCTCATGAATGTCCATGGCAATCCCTATACATGTGTACATATGGGGAGACCCCTAATCAATGTCCATAGAAATCCCTATACATGTGTACATTTGGGGGGATCCCTCATTAATGTTCATGGAAATCCCTATACATGTGTACATATAGGACATGAAAAGAAACAGTCTGTGAAGATGTCCACACCATATGTGACTATCTCTGTGGAGACATAGGCTAGCGCATTTTGAGAAATCCCTCTTCCTCAGAGCCTAAGGCTACTTTCACACTGGAGCGTTTTACAGGCGCTATTTAGCTAAAAATAGCATCTGTAAAGCGCCTCAAAAATCCCCCCCAATCCACTCCAATGTGAAAGCCCTGAGTGCTTTCACACTGGGGCGGTGCTCTTATGGGACGTTACAAAAAGTCCTGCAAGCAGCATCTTTGGGGCGGTGAGGGGAGCGGTAATATACCGCTCCTCTACCGCCCCTGCCATTGAAATGATTGATGGTGCCAGCCCAGGGGGTGTGCCTTACCTGCCCCGTGGGCCTGGCCTAACCCCTTTCTCATGAACAAACCCCTATCAATCACAATACACCACAATAATAACAATGATCAGGACATGTGCATCATAGTACAAACAAATTAACACCTATCAATCATAGTATACCACATCAATTACGATGATCATGATCAAGACATGTGCATCATAATACAATCAAATTAGTAAACTCATCCTGAATAATTATATATACAAGAAATCCAAGGCTTGGCTACTTCATACAATAAAGCCCCGCACACGCAGTGCGACGGTCGTATGCAAACGGTCATACGACCGGTTGTTGTACGATCATCTGACCATTAGTATGTGCGCTTAGAACAGCCGACGTGCGACAGTCGTACAACGGAAGTTGGATGAGCAGACTAGAAAACTTTGGTTGTACAACAAGCGGTCGTACAACTGTTGTATCGGGTGTACAGAGAAGTTGGTCCAAAAAGTTGTACTGTGCAAAACACGCATGCTCAGAAGTCAGGAACGCTCAAAAGTGTCCGTTCGTGTAAACCTACGTTCCTAATTCACAAATCACATGCACCTAAACTTCCTCTTTATACGCTGGTAACACGTCACCACGTTGGCTTGGTCGTACGATCGCTTAGTGCATGTCAAAACGCGAGATACAACAGCCAACATACGATTTGGGCCGTTCGGTCGCTCGACCATCGCACCGTGTGTACGAGGCTTAAGGTGCATGAATCACAAAAAACACACACTGAGCCAATACTCATCACATGATGCCTCCAAACTCTGCTGCCCAGTCCTATAATGGGGTGCACAGTGTCTCACAAACTATGCCAGACATGTCAAGTCTCCCGTGAGTTGCGGAGTTTCCCGCATTTGGCATTTGGCTGCGGGCTCACGGACACCCCTGAGCGTTGGGCGATCTTTCTGTTGGGCCTATCACTCACAGGGGACATAGCAGCCCAAATGGCTGAATGGAATATGGCTACGGCGGCCGCTCTGTCTTCTGTCTGTGGCTGAGTGACAGGCGGAGGTGATGACGTTCCTGTCTGTGTGAGGTGGAGGAGTGTAACAAATTCCCGCCTCCTAGATAGACCGAACACTGATCCAATATGAATGGAGACCTGTCTAATCTGGTAACGGAAGTGACGTTCCGTCAACGCCATCTTGCTACACCCCGCACTCGCCCACAGTAAAGACACAGTGAGAAGGTGGCAAGAGGACATCTTATTACATCCCATCGGAGTTTTGCATTTTACACTTTTTTTTTTTTTACAGTAAACAGAGCTTAAATACTGATAAACAGTATTTAGAAATACGTTACACTGTTTTGATGTTAAATTTTAAAAGCAGCGGCAAGCGTACTCATCTGACAGGAATTGCAAAACTGACAGAATACCACTGTTTTTACAATTCAACATCTAAACAATGTCACCTATTTCTAAATACTGTCTTTCAGTATATAAGCTTTGTTTATTGTAAAAAACAAGTGTGAAATACAAAACTCCGGCGGGTGTTATAAGATGTCCGCTTGCTGCCTTCTCACTGTATCATTACTGAGGATGAGAGCAGGGTGTAGCAACATGGCAACGACTTCCATTTTAAGAATTGACGGGTCGCCATATCTGATGAAACACCCGCCCATAGGCAGGGCTGGACTGGGACAAAAATTTGGCCCTGGACTTCATCCAGACCGGCCCAGGGCACATCAGGGTACAGTGCACATCAGGGCAAAGGGCACAGGACACATCAGGGCACAGCACATCAGGGTACAGAGCACAGCGCACATCAGGGTACAGCGCACATCAGGGCACAGCACACATCACATCAGGGTACAGCACATCAGATTACAGGGCACAGCACATCAGGGCACAGCACATCAGGGCACATGGAGCACATTAGGGCACATCAAGGCACATGGGGGTACATCAGGGCACATGGGGGTACATCAGGGCACATGGGGGCACATCGGGGCACATCAGGGCACATGGGGGCACATCAGGGCACATCAGCACATGGGGGCACAGCAGGGCACATGGGGGCAAATCAGGGCACATGGGGGCACATCAGTTAAGTGTTACCAGTCTTTTCTTTTTCTTGCAGAGAAGCGCACGGAGCGGCTGTGTATGAAGTTCTCATTCATGTGTCACGCTGCTCCCTGGCGGCCCCGCCCTCTCCTCTCTCCTCGTCTATCCCAGGTGATGTCACAAGCCAATTGGAATGGACGAGGAGAGAGGAGGGGGCGGGGCCGCCAGGGAGCAGCGTGACACATGAATGAGAACTTCATACACAGCCGCTCCCTGCGCTTCTCTGCAGTTAAATCCCCGATTTACCCATCAGGCGTCAGCTGACTGGCGGTGATTGACGGGTAGATCGCGGGGACCCCTGTGAGGACGAGGCCGGCCCACTGAGCCATCGGCCCACTGGGAAACTCCTGGTAGTCCCGATGGCCAGTACAGGCCTGCCCATAGGACCTTCATGGGTCTCCTGGGTGTGGCGCGCCGTTGTTCCCGCCCACCTATGATGTAGTTGGAGCCGTTCACAGTATAAGTAAACTGTGAGTGGAAGGAGAGAGATGCCCCTGCAGAAGCCACGCTTTCCATATGATGGCCCCTCCACCAGCCTTCGCTGCATGTGTGGCATACACTACAAACGGAGGACAGAGAGGAAGGGGGAGTAGAGTTACCACCTCATCCCTTTAATCCAGGACACACATGAATTACACAGGTTCTGAGGCTAATGTAATGCAGATAAGGCACCAAGTGAGTTTAATTGCCACCTTAATCAGCCACAGAGCCTGCATAATTAATATGTGTCCTGGATTAAAGGGATGATGTGGCAACCCTAAGGGGGAGGGGAGAGGAAAATGCTGGAAATCAAGCAGCTCTTCCCATTAGAATACATGCTGTGGGCGCACATATAATCATAGATAATAACATCCTAAATATATGTCTTGTCCTCCGTCTGTAGTGTATGTCACACATGCAGTGAAGGCTGTGGGTGGGGTTATCATATGGAAGGTGTGGCTTTTGCAGGGGGATCTCTCTCCTTCAACTCAGTTTGCTTATGCTGTGAACGGCTCCAACTACGTTATAGGTGGGCAGAACGGCACGCCACACCCATGGAGGTCTTATGGGCGGGCTTTTACCTTGGAACGCAGACGGGCGCCGCACTTCCGTATAGTGCAGTGTGTGTGCGTTCCAGGCATCCAGGATCCCATTCCCTGGTCCGCATAGAGACACCGTGCTCCCCATTATAGGAGCAGATAGCAGAGGTTTGGAGACAAGCGAGGGGTTGTTAGGGTTCAAGCAGAGGCTGATGGAGACAACAGCACACGGATTGAGGGCATTTCTGTACTGATCCATGCACCAGGAGTGCTGAGTGGGAGACAAATGGTGATCACTATAGTCTGGGCAAGGATATCATCACACATTCACAATAGCAGATCCCTTCTACTTTCTCTTGTATTATCTCTCATTCCCCAATCTTTTTACCGTCTCTTACCATGGCAATCCCTATACATATGGGGGGTTATCTATCAATATCCACAATACTCACCAATACCGCTGTCTGTAATCCCGTAAAACATCCAATAACGGCTCTGAAGCAGCCGCGCACAAAAGTCTGAGTTTTCTTCATTCTGGAGGTCTTCTTGGTTGGAGTATCTGCAGGCTGATCATTGATATCTCCTTTCATAGCTGGGCGTCCTTTGCTGGCTTTCTCTTTGGTGTTTTTTAGAGAAATAAACTTTGTACATTTAAATTGTCTCATTGTTAAGAATAAAGAAACACGCTTTAAATGTACGAGTATAGAAATTGCTATGAAACTGAATTGAAATCAAATCAGATCAAATTGCAATAAAATCTCTGGAGAGATAAGAAACAGGTCTTCACTGCTCAGTGGTCACTCTGCTTCTGTGCGAGACCCTCCTGTGACCGGCTGATACTGGCTCAACTGATGACATCACAGGGCAGAGTCATGTGACCTTTTTTTCAAATCTCATGATGACTCAGCAAAAAAAATAACTGACGATTTTTTTTAAAGGAGTCTCATCCTTATTTGTGAGCGTTGTGAATTCAGCCTGTAGGCTCATTATACAAATCTAATAGGAATATGGCTCCTGGAAAAACAGTTTTTTTTTTTTTAAGTGACGGTTATTTTGAATGAGATTTAAACCTTACAGTCCCATGGCTGAAAATAAAGATGTGTGATTCCTATGATAACACTGAATGCACCCTTATCACTTCATATAAAGCTTTCCTGCAGATCAAATATTTTCATTTCTTTCCCGATTTTCTTTTATTTAACATGATTATAAGCCAAATTATGATCCCATGTTTAACCCTTTCACTGCCAAGTCAAATGTTTTTCCTTTCTTTCATGAACCCTTTCTTTGCCAAACCAACCCCCCTTCGTAACCCTTTTACTGCCAAACCATTGTTTTTTTTTCATTTTAACCCTTTCTATGAACCCTTTCTTTGCCAAACTAAGATTTTTTTTTATCCTTTCATTTTTTTTACCCTTTCCAAATTATTTTTTTTAAACCCTCCCCATCCCCGTTTTTAACCCTTTCAACACCAAAAACAGTTTCCCCTTTTTAACCCTTTCACTGCCAAACTAATAGTTGTTGGGTTTTTTTCCATTTTTTGCCCATACAGTATCTCACAAAAGTGAGTACACCCCTCACATTTTTGTAAATATTTTATTCTATCTTTTCATGTGACAACACTGAAGAAATTACACTTTGCTACAATGTAAAGTAGTGAGTGTACAGCTTGTATAACAGTGTACATTTGCTGTCCCCTCAAAATAACTTAACACACAGCCATTAATGTCTAAACCTCATCAGCCCATCAGGCTGCATTGATGGTCACTGGTGAGCAGTGGTGGCCCGCCCATAGGGGGCGCCCGGGTGCGGCCCCCCCCCCAAATAGAAGAAAAAAAATTCCCCTTTAAAAAAAAAAAAGTTTGTTTATGTTTAACATAGTGCACTGTGTTCGGGCGCCGGTCACTTCCAGTCGTGCAGAGAGAAGCCGGAAGTGACGCGCTGGCTCCGTCCTTTCACACGAGGAGCGAGGAGCGGAGGAGCGGAGCGGAGCGGAGGACGTTTGTGCTAGACTGCCAGTGCCAGATTTGCATTTGCAGGCTTACCAAAATTGTCTTAGGCTTAGGGCCTTTATGGAGTGCATTCAGGCTGTGACCCTGGATCTGGGGCATGTCATTGTCCGGAGTCAAGAAGCAATTATTCACCAAACAAAGAGCACCCTTATGGAAAATACTTTTTAATGCACTGATCATGCAGTATACATCGTAAAACCATTCTTCTTTATCAGTTTTGATTGATAGAATTGGTCAGCTGTGACAAACTACTGTGCCCAAGCAAAGAAATTACATGGGGAATATAACTACACTATATTATACCTAGCTAAAACAATGAAAACATTTGATGTTTAATGCCTTCAACCCTGTATATAATCTTTTCGCTACCAGTGGTGGCCGGTGGTATTTTTTATTTGGGGGGGGCGGCAAACGGTGCACAGCCAGCCACCCCCCCGATCGGTCTGTCACCCGGCCACAACACTTACCCCGGGTTCCCTCCAGGCGACCGGCTTCCCCGGCAACTCCTCCCGGCTGCCAGCTTCTCCTTGGGCTTCCCTCCAGGCGATGGTTAGGCGGCCAGCTAGCTTCTCCTGCGTCTCGTCTCCTCCCGGCCACCAGCGTAGCTTCTCCTTTTGGCTAATCGGGAAACGGGTCTCAGGACCTGATTGGCCAGGAAGAGAATTAGTGTGACACTAGCGAATATGCGATTCTTGAACGTTTGTCGCTGCTATAGATTTATGCGATTCTTGCACATATTTGTCGCTGCTATAGATTTATGCGATTCTTGCACATATTGGTTGCTGCTTTAGATTTATGCGATTCTTGCACATATTGGTTGCTGCAATAGATTTATGCGATTCTTGCACATATTTGTTGCTGCTATAGATTTATGCGATTCTTGCACATATTTGTTGCTGCTATAGATTTATGCGATTCTTGCACATATTTGTTGCTGCTATAGATTTATGCCATTCTTGCACATATTTGTCACTGCTATAGATTTATGCGATTCTTGCACATATTTGTCGCTGCTATACATTTATGCGATTCTTGCACATATTTGTCGCTGCTATAGATTTATGCGATTCTTGCACATATTGGTTGCTGCTATAGATTTATGCGATTCATGCACATATTGGTTGCTGCTATAGATTTATGCGATTCTTGCACATATTGGTTGCTGCTATAGATTTATGCGATTCTTACACATATTTGTTGCTGCTATAGATTTATGCGATTCTTGCACATATTTGTTGCTGCTATAGATTTATGCGATTCTTGCACATATTTGTTGCTGCTATAGATTTATGCGATTCTTGCACATATTTGTCGCTGCTATAGATTTATGCGATTCTTGCACATATTTGTCGCTGCTATAGATTTATGCTAATCTTGCACATATTTGTTGCTGCTATAGATTTATGCGATTCTTGCACATATTTGTTGCTGCTATAGATTTATGCGATTCTTGCACATATTTGTCCCTGCTATAGATTTATGCGATTCTTGTACGTTTCTTGCTGCTATAGGTTTATGCGATTCTTGCACATATTTGTCGCTACTATAGATTTATGCGATTCTTGCATATATTTATTATTTCTATAGATTTATGCGATTCTTGCACATATTTGTCGCTACTATAGATTTATGCGATTCTTGCATATATTTGTTGTTGCTATAGATTTATGCGATTCTTGCACATGTTTCTTGCTGCTATCGATTTATGCGATTCTTGTACATATTTGTCGCTGCTATAGATTTATGCGATTCTTGCACATATTTGTCGCCGCTATATATTTATGCATTATACATTTGCATGGGATCAGTTGCACAGTTTTCTTATTCATTTCTTATGCACTTAGCACTTTATTCAGATTTAGTCGTTTTAGAGAGATATTAGCAGAGCCACGCCCACATTTTTTATAGCTTCAGTGCCTTACTAAGCCCCCTTCTGGTAATTCTGAGAATCTCCTGTCAGTTATTAGAACCCCTATCACTTTGTCAAATACTCTGTGAGCAGAAGGGGACGATGTTCTTGTTTAGTGCTGAGGCAGAAAAAAAGCAATGCAAAAAGGCATTTATTAGTGAATCTTTTATGCTGACCATAAATCCAGCAATTTTTAGGTGATTTTATTCCCTTGTACCCAGCTTTACATATTGTAGCAACAAGGATCAAACACATCAAGGCAATCTGAGGTCAACCAATTTGGTTGAAGGCTGATTGGGAGGGGTTGAAATTCCTTTGTAATAAATTGGGCTACTAGACTTCTGCCAGCATAGGGCAGCCCATAGATGAGTCATATTTTTCATTCAACCAACAGGTTGAAGAAAAAAAATGACAGTTCCTCTACCTACACCCTCCATGTGGAAGGGGGAATCCTCCTCACTGACTGTGCTGCAGAAATTGGACAGAACGGTAGACAAGTAACATAGTCACCCTATCAAATTCTATTGGTATATGATATACAGAGCCCGGTGTATAATGTACAGCCTGGCATATGATATACAGAGCCCGGTGTATAATGTACAGCCTGGTATATGATATACAGAGCCCGGTGTATAATGTACAGCCTGGTATATGATATACAGAGCCTGGTGTATAATGTACAGCTTGGTATATGATATACAGAGCCCGGTGTATAATGTACAGCCTGGTATATGATATACAGAGCCCAGTGTATAATGTACAGCTTGGTATATGATATACAGAGCCCGGTGTATAATGTACTGCCTGGCATATGATATACAGAGCCCAGTGTATAATGTACAGCTTGGTATATGATATACAGAGCCCAGTGTATAATGTACAGGCACGTATATGATATACAGAGCCCGGTGTATAATGTACAGCCAGGTATATGATATACAGAGCCCGGTGTATAATGTACAGCCAGGTATATGATATACAGAGCCCGGTGTATAATGTACTGCCTGGCATATGATATACAGAGCCCGGTGTATAATGTACAGCTTGGTATATGATATACAGAGCCCAGTGTAAAATGTACAGCCTGGTATATGATGTACAGAGCCCGGTGTATAATGTGCAGACTGGTATATGATGTACAGAGCCCGATGTATAATATACAGCCGGGTATATGATGTACAGAGCTTGGTGTATAATGTACAGCTTGGTATATGGTATACAGAGCCCGGTGTATAATGTACAGCCTGGTATATGATATACAGAGCCCGGTGTATAATGTACAGGCTGGTATATGATATACAGAGCCCGGTGTATAATGTACTGCCTGGCATATGATATACAGAGCCCGGTGTATAATGTACTGCCTGGCATATGATATACAGAGCCCGGTGTATAAAGTACAGCCTGGTATATGATGTACAGAGCCCGGTGTATAATGTACAGCCTGGTATATGATATACAGAGCCCGGTGTATAATGTA
>BLSH010072071.1:438373-450464 GCA_018402905.1 Glandirana rugosa | reverse complement strand
TACATGGACCAGTAAGCACGGGCGGGGACACTATATCTCGCTAACTGCACACTGGGCAAATGTAGTGGCGGGTGGGCCTGAGCCAGCTAGCCATTTGGCGCATGTCCTTCCACCACCGAGGATTGCAGGGCATTTCTCTTTGCCTCCTGTTGCCTCTTCCTCCTACTGCGCTTCCTCCTCCTCTACCACCTCCTCATCTGCAACACCTTCACCACCAACTTCAGCACATCCAGGGGGAAACGACAGCAGGCTGTTTTAAAACTGATATGTTTGGGGGATAAAACCCACACTGCGCAGGAGCTGTGGACGGGCATTGAACAAGAGACCAATGAGTGGTTGTTGCCACTGAGCCTCAAGCCCGGCCTGGTGGTGTGCGACAATGGGCGAAATCTCGTAGCGGCTCTGGGCCTAGCCGGTTTGACGCACATCCCTTGCCTGGCGCATGTGCTGACTTTGGTGGTACAGATATGTCAGAGCTGCTGCAGAAAGTGCGGGCCGTCTGTGTGCACTTTCGGCGTTCTCACCCTGCTGCTGCTCGCCTGTCTGCGCTGCAGCGGAACTTTGGCCTTCCCGCTCACCGCCTCCTATGCGACATGCCCACAAGGTGGAACTCCACCTTGCACATGCTGGAGAGACTGTGCGAGCAGCAGCAGGCAATAGTGGAGTTTCATCTGCAGCGTGCACGGGTCAGTCGCTCTGCGGAACAGCACCACTTCACCACCAACGAGTGGGCCTCCATGCGAGACCTGTGTACCGTATTGCGGTGTTTCGAGTACTCCACCAACATGGCCAGTGCCGACGATGCAGCTTTACTATCCCACTTTATGTCTCCTTGAAAAAACACTTCGGGCGATGATGGAAGAGGATGTGGCACAGGAGGATGAGGAGGAGGAGGAGGAAGAGGGGTCATTTCCACAGTTATCAGGCAAGTCATTCACAAATGGCTCAGAGGGTGGGTTCCTGCACCAGCATAGGCCAGGTAAAAAATATTCAAGCCAGGGCACAGTTCTGGAGGATGAGGAAGATCATGAGGAGGAGAAGGAGGAACCGCAGCAGGGTGGCACCCAACACAGCTCGTGGGCATCACTGGAGCGTGGCTGGGAGGATACGGAGGACAAAAATGATACACCTCCCACAGAGGACAGCTTGTCTTTGCCTCTGGGCAGCCTGGCACACATGGCCGACTACATGCTGCAGTGCCTGCGCAACGACAGCCGAGTTGCCCACATTGTAACTTTTTCTGATTACTGGGTGGCCACCGTGCAGGATCCCCGTTACAAGGACAATGTGCCGTCCTTAATTCCCTCACTGGAGCGTGAGAGGAAGATGCGCGACTACAAGCGCACACTGGTAGACGCGCTGCTGAGGGCCCAAATGACACTGGGGGCTCAGTGGAAGCACAAGGCGAAGGCAGAGGAGGAGGAGGAAGAGGCCGCCAACGCAGCTGTGGCACCGCCAGCAACTCAGAAGGCAGGGTTAGCATGGCCGAAATGTGGCAAAGCTTTGTCAGCAGCCCGCCACAACAAACAGCACCACTAGCTGATAGCCAAGGTCTTAGCAGGAGGCAGCATTTCAGCAACATGGTGGAACCGTATGTGTGCACACGCCTACATGTACTGACTGATGGGTCTGCCCCATTCAACTTCTGGGTCTCCAAATTGGGCACATGGCCTGAGCTTGCCCTCTATGCCTTGGAGGTGCTGGCCTGCCCTGCAGCCAGTGTATTGTCTGAAAGTGTGTTTAGCACGGCAGGAGGCGTTATCACAGACAAGCGCAGCCGCCTGTCCACAGCCAACATGGACAAGCTAACGTTTATTAAAATGAACCAGGCATGGATCACACAAGACTTGTCTGTACCTTGTGCAGAATAGACATTTAGACCGGCCTCACACAGCCATTGGTTTACTTGTTTTTTTTTAATATTCCTCAATATTTTGGGGGCTACCAACAAACAACAAAAAGTGTTGGCTATCTCCTCCTCCTCCTCCTCCACCACTGCCACTTCCACCTACACTGCCGCGGTCATGGCCTAGTCAAGCTCTAGGCTCCTACTCCACATCCACCCCCCTTCCCATTTTTATTTTTTTTTCATTTGATTTTAAGTTATTTTCCCTATCCCCATTTTTTTTGTAGGGCACTTGTCCTACTCTTACCCCCATTTTACTTCCTTTTGCAGCCCTCTAGCACTTGCCAGAACAGCCATTTTTGTGCCGAAAAGTTCGGGTCCCCATTGACTTCAATGGGGTCCGGGGTAAAGTTCGGGTCAAGTTCGGTACCGAACCCGAACTTTTTTGCGAAGTTCGGCCGGACCCGCCGAACCCGAACATCCAGGTGTCCGCTCAACTCTAGTCTCCAAGTCTGCTCTTGCCACTAGATATTCGTGCACCATATAATGCAGACACTGCTGATGGTTGCTTAAACCTATCAGCCCTGGGCGCTGAGGACTGAAGAATTATTTAAAGGCATCGGTTCGCCGGCCACATTCTCCACCACTCTTCATCTGACCAAATGTAGTCTCAGAAACACGTTGTCCAGCAGCACCAGGAAATGGTAGCCTCCTAGGGTCTAGAAAGGCATTGCACAAACTTTTCTCCAAGGTATCCTGAAGATGTTTCATCCTCCGCTCCCTCTGCGAAGGCAGGGTGAGCCCTGCAACTTTACCCTTGTAACGTGGATCAAGAAGGGTTGCCAGCCAGTAATGAACCCTCTCCTTGATACCACAAACCCTTGGGTCTTTTCCTAGGCTAGTCACTGAGGATGACATTGGCAGGAACTACCTCCTCCCAGCCACATACTACTCCTTGGGTTTCTGGGGACTAAAGACCATCCCTTGAAGATCTGCTCCTTCCTTTCAGCAAATGGTTTTGGCCCCATACATGAAACAATCGGCTTAGATTGAGTCTGCCAGTTTCTGCTTTAGGGAAGTCTATGGCTGTTCGTGGTGAGGGCCGTGGTTGAGCTATCGCTGATTGCTGAAGGGGTTAAACTGCCTGCTGTCTAGAAATTATAAAGTTGCAAGTCTGTGCTGTGTGGTCACGCCTATTGACAAAGACAGAACGAGGAAACGTGTCTAGGCACGACCATACGGCTTGCTGCATCAGCTGTTTCTGAGTGGCGAGTACCGAGACATACTATACAGAGCCAGTGACACCAGTGACACAGGTGGGGGCAGTTTGCAGCCAGTGAGATAGGTGGGGCAGTTTGCAGCCAGTGAGATAGGTGGGGCAGTTTGCAGCCAGTGAGATAGGTGGGGCAGTTTGCAGCCAGTGAGATAGGTGGGGGCAGTTTGCAGCCAGTGAGATAGGTGGGGTACATTGCAGAGTCGTCCCCCCCTGCACTTACCCCATCCAGCAGGCAGGATTCTTGTTGAAGAGATTCGGCATGCGAGAGCGCGCTGGGTCTGCAGAGTTCGGCACACGGATAGCGGCTGTCCCCCCCTCGTCGGTCCCCCAGGCGGTCATGGTCTCTGTGGGAGCGGAAGTCACCTCCGCTGCCACAGTGACCCGCCCCCGGCCCCACATCCAATCACCCTGAGCGGAGGCTCAGGGCAGCCAATCAGCCTATGCATGGCCGCAGGAACAAGCGCACATGCATAGGCTTTAATGGCCGACCAATAGGCTCACTACTTGGCTGTCATGTGACAGCCAAGGAGCCGAAAAGAAAAAAAAAAAAAAGAAAGTCAATGTACCGGCGCCACCTGGAGGTGGGCGGGGTTGACTTTTTTTTTTTTTCGTCTTTTGCCAGCGGGGAGGCGGCGCCCCAGCGCCCCTCCCACACCAGCCGCCGCTGATACAGAGTGCTGTTTGATAATGAATGCTATTATTTATTGATGTTTGTAAGTGTAATATGAGAAGGGGGGGGTTGCTGTATGGTAATAAAACATTAACAAGTTCACACTACGGGGTTTTTTTCCTCTTTTATCTGAACAACTGCCTGTAGAGTCAGAGCTTGGCTGAATATAGGAAGAGCAACCATACACCATTGATCCAGGTGATCCAATCGGGATATCCATGTAGGTGTTTCCCTGGCTGCACACACGAGTTTTGCATACAAAGGCGATATATTGATATATTTCTGGTGAGTGCAATTCTTAAGGGAGCGGGATCACAAGGTGTGGTGAAGGTGGTCTCCCCATACATCTGCATGAACCTTCAGATGAACTGTGACCTGAGTTCTTATTGATTTGGAGGATTTTACACTGGGTGGATTTTCAGGACACTGCCATCCAATTACTTGAACAATATTCATGGTGTGCTTTCATCAGGTCAATAGAATCTGTCTGTGTATTATACAAAGAATAACGCTGCTTTAGCCTGATGGACTAAATTTGAGGACCCATGCTGGCTTATATTTTCATGTGTGTGTGTGTATGATATATATATATATATATATATATATATATATACAGTATCTCACAAAAGTGAGTACACCCCTCACATTTTTGTAAATATTTTATTCTATCTTTTCATGTGACAACACTGAAGAAATGACACTTTGCTACAATGTAAAGTAGTGAGTGTACAGCTTGTATAACAGTGTAAATGTGCTGTCCCCTCAAAATAACTCAACACACAGTCATTAATGTATATACCGCTGGCAACAAAAGTGAGTACACTCCCTAAGTAAAAATTTCCAAATTGGGCCCAAAGTGTCAATATTTTGTGTGGCCACCATTATTTTCCAGCACTGCCTTAAACCTCTTGGGCATGGAGTTCACCAGAGCTTCACAGGTTGCCACTGGAGTCCTCTTCCACTCCTGCATGACAACATCACGGAACTGGTGGATGTTAGAGACCCTGCGCTCCTCCCCATTCTGTTTGAGGATGCCGCACAGATTCTCAATAGGCTTTAGGTCTGGAGACATGCTTGGCCAGTCCATCACCTTTACCCTCAGCTTCTTTAGCAAGGCAGTGGTCATCTTGGAGGTGTGTTTGGGGTCGTTATCATGTTAGGATACTGCCCTGCAGCCCAGTCTCCGAAGGAAGGGGATCATGCTCTGCTTCAGTATGTCACAGTACATGTTGGCATTCATGGTTACCTCAATGAACTGTAGCTCCCCAGTGCTGGCAGCACTCTTGCAGCCTCAGACCATGACACTCCCACCACCATGCTTGACTGTAGGCAAGACACACTTGTCTTTGTACTCCTCACCTGGTTGTCGTCACACACACCTGACACCATCTGACCCAAATAAGTTTATCTTGGTCTCATCAGACCACAGGACATGGTTGCTTGTCTTCAGCAAAACTGTTTGTGGGCTTTCTTGTGCATCATCTTTAGAAAGAGGCTTCCTTCTGGGACAACAGCCATGCAGACCAATTTGATTCAGTGTGCGGCGTATGGTCTGAGTACTGACAGGCTGACCCCCCACCTCTTCAACCTCTGCAGCAATGCTGGAAGCACTCATACATCTATTTCCCAAAGACAACCTCTGGATATGACGCTGAGCATGTGCACTCAACCTCTTTGGTCGACCATGCCGAGGCCTGTTCTGAGTGGAACCTGTCCTGTTAAACCGATGTATGGTCTTGGCCACCGTTCTGAAGCTCAGTTTCAGGGTTTTGGCAATCTTCTTATAGCCTAGGCTAACTTTATGTAGAGAACCAATTCTTTTTTACAGATCCTCATGGAGTTCTTTGCCATGAGGTGCCACATTGAACTTCCAGTGACCAGTATGAGAGAGTGAGAGCGATAACACCACAATTAACACACCTGCTCACCAGTCACACTTGAGACCTTGTAACACTAATGAGTCACATGACTAATTAGGCCCAATTTGGACATTTTCACTTTGGGTTATACTCACTTTTGTTGTCAGAGGTTTAGACATTAATGGCTGTGTGTTATTTTGAGGGGACAGCAAATTTGCCCTGTTATACAAGCTGTACACGCACTATTTTACATTGTAGCAAAGTGCCATTTCTTCAGTGTTGTCACATGAAAAGATATAATAAAATATTTACAAAAATGTGAGGGGTGTACTCACTTTTGTGACATACTGTATATATATTTTCTTACACTGCCCACACCGACTGTATATAGGCCACACAGGATTTATATACTACACTGCGTACACTGACTGTATATAGGCTACATTGTATCTATATACTACACTACCTAAACACCACTAACTAACCTAGCTAACCTAGCTAAACTAGCTCAATGCTAGCTTTCTCCATCTCCATGTTAACACACTACATACGGTCGCTGTTCAAGCAACCTTATATAGTGTGGGGTGTGGACTGAGACCCCTGAGCCATGATTGGCCAAAGGCACCCTGGTTTTGGCAAATCATGGCTCTCACAACAGAGCGCGCTGTGATTGGCCAAAGCATGCAGGTCATGTGCATACTTTGGCCAATCAGCGGGTGTCATTTACAGCGGTCTCGCCCTGCATTATGGGGTGCTCGAATTTGCCATGAAAGCCCCATAATGTTTCGGGATTTGCAGAAAAGGCGAACGCTCGATGAACATTGGGCCCATCCCTAATTCTGACATGTAAGAAGCCTAAATACAGCCTTCAATACACTCTGTGCCACTGAAACCAAACTTCCCACTGTGTAAATTAAAGCGGAGGTCCGCCAGGGAAAAAAAAAATTAAAAGTCAGCAGTAGCTGCTGACTTTTCTCCATAAAAATTTTATTGAAAAAAGGTTTGAGTTTACAAAATCTTGCACAGCATACAGTCACATATCCAGATACAACATCTGGTGTTACAATACATACTCATATATTCTCAACATAGACCAAATCGGAATAAGTAGGTAGGTCTTGTACAAAATGAGACTTCGTCAACAGAGAGTATAAGTTCCACATTATCTGGTGGGGAGAGAGGTCACACATTGTACCTTATGATTGGCAAGGGGAATTACTGATGCCGTGAGCATAAAGTCCACGGGTGTGTCGCCGAGCATCTTCTGTGACGCTCATTCCAAAAAGACGAACTATCTTTTTGCTACTTAGGGAGCTGCTGACCACAAGCTTAAAGTGGTTGTCAACCCGTGACAGCCACTTTAACCTACAGGTAAGCCTATAATAAGGCTTACCTGTAGGTTTCCTGCATATCTCCTAAACCTGCACGGTTTAGGAGATATACAGTGTACTTGCATTGCCCACATCATTCGGCACATGCGTAGTGAAGAAACGGCCCGCTCGTGCATGTGACTGGCGGCTCCCGCGCGCATGTGTGGGAGTGACGTCACGTGTAGGGTTGCCACCTCATCCCTTTAAAACCGAACACATATGAATTGCACAGGTTCTCTGGCAGATTAAAGTGGTAATTAAACTCACTTGGTGCCTTATCTGCATTCAATTAGCCTCAGAACCTGTGTAATTCATATGTGTTCGGGTTTAAAGGGATGAGGTGGCAACCCTAGTCACGTGACTCCGGCCAGTCACAGAGCCGGAGTCGCGGCCCCGGAAGCAAGAGGGGCAGAACATGCCTGCACAGGAGATATCGCAGGCTTTGTTTGCAGGAAAGTGACACATAATGGGCTACAATGCTGTGCATAGTAGCCCGTTATGCTTTAACTTTGCAGAGGAATATAGAGGAAGTAAACCCCATCAGGGCTTACTTCCTCTTTAAGTTAGAAGCTGATTGGTTACTATGATTCTTTAACAGATTCTTTGTGCACCAGTTTTAGTATATCACCCTCTATGTGACTAACGTGAGTGCACCACTCCCCACAGGTTAGGCACTCACCGGATCCATATGCCTCTCATATCATCTTTTCTTTAATTACAAAATCCTCCACTTCCCTTCTCATACACAAGGTATTCCGATTCTTCTTCCTCTTATACAGCTCCAAAGGCATACAGTATAGAAAAAGAAGGAACTTCCAAAAAAAAAAAAAAGAAAAAGAAGGAACTTCCATAGCGTAATATTGTATATTAAACTTTATTAAAATAGGCTAAAAATACTCACATGGGACATAAAACTCCAGCTCATAAAGCATTCAATAGTCCCATTCAATAAAAAACTGTGCCATCAAAGCCACTTGATACAGCTTACATGCCAAGCAAATGGCGTCACTTTCAGATCAGTGTCTGACGTCAATTCAAGTTGCTGTGTAGCCATGCCCTGACATGTGAAAAAATGAATACTTACACTAAGGAAAATTAAAAAATGTGATCCTCTGTAGCTGCTGTGCACCAAAAGTGTCAATGATACTTCACCAATTATCATAATATATTATAGCGCTAACATGAAATATCAATAAATTATCATACAAATATAATTAAATTGGTTAAAAAATGTGTGAGCATAAATAAAGTCCAAATAGTATGATTCAATAACTGTAATAAAGTACTTAGTGCTCCAACAAATTATAATATAGTCCCATTAAGTGATCCAATAATTTAAAGTGCTCGGTGCTCCAAATTTTTAACAAAAGTGCTGAAGTGCTTTAAACAAATATTTGTGCCGTGAGCCACACTCTCCTCTTTTTTTTCTCCTACACACCAGAAATATCAGACCCTCAGCTTTTCAGTCTGGGGTCAAACAGGCTTGTATCTGGTGGTGAGTACCCAAAATGAAAAACACCTTAGCAAGATGTCACCATCATTGCTAATCAAGTGTCTCCAATTCCACAGGGCTCAAACAAAAAGAGAGGTCATACATAATGAAGTACTGTAAACAAAGCTTTATTGCCGCAAGCTTAAAGTGGAGTTCCACCCTTTTAAAAGTCAGCAGCTACAAAAAGTGTAGTTGCTGACTTTTAATAATCAGACACTTACTTGTCCCCCGGTCCAGCAATGAGGCCGCCTGCTGGCTCGCTCCTCTCTCTCTCCTCCATGCGGCGCCGGTATTGCAACTGTCTGCGCCCAGCTTTGGCTTCAAAGCCAGGCACGCACTGCGCATGCGCGAGCCGCGCTGCAGCACTGTGAATGGCTGGCCAAACTTCTGGGACCTGTTACGTGTCCCAGAAGATTGCCGGGAGAGAGAGGGGAGAGGGGAACTTCCTTCAGGCTCCGTGGAGCCAGGAGAGGAAGTGGGAGCTGGATACCTGTAAAAACCAGGTATTCACCCCCCCAAAAAAAATGATATGCCAACTATGGCATGTCAGGGGGTCATCGTCACTCCAAGCGGAAGTTCGCTTTAAAAACACAATTACAGTGTCCAAAGATCAAAAAATAGCTGGTACTCTTCCAGGTATTATACGCGGCGTGCATTCCACAAGCGGTGGAAGTTGCATGCTTGGATTAGGAAACCAGAAATACGTCAAAGCATTTTGCCCCTCCCACAGGGCGTCATCAAGGACATGCCCTAACATGTTTCATCCTTCCAACTTCGTCACAGGGGGTGGCTCACAGCAAAGCAACTGCTCCTAAATACCAGCACTCCAGGTTATACGGGTCATATGTAAAGCCCATCAGTCAGCGTTTTTTTTTTTTTCCTTTTTAAAAGAGAGCTAAAAAAGACTATACCCAATGCCAGCCGGTAGGTTAATATTGGGTCTCATGCACACAGGACCTTAAAAAACACTCTAAAAAGGTCAGTAGCTTTGTAGTGAATTTTTCAGCGTTTTTGAGTGTTATTGCACTAGCGTTTTTCAGCAGCAGCATTTTTTAGCCTTGTGTTTTTTTTCAATGGATCAAAAAATGTCCAAAAACGCTGGTGAGACGCGTTTTTGAGCGTTTTTAAGCATTTGAGCATTTTTACTGCTGAAAAACTCCTCTCAGAACCCACTAGTTTCAGATTTTTTATTTTAAAGCCCAAAAACACTCCTGCCGAAAACAGTTGATAGCAGCCTATATGTGCTTGGACACATAGGATAACATGGTGGGGAGTTTATTGACTGTATAAAAAAACATCAGAAGCACAAAACAGCTGCTGTAAAAATGTCCTGTGTGCATGAGGACTAAAGGCCTCATGCACACAGGACATTTTTTGATTGTTTTACAGCAGCTGTTTTTAGCTGCAGACGTTTTTTTCTACAGTCAATAAACCCTCCAACATGTTGTCCTATGTGTTCATCCACACATAGGCTGTTATCAATTGTTTTTAGCAGTGACGTTTTTGAGCTGTTAAAAAACCCAAGACCAGAGGGTTCTGAGAGAAGTTTTTCAGCTGTAAAAACATTGAAACGCTCAAAAACGCTCAAAAACATCGATCTCCAACGTTTTTGGACGTTTTAGATCAATTGAAAAAAAAAAACGCTGGCCTTTTAAAAATGCGAAGAAACGAGCAAAAACGTCAGTAATATAACGCTGGTAAAAGCTGGAAAAATCACTAATAAGCTACTGACGTTTTTGGGCATTTTTTTTAAAGTTCTGTGTGCATGAAGCCTAAGGGTTCTGTTTATTACACAGGCTCCAAACTGACTACAACACAAATAGTAAAAAGTATTTTATCTGTTATACACAGTGATATCAGATTTTGTCTTGTCTCATCTACACTTCTAAAGGAAAGGTCCACTGTTTGTTTTTTGTCCCCTATGGTGGTGTTAAAGGAGACCTACTAATTGACTTTGGAGCTGGACCCACAATTTATCATCTTCTCTCTGCTTGTGAAGCTTTTAACAACATCATTACTTCTGACTTTCTTGAGCAAAACCGAGTACAGCTACAGAAGTGGCTGAGGAATGATCCCGATGCATTGGACTGGACTCCATTTGTCAAGTTTGTGTGTGAACTGGAAGGTAATAGGTAAGTTACAAGTGTTTGATAGTTGTGACTAAGGCTGGCCAATATTACTTTCCTTCAACCATGGGTTGATAGGGGAATCCCTCCTGCTGCACTTTGGTATTCTGACAGCGGGAGGTTTCCCCTCCATCAGAATACAATGATCACTGCTGCCAGCTGTAGCCGGCGGTAGTGATGATACAAAAAAAACAACAGGCTGGTTGTACTGAAGTTGATCGATAGATTGACTTAAATACAATCAGCCTGCCTATAGATGGATCACAACTCAGCCGGTTCCTGAATTCCTGATTTCGATCCATCCATGGCTGACTTAAAGTTGAACTAAAGTCTCCATATTTACCTGTCCAATGGTCCTGTGCTGGTGCCAGCATCTTCTTCTGAGTTCTGGACTTTGGGCCTCTTCATTGGCAGATGAGGGATGATGTCACACCTGCGCGTGCACAGGAGGCTGTCATCCCGGCACTCAGAGACCCACCTGGCACTGTAAGTTGACCTGCGCATGTGCAACTCAGTTTACAGTGCAGGAGATGGCGAGCAGGCAGGTAGGGGCATTTTTCTCCAATAAAATGTTAGCAGGGTATTGAATTATGCGCTGGGAGCTTCTTGTATACAGCAATATGCTTTACTTTCATTGAGAAATATCAGAACATGTCTTATATCATGGAGACAGGAAGAGGTTTACAAACAAATACACATTGAACATAGGCAGAACATCCTGTGATTACATTACCATATAATACACACTATAACACTGCAGTGCCACCTGCTGGATAAATAGGCGTAATGCATACAGTATATAGTCAGTTTATGTGCAACCATGCTGTTGCTCTTCCAACATAAAAGCCTTCCTGCTTGCAGGTTTTTACTGCAGGACTTCAGTTCTGCTTTAAGATAATGCGCCTGTGTAAGTTCTATCCCTCTTTTTGACTCATTTTTATGCATTACACCATCATTACTGTACCTAAATGTATATGTAGCGCCCATAGGCGTGTGCAGCCTACTGCATTCCAAAATAACTACGCTGCAGTGCGCAAAGCAAGGAAAATGGACTTAACAAGGGTGGTGGAAAATTAACTTCAAGTGCAAAAATTCACATGATAATAGTAACTAAAACACATAAAATTAAGTGTAACAATCTAAAATAATGGTGTTATAGTCAGAGACACCATACATTGTAGTGTATATTATGTGTAGTTTGACTTTTGTTCCGTATTTTTAAATTTACATCGTCCCTACCATCTTTGGGGAGGATATCTATAAACAGTATGTATAATTGAAGTTCACGTTATTGAAAAATCAACCCTCCAAGTGTGGTAATATCGTGAAACCTTAAAAATAAAAAATCTAACAATGTGAATTAAAATACACAAAATCAATGATAATAGTACACTTAAAAACGTGAACTTCAATTAAAAGGTGGTGGGAACAATTCAGGTAAAAGGAACGAAA
>BLSH010072071.1:400958-416109 GCA_018402905.1 Glandirana rugosa | reverse complement strand
CACCAGTTTTGGAGCACAAATCGTTTTATGAACTTTGGAGCACAAGTCACTTATTTGTCACTTTAACCACCCTATTTTAAAAGGACTATTTTACTTGATTTTCCACTGGATATTAATTTTTATGCACTTGTTACTATTTTGCATTTATTGATTAACCATATTACAATACCACAGATTTTATTGGATTTGCATTTTACCATTTTTTATCACGCCATTATTATATATATCAAATCTTTGTTTTATCATCACTAGTATGTATATACCTGTCTAGTATTGCCCAAGCAAGACAGCAAGGTTCATTGTGCACTCCGTTGTTTCACCTACTACATTATGATTATACTATTAACAGGGAAATAGTGTGGCAATACACCCTAGAACCACTAGGGGCAAGGTTCTCTTACTTTCCCTAACATTGCCCCCCCCCCCCCCCAAGGGAGCAGCCTCCTGATGCCCAGGCGGGCACTTCTTCCTTGCCAGTTCCTTTTAAAAGCTTGAATCAGTTCTTCCGTGTTTCTGGTTCCCAGGAACTTTCCTCGGGGCCGTACCCCTTCCACTTAACCAGATACTTGGTGGAACCGCCTCTTCTCCTGCAATCCATGATGGCCTCCACCTCGAATTCCTCCTCTCCATTTACTAATACTGGTTCAGGTGGGACTGTTCTTCATCCCGGAAAGGGATCTGGAGCCGTCGGTTCAACAAGAAGGTGTTGAAAACTGGGTGGATGCGTAGAGATGGAGGGAGGTCAAGCTCAAATGCCACCCTATTAATCCTTCTCTTCACAGAAAAAGGCCCAATGAACCTCTGGCCCAACTTCTTAGAAGGGCATGCCAGTCTCAGGTTCCGAGTAGGAAGCCAGACTTGGTGGCCAGGCTGCAATTCCAGCTCCCCCTGCCTTCTCTTGTCGAAGGCCTCCTTATTCAACTCTTGAGTCCTGGACAGGGTGTCCTGTAGGAGTCTGTTATTGGTTTTAAAGAAGTCCATGGCCCTTTGAGCCGCAGGCACTGTATTCTCCATGGACAGAGCAGGAAGAAATGTGGGGTGGAAACCATAATTGGCCCAAAATGGAGACTGTTTAGTGGCCAAGTGGATAGTGTTATTGTACACAAATTTGGGCCAATGGCAGTAGTGAAACCCAGTCATCTTGAGAAAAAGAAGAGAAACATTGGATGTACTGTTCAAGCGTCTGGTTTGTTCTTTCAGTTTGGCCATTGGTCTGGGGGTGATAAGCAGAGGAGTAAGACAACTTGATTTCCAGGAATGAACACAGAGCTTTCCAAAACCTGGAGGTGAATTGGATTCCACAGTCCGAGATGATGTTGATGGGAACCCCGTGAAGTTGGACTATCTCCTTGATAAAAATCTCTGCAGTCTCAGCAGCTGTGGGTGTGCCCTTCATGGGAAGGAAATGGGCCATTTTTGTCATGCGGTCAACGACCACAAATAAAGTAGAGTACCCTTGAGAGGGGGGTAACTCAACAATAAAGTCCATGGCTATTTGGGACCATCGCACTCAGGTACTGGGAGCGGATTCAGGAGGCCCCAAGCCTTGGCCTTATCAGTCTTGTTGCGGGCACAGACAGAGCAAGTACTGATGTAGCTCTTGCAATCTTCTTCAGCTCGCGGCCACCAGAAGGTGCGGGAGAGCAATTCAGCCGTCTTGTGTGCCCCAAAATGCCCAGCCAGTCCTAAAACGGCCACACGTTGACCAGCTGGCACAAAGATGTTGTTGCCATACCACCATAGGCCATTTTTCGCCTGCAACCTGGAATCAGAGGGGCCCGAAGAGCCTGCCAAGGATCACCTGATCTGCAATAGCAAGTCTTCCTGGGTGAGCAGAAAGTTGCGTGATGAATCGTGTCAGGTGGCGTAGAATCTCTGGGTTCGCTGAACATCCGAGAGAGGGCGTCCGGTTTGACGTTATTTGACCCCGGCCTGTGAGTTAACTGGAACCTTGAGAAAAAGAGCGCCCAGCAGGCTTGCTGTGGTTTCAACCTTTTCGGCATTCTCAAGTATTCCAATTTTTTTATGGTCGGTGTATATGAGGATGGGGTGCGTGGCCCCCTCAAGTAGATGCCGCCATTCCTCCAGAGCTGACTTAATGGCCAAGAGTTCCCTTTCTCCCACTTCGTAATTCTTTTCCGGTGTGGACAGCTTAGGAGAGAAGAAGGCTACCAGATGGAGCAGAGCTTTGGAGCCTTGTCTTTGGGAGAGGACAGCCCCCACAGCACTCTCAGATGCGCCCACTTCCAGGACGTACGGCAATGCTGGGTTAGGATTTTTCAGGATGGGGGCTGAAGTGAACAACTCTTTTAAAGTCTGGGAAACTGCCTGGGCTTCGGTGGACCAGTGGAATCTGGAGTTTTGCTTCGTGAGTTGTGTGATTGGGGTGATGATAGCGGAGAGCCACGTGATAAATTTTCTATAAAAATTTGCAAAGCCCACGAAACGTTGGACCCCTTTCTTGTCAGATGGTGCTGGCCAGTCCAAGATAGTAGAGACCTTTTGAGGATCCATGTTGATACCTGTAACAGAGTTGACTAACCCAAGGAAATGGATGCTGGACTGATCAAAGGAGCACTTCTCCACTTTGGCATATAGCCCATGTTTCCAAATGCGACCCAGAACTAGAGAGACATGTCTGAGGTGCTCCTCAAGGGAGGAAGAAAAAATCTAAATATCATCTAAGTAAATGATGATGAATAAGTCCAAATAGTCCCGGAACACATCATTTACGAAGTGCTGAAAGGTTGCAGGTGCGTTGCACAGCCCGAAAGGCATGACTAAGTACTCGTAGTGCCCAAAACGAGTGCAAAAATCGGTTTTCCACTCGTCGCCCTCCCGGATACGGACCAGGTCGTATGCTCCAGTCCATACAAGGTACAGTTTGGTGACGATGACAGGGGAGCCCAGTCTTTGGAACAGTTCCAGAACCAAGGGTAGGGGGTAAGAATTATTAACCGTAATGCGGTTGAGATCCCTGTAATCTAGATCGCAGAGAACGGTCCTTTTTCTCCATGAAGAAGATGCCAGCCCCCGCAGGAGACGTGGAGGGTCTGTTAAAGCCTTTATCCAAGTTGTCATTCAGATAGGCCTTGAGGGCGGCTAACTCTGGTTCAGACAGGGGATAGATCCTCCCAAAGGGTACTTCTGCTCCTGGTAGGAGCTCAATGGGGCAGTCGTACGATCTGTGAGGTGGTAACTGTTCCGCCCCCTTCTTGCTGAAGACATCTAAAAAGTTGTGATAGCGGCCTGATGGGGATCTTCATACAGCAGAGCCATGGCTTGGAAGAATGAGGCCAGGGTAGCGACTTCTGGGGCCCCCTGCTCCAAAAGTTGGTGGGCCCAGGACTGGGGCTCATCTTGCAGGAGGGAAATAACAAGTTCCACCTTTGTGGCCTCAAGAGAGAAAGTACGGGGCTGGAGGCAGAAGTATAGTTCAGATGCGTTCCGAAAGCCTCTAAACTTGCGACGGTCCCCAGCAAACTTATCTGGCAGGGGGACTTTGGGCTCAGATGGCAGGTGCGACTTGCAGCCTGGCTAGCTCCGGGCCGTGGGTGTAGCAAGCTCCTGAACCCGTTCTTCCAGCTGGGTATAGCCCTCCTGCAGGCTCTGGACCACCCATGTGAGGCCAGCCAGGTGGACACACAGTTCATTCATAGCAGAGGGTGCTTCCTGCGCAGACTCAGACATGGCTGTCCGTTACTGTAACGCACCTGATGGTGGAGTCTGTCTTATGCAGGAAGCAACCACTCTTGTGGCCCTGGTTTGAGGTTCCCAGGTAGAGCAGACAAGGAGCACAGGGGGGCACGAGGGCTGGACAGGATCACTGGTGGTGGTGTGGAGAGTCCAGTAATGGCTCGTGCAGGTAGCGGGTGGTCATGCAGGCTGGGTCGGCAACTAGCTGGCAATGCTGTACAAAGGGTTCAGGCAGAAGAGTTGTCAGGTGCAGGCAGGGTCATTAACGGTCTGGCAACAGAAGTACACAGGGATCACGCAGAAGAGTTGTCATGGGCAAGCTGGGGGTCGGTGCAGGCAGGAATCAACAAGATCAAGGTCAAGCCAGGTTACAGGAACAGATACTCAGGAAATCAGGTAACTCAGGAACACTGACACGCTGTAGAACGCACAGTACCTGCTGCTGGGCGTTGTGAACTTAAATGGAGCCATGTGGCGCCGTTTCCAGTGCGTGCGCGCACGGGCACAAGCATGGGCGCGCGCACAAAGTCATCTTTTTCACAGTCTTTTCCTAACAGGTGAGGGTGGTAGCTGCCAGCTCGCAATGCCTGCCGACAACGAGGTGTCCACGTGGGGACAGTCCAGTAGACCGTGGGGTACAGGCACCACTCCCTGGCCGCCGCTCACCCAATCAACAGTAAGAGGGCAAACATTCCTCTGGTTGCAATTATCCTAGTGGGTCCGCACTACAGCGGGTTAACAAAAACTGTAAGGTGCAAATAGGCCGCTGGATGGGGAGAAGAAAGCAGGAGTAGTGTCACACTAAGTTCCACTGGGGGGCAACAGGATCAAAGGGGGGGGGGTCCATATAGACGAGGGGAGAAGCCAGCAAAGCAACAGTCACAGTTTGTAGAGAGGTGAAACAGGGAAACATGTGGCTTCTCCCTATGAACCGTTTGATGTCCAAACCAGCCTCGGTGCACCCTGTGGCCGCGAGGAGGGGAAGGCAGGCTGTCCTGGCAAAAAGCGGGAGTAAATGGGTGTATCCGATCAGCAGGCGGTGCATCCAGGAATGAGTGTGACAGGGTCAGAGGATCAAAGCAGTCAGGGGAAGGGGGTGCAGCGGTTACTCTCAGTTCAGGAGCAAGTATGTCAGTCCATTAAGGGGGGTCCAGCCAAGCAGTCGCTGCCTCCGGAGTATCGAAGAACTGCGCCCGCCCGTCCTCCACCTGCAGGCGAGCGGGGAAGAGCATGGCATACTTGAGGTTCTTGACCCGCAGGTGGCGTTTGACCTCCTGAAAGTGGGAGCACTGTCTGTCCTTTTCCTGGCGCCGGTATTTCGCCAGCTGGCTGGCAGCCTCTGGGGCTTTTTTGGTCGGGGACATACGGACAGACGTTCCCTGTGCTGTAGCAGATCCCCCGGTACCGAGGAACGCGGTCAATAGACCCAGGATAAGCATTACAGGATAGATATGGCGCGGAGCTACTTCCTCGTGCGACCTACTTCATCGCGGTCCAGGCCACACCCAAGCTCCGGGTGGTTTACCCCCTTCATGACCAGGCCATTTTTTGCGATATGGCACTGCATTACTTAACTGACAATTGCACGGTCACACGACACTGTACACAAATTAAATTGATGTCCTTTTTTCCCACAAATAGAGCTTTCTTTTGGTGGTATTTGATCACTGCTGCGTTTTTTGTTTTTTGCGCTATAAACAAAAAAAGACCGGGGGGGCATGTCCAAGATGGCCGACGGAGCAGACGTGTAGCTGAGGAGCTCCCGCATACCCCTCGGCTTTCTATCTGTCTCCCTGCTATTGTAACCCTCAATCTTGGACCCTGAGGTGGTGGATACCTTCGGGGAGCGAGGTATGTCCAGAGGGAGGTTCGGGTTTTCTCACAGCACCCGCTCCTCGCAGAAGAAGAAAAAGCCAGCACAGGCATCCCCTGCACCCCTCCGGGCGGGAGCGCCTTTTACTGCAGGCCACAACATGGCTTATCAGACTCAGGAGGGCGGCCCTGGACTGGGTAAACAGTCCCAGCTTGATGCACTAATGCTAGCCATCAACACCTGCCAGACTGCCCTCACAAGCAGGCTTGAATCGGTGCAGATGAATGTCGGCCTCATCCGCAGGGATATGGACGGGTTCCGTGCTTGCCTCACAGAGGCAGAACGCCACATGGGGGATGCAGAGGACACTCTCCAGGAACACAATGCCTCTATTCATCTGCTCCACACTAAAGTGAGGGCCCTGGAGGGACGTGCGGAAGATGCAGAAAATCGCAATAGGAGGAACAACCTCCGTATTGTGGGCCTCCCTGAGGGAATAGAAGGGACTGATCCCCTAACATTTATGGAGCGATTGCTGCGCTCCCTCTTGCCTCAGGCCCGGTTCTCTGATTTCTTTGTGGTGGAGAGGGCACATAGGATGCCTGCTACCCATGGGCCAACGGGAGCTCCTCCACGCACATTCATCTTTAGATTGCTGAACTTTCGGGATAGAGATTTAGTACTACGTGAAGCAAGGAAGGTGGAGGAGCTACGCCATGAGGGAGCCAGGCTGATGATATTTCCAGACTACTCCATCGAAACCCAGAAGCTCCGGAGGTCTTTTGATCACGTGAAATTGAACCTCTGCAACCGGAAAATAAAGTACAGTATGCTCTTCCCTGCACGGCTAAGAGTACAAGATGGTGAAACGGTCCGATTTTTTACGTCGCCAGAGGAAGTATCCAATTGGGTGGAAACCTTGCCCAGAGGCTGAAGTATACAACACGGTTCTATTATTCTTAGGTTGGAAGTGTTGGCGGGCACTTACAGGGGGCAGAGATGGTTGTGTGGCTGGTGCTCTCCTACCGAGACCCGGCGGTTTATTATCTTGCTCTGATCAAGTCGGCCCCCATAGATGTATTGGTCTCTCCATATACTCACAAATTGGATGGCCTAGCCTTCACAGAAGGAGGCCCACTCTTTGAGAGGCCTCAGCTCACAGGCCCAGGCTGTGTACAGCCTGTTTTTTTTTGACAATGTTTGTAACACAGTTTGGTTTACTTCTGTTCAAGAATGTGCCCCTGGACCTCCAGGAGAACCAACATTTAGCAGGGAACGTTGATCCAGTTTAATATATACGAGGGGGACAGCTACATGTGAACTGGGAACTCCGGGGTGCTGCTGTTCACAACCCCTAATGGCGGCTGCCACGTTTTGTTTTTGGGATAAAGCACACCAGGGGGTGGGGGGGGGGTTGGGGGTACCCCAGTACATGGTTTCCCATATGTGCTGGGCACAAGTTTTGGTTTTGTTTTGTTTATCTTTTTTTCATTCTCATTTAATGCATAAAGGTTTAAATGAATGTTTTAACTGCTGTGAAAGGTGTGGGGACTCTGGCTCACCACTAGATGCTCCCGCAGCTAAGAAAGGTGGTAGTGTGTGTCACTCCCAGGATTGGTCTGCACATGATATCTATGGTTGTGGCCTTCCCTGCGCGCTGCAGACCTGGGGGAGAAATGCTTCAAACTTCCCATTCTGATGGCGTCCCTTAAAATTTTGTCTTGGAATGTGAGAGGGATGAATTTGAAGGTCAAGCGGTCCCTGGTTTTTGAATACCTCAAGAGATATTCCCCCCAGGTCTGCATCCTCCAGGAGACACATTTGGTTGGGAGCAGGGTGCTGGCCCTCCGGAGGTCATGGGTGCGTTATTACTACCTGTTAGGAAAAGAAACAATTTCTGGCCAAGTCCTGGCATTTCCGCGGTGGTGCGCACATTTGTGCGCGTTCGCGCGTGCCCGTGCCGGAAACGGCGCCAAATGGGCCTATTTAAACCTGGAGACTCCTGAGAACAAGTGCTGCTCGTTCTACAGCGTTCCCGACCTGTAAGCCTCGGCACTATTCTGCCTGCACGAAATTTCCTCCTGTCCGATGAGGACTTTTTCTCCCAGCTCCGTCGGGTTTTGGCCGGTTCCACTGCTGACAGAGACCCCCGATTGACCGTCAGGAATGGACTCTGGTGGCTAGAGCAGAAGATGTTTATTCCAACCAGTCTACGCCTTAAGATCTTGGGTCGGTGCCATGACCATAAACTGGCCGGTCACTTTGGGGCTCGAAAGACCGCGGAGCTCATCTCTCGGTCATTCTGGTGGCCCAACATTATTGAAGATTGCCGGAAATATGTCGGGGCCTGTCCTGTCTGTGCCCGGAATAAGACAGACAAGGCCAAAGCCTGGGGTCTCCTAAACCCGCTCTCCATACCTGAGCGCCCGTGGTCGCAACTGGCGATGGACTTCATTGTGGAACTCCCCCCGTCGGAAGACTTTACGACCATCTTCGTCGTAGTGGACCGGATGACAAGGTGGCACACTTCATCCCCATGAAGGGAACCCCCTCTGCGGCCGAAACGGCCAATACCTTTATAAGGGAAGTCATGCGACTTCACGGTGTGCCCAGTAATATCGTGTCCGACCGGGGGGTCCAATTCACGTCCAGGTTTTGGAGAGCCTTATGTTCCAGTCTAGAGATTGAGCTTGCATTTTCGTCTGCCTATCATCCACAGATGAACGGCCAGACGGAAAGGACGAAATCAGACCCTGGAACAATACTTGCGTTGCTTTACTTCATTTTCACAGAATGATTGGGTCGCACTGCTGCCGGTGGCCGAATTTGCTTACAACAACACCATTCACTCGGCCACCCAGCAGTCCCCATTCTGGGCCAACTATGGGTTCCATCCTACGTTCCTGCCCGACCTGAATCCGGAAAGTTCTGTCCCGGCAGCGCAAGATATTACCAGTTTCCTCCAATCTAACGGCAAGACAGGAGACTCTATCGAAAGCTCGGGACTCCAACAAGGAGGCTTACGATAAGAGAAGGCAGGGGGAGCTGGAACTCCAACCAGGCGATCATGTTTGGCTTTCCACCAAAAATTTAAAATTGGCTTGCCCCTCCAAGAAGTTGGGCCCAAGATTTCTGGGACCATTCCCAGTTAAGAGGAAGATAAACCGGGTGGCTTTTGAGCTGGATCTGCCTTCTTCTCTGCGGATCCACCCGGTTTTCCATGCATCACTGCTGAAGCCCATGGTTCTGGACACTTTCTCTGGTCGGAAGGTGGGTCCCCCTGACCCTATCCTGGTTAACGGAGAGGAGGAGTTTGAACTGGAGGCCATCTTGAATTGTCGCCGGAGAGCCGGAGGAACCCAGTACCTGATTAAGTGGAAGGGGTTCGGCCCAGAGGAGAACTCCTGGGAACCTGAAGAAAACATCCACGCCCCCGGACTTATCCAGGCCTTCAAGAGAAATCGCCAGAGTGGTGATACCCGGTAAGGCATCCGGAGGCTGCCCCTTGGGGGGGCAGTGTTAGGAAAAGAAACAATTTCTGGCCAAGTCCTGGCATTTGCGCGGTGGTGCGCACATTTGTGCACGTCCGCGCGCTCCCGTGCGCGCTCGCGCGCCTGTGCGCGCCGGAAACGGCGCTAAATGGGCCTATTTAAACCTGGAGACTCCTGAGAACAAGTGCTGCTCGTTCTACAGCGTTCCCGACCTGTAAGCCTCGGCTCCTGATACCTGTTCCCGTGTTGTTCTGCCTCCTGTTGACCCGGCTTGTCCTGACCTGCTGTCTGCTACCTGCACCGACCCCGGCTACCCACGACCATCCGATTGTCTGCTCCCTTGTACCTCTGCTGCCCGCCCGTTAATGAACCTTGCTTGGACTCTGACTACTCTTTTGCCTGATCCTTTGTACCTTCCTGCCTGCCTATTGCCGACCCAGCCTGTACGACCATCCTTCTACCTGCACGTCTCCTGGAGCCTCACTACACCATCGGTGACCCTCCAGCCCTCGTGCCATCCCGCACTCTTGGGCCTCTGTCTCCAATACCAGGGGTCCTTGAATCGGGTGCGCAAGAGCGGTTGTTCCCTGCACAAGACAGACTCAACCGTCAGGTACGTGACACTACCACTCCACGTTCTCCACCTATTCTAGTGGGGTCAGTATCCTGGTCCATAAGGCATTACAATTTACCCTCCTAGACTTACACTTGGACCCGGAGGGTAGATATGTGATTCTGCACGCTATGTTCGGTAGGCTTGAGTTGGTGGTGGTGGGGATTTATGCCCCCCCGGCCAGTTTGACCATTTTGGACAAGATCATGCCTATACTGGTTTCATATCCTGCAGCGGGAATTGTTATAGCAGGAGATTACAACATGGTGCCTAACCCTAGTTTGGATAAATCTACTCCGGACCCTGCTGTGGGTTCTTCCCTCTCACGCTGGGCTGAGACATACGGTTTGTGTGATGTGTGGAGATGGAGGCATCCGGCCGGAGCCCAATTTACGTGCCACTCTGCGACGCATGCCTCCTTCTCCAGAATAGACCTCATCTACGTTAGTACGTCCCTGCTCTCTAGGACACGGGAGACGGAGATTCTCCCTAGGGGATTATCGGATCACGCTCCTGTCATGCTTACCCTTAGACTGGATGGACCTGGGGGGGCTGAATTGGGGCGACTTTCGGGTTACTGGTTCACGGACGACAGGGTCTCCCCGGAGCTAGAGGCGGAGATTGGGGTCTATTGGTCTCATAACCAGGGGGCTGAGGCTTCTCCCCAAAATATATGGGAGGCTTTTAAGGTGTGTATTAGAGGCCATTATCAGAGGGTAATAAGTAAGGTGCGCAAAGACACTGGGCTGGCTTTGCTAGAGGCAGAACGAAGGGTCCAGAAACTGGAGTCAGAGTATGTAGCTAGTAAGGATGAGGTGGTTTATGGTAACATGCTCACCCTTTACAGGGAAATATCTGTTCTGAGAGCCGCTGCCACTAGGAAAGTTCTCCTTTCGCAATCTCAGAGAATTTTTGAGCAGGGGGAAAAGACAGGTAGACTACTACCGTGGTTAACTAGGGACCTAGCGAATGCTACCCATATAGGCAGTATTCTAGACGACAACGCGGTCAGGCAGGCAGACCCTCTCGCAATTAACTCGCTGTTCACACAGTACTATAAACAGCTCTATACTTCCAGGGTGGACTGCTCCAATGAGGAGCTGCGTGTCTTCCTGGAAGGGATTGAATTTCCTCAGCTATCGGACCCAGCCAAAACTAGACTTGATAGCCCCATAACCCCGAAAGAGGTGCATGCGGCTATAGCCTCCCTCCAGCCGGGCAAAACGCTTGGTCCGGACGGAATACCAGTGGAGTTTTACAAAACACATGCAGAGCAGATAGCCCCGCAGTTACATATTTTACTGATCAAGATGCTGGAGGGGGGCTCTCTCCCACCATCTATGTCAGAGGCAGTCATAGTCCTGATACACAAGGCTGGCAAGAGTCCCGACTTATGTGCCTCCTACCGTCCAATATCGCTCTTAAACGCGGACACCAAGATATTGACGAAGGTTCTGGCAACCAGGCTCAACTCGGTTATCCTTTCCTTGGTTAATGGAGACCAGACGGGCTTCGTGCCGGGGAAGGGAACCAATATTAACTTACGTAGGCTTTATACACATATTTCCCATGCAGCGGCGGAGTCCTCCTCGGGAATGGTCACCTCGTTAGACGCGGAAAAGGCCTTCGATTCCGTGGAGTGGGAGTTTCTGTGGCGGGTGCTGGAGAGGTTTGGGTTCGGCCCTAAATTTATATCCTGGATTAAGCAACTATATACTAACCCCTCAGCCAGAGTCCGAACTAATGGGTTGCTCTCGTCACCCTTCTCTTTGGGCAGGGGTACCAGGCAGGGTTGCCCTCTGTCACCGGGGCTTTTTGTCCTGGTGATGGAGCCTCTGGCTATTTTACTCAGAGCCTCTGAGGAGGTTACAGGTATAGGAATAGCACCGCTAACTGAAAAAATCTCCCTCTACGCGGACGATGCCCTCCTTTATCTCTCTAATGCCTCCTCGTCCCTCGAGGCTGCCCTCAAACTTATTGACCAATACGGCTCCATCTCGGAGATAAAAATTAACTGGACAAAATCCCTACTCTTCCCTCTTTCCCCAATGTTAACAAACCCTCCAGCCTCTGCTTCCCTCACCCCTGTCTCTAAATTTAAATATCTGGGGATCGTAATTCAGAGAGACCCTAGTAAATATCTGCATGACAATGTCTACCCAGTGTTGCAACATCTCGTTAATAAATGCCAGATCTGGAAGACGCTGCCTTTATCCCCAGTCAGTAGAATCAATCTAATTAAGATGACCTTCCTCCCTAAGTTCCTTTATGCCTTTCGACATACTCCTGTCCCCATCCCCAATAGACTCTTTAACAAAATAGACCAAACAGTGAACTCCTTCATATGGGCGGGTTCCCACCCCAGTATTGCAAAGGAGGTGCTGCATATGCCCCTCTCGTTGGGAGGACTGGCCCTTCCCAATTTCCGCAAGTACTACTGGGCGGCGGTGTTGGTCACAGTTCGCTGGTGGTTTGCCCAGACTTCTTCTAACCCGGCGGTAAGCGCAGAGGCGGCCATTCTGGGCTCGTATGCGGCCCTGAGTAACCTAGGGTTCAGGGGTGTTAGAGCTCACCCGGACATGACAGCGCCCATGCACACTACGGTAAAGGTGTGGGAACAGGTCTCCGCATTTCTTACAAAGCCGGGAACGTGGTCGCCCTATACCCCCCTCTGGGGTAACCCTAAATTGGCCCATTTCCAGTCTATTCCTGATCCGTCCCTATGGGCCCGATATGAAATTAAAATGCTCCAACATATTATGCCTGAGGGGTCACTGTTATCTTTCGATCAGCTGCGCGAGGCCTATCAGCTTCCTACAACAATGTTTTTCTGCTATATTCAACTACAACACGCAGCACAGGCACAATTCCCAACTAGGCTGACATTAGACTCTCATGGAGTGGAGAAATTCCTTATCTCACGGAATGTGGATCGAGTGCTCTCTGCACTCTATCTCAGGATTACTTCTGCTGACTCTAGCAGAGGGGAGGCATTGTTCAATAAATGGAAATCAGACATCCCTAACCTTGATGATGAGGACTGGCAGGAAGGGATTCAGCAGTATATTCCCCTTATGGTAGCGGCCAGGGATAGGTATATACAGCTTAAGTTCCTACATAGGGCCTATTACACCCCTCAGAGGCTGGCAAGGATCTTCCCCTCCAGGTCGGATAGATGCCCTAAGTGAACTAGGGAGGAGGGCACCTTTATTCATGTCACATGGCCCTGTCCGGTGATACAACAATTTTGGCTGGGGGTGATTCAGGTACTTAACCCAGTAGCTGGTATTTCTCTGGGACTGGACCCGGTAGTTCTCTTGCTGGGAGTTATGGATATGGTGACCAAGAACACCTACAAAAAATTGTTCTTATTCTATGTGGCATTTTATGCTAGGAAAACTATACTGCTTAAATGGAGGGAGGCTTCTCCTCCCACGGTGTCTCAGAGGAAAGCATTGATAGATGCGGTCCTTCCATTATATAAACTTACCTATATGAATAGGAAGTGCCCTAAGAAATTTGAAAAAATATGGGGAGAATGGGGTGGGGCCTGATGATTCTGAGATGGTCCCGGCCCGCTCCTCCTCCCCCCCCTCTTACTCTTTGGGGGGGGGGGAGGATGTATCTGTAACTAATCCGGTTTCTTTGTATAACACATGCGTTTGACACTGCCACTTATGCTGAATGTTAGCCATATAACTCTATCTGCCTAATATTATTGCAAATTACTGAATTATCTGTATATGTAACCGCTCGTTGAGTGACTCTTATTTGTATGCTACCTATGTTTTTGTTTATCTTTGAAAACAATAAAAACTTTTCTGTTAAAAAAAAGACTGACAATTTTGAAAAAAACTTGTAATTGAAATCGTACCTTAAATCGGCAAAAGTAGTAAGCGTCGCACTGATTTGGGAGAGTTAATATTCAGGAGTTGTACTTTTGACTGCTTGGGGACTGCGTGTGGTTGCAACTGTTTTTTTTCTCCTTATTTGATAAGTTTGCTATCGGTTTTTAAAACACTTTTTTCCCCTCCTTTTTTTGACACTTTTTAAACAGCACACTTTTTTTTCCTTTCTGAGTCTGCTAATTAAGGGGAGTGATTAATTGTTTACAAGTGTATATACGTTTCTATACAGCTCACATTTGAGCTGGCTCACTGCTGATGCTGACTTCCATGTGGAATTTTGAAATAAAGCGGAGAGTTAATAACCAGGAGTTGTGCTTTTGACTGCTTGGGGGCTGCTTGCAAGTACTGTTTTTTTTCCCCCTCCTTTTTCTGACACTTTTTAACCACTTCAAAACCAGACACTTACCTCCCAGACCAATTTTCAGCTTTCAGCGCTGTCGCATTTTGAATGACAATTGCGCAGTCACGTGACACTGTACTCAAACAAAATTGTTATCATTTTTTCCGCAAAAATAGAGCTTTCTTTTGGTGTTATTTGATCACCTCTTGGTTTTTATTTTTTGCACTACAAATAAAAAAAGACCGAAAATTTTGAAAAAAAATAGTTTTCTTTGTTTCTTTCACAAAACTTTGTAAATAAGTAAATTTTCTCCATCACTGATGGGCACTGATGAGGCTACACTGACGTGCACTGATAAAGCAGTACTGATTGGCACTGATGAGGCGGCACTGATATGGCACGTATATGCAGCACTGATAGGCGGCACTGATAAGCAGAACTGATGGGCACTCATAGGCGGCACTGATAGGTGGTACTGGGCACTGATAGGTGGCAGTGATAGGTGGCACTGATAAGTGGCACTGGTGGGCCCTGATAGGTGGCGCTGGTGGGCACTGATCACCGCCAATGACAGATGGCACTTTTTTGGAGGCATTCCCTGGTGGTCCTGGGTGGCATCCAAGATGGAAGCTCTTTACTGAGATCTGTAATGCGGTGTGTCAGACTGACACACTGCATTACTGATCACCGCGTGGGGGCGCGCAATTGCAGGTTATCCTGAAAGACGTCATATGATGTCCAGTCCGGATAATAAAACCACCTCCTGGCCGTCATTTTGCTATAGGCCGGGGGGGAAGTGGTCAGCCCCGGAAGGTTCACCCCCCTTCCTGACTAGGCCATTTTTTCAATGCATCACTGCATTACTTTAACTGACAATTGAGCAGTCGTGCGATGATGTATCCAAATAAAATTGATGTCCTTTTTTCCCCTCAAATAGAGCTTTCTTTTGGTGGTATTTGAACACGTTGTTTTTTTTTTTTGGTATCAAATATCCGTGATATTGAAAACGTGTTTGGTTAGTTATATGCGAATAACTCTAAAAAATGGTTTTTATACATCGTCTTATGTATGACTGGATTTGACTACTTCTTTAGTCTAATTTTTTTTTTAATAACCCATATCGTCTTTCATTTTTGTTAAAAAAGTTTTAACAGTCAGGAAAAAACAAATATCGTGTTTTTTTTTTTTTTTTGTTGCACAAGTTTATGGTGGTTTTCTTTCGAGATAAACTCCCCTTTTTTCCTGTAGTTAAAATAAACCTATGTAGTAGCGTGCTGACGAGTTAACAGT
>BLSH010072071.1:371433-388415 GCA_018402905.1 Glandirana rugosa | reverse complement strand
GGTATTGAATCCTCATCAACGCGCCTTCGTCTGGTGGGTGGATAATATTCCTCATCTGAGTCCAGGTCTAATTCACTACTTGAGACCGGATCGTAGGCCATATCAGACTCCGGCTCAGACTCAGAGGAACTTGCAGGAGAGAGCTCCCCGTTGCTCTCCTCAGCTGAGAGAATATCGTAGGCCTCCTCCAGAGAAAAGGATCTTTTTGCCATTGTTGCAGCACTAGTTGGCACTGATGACACCTATGGCACTAATGAGGTGATGGGCACTGATGTCAGGTGACACTGACGGCAGATCAGATGGCACTGATATGTGGCACTGGTGACAGGTTAGGGGGAACTGATATGTGGCACTGATAACAGGTCTGGCGGCACTGATGACAGGTCAGGTGACACTGATGAAAGATCAGGTAGCACTGATATGTGGAATGATGACAGGTCCGGTGGCACTGCCACGTGGCACTGATGACAGGTCCTGTGGCACTGACACGTGGCACTGAGGACAGGTCAGGTGACACTAATGACAGATCAGGTAGCGCTGATGATATGCGGCACTGGTGACAGGTTAGGTGGAACTGATGTGTGGCACTGATGACAGGTCCGGTGGTACTGGTGGCACTGACACGTGGCACTGATGACAGGTCAGGTGGCACTGACACGTGGCACTGATGACAGGTCAGGTATCACTGATATGTGGCACTGGTGACAGGTTAGGTGGAACTGATATATGGCACTGATGACAGGTCCGGTGGCACTGGTGGCACTGACACGTGGCACTGATGACAGGTCAGGTGGCACTGTCACGTGGCACTGATGACACGTCAGGTGGCACTTTGACACGTGTCACTGATTGGTGGCACTGACACGTGAAACTGATGACAGGTCAGGTGGCACTTTTTATGACACGTGGCACTGATGATATGTGGCACTGATGATACGTGGCACTGATTGGTGGCACTGATTGGTGGCACTGACTGGTGGCAATGGCAGGTGGCACTGGCAGATGGCACTGGCAGATGGCACTGGCAGATGGCACTGGCAGAGGCACTGGCAGATGGCACTTTTAATGGGGGCACAGGTGAAGTGGGTTATGCACTTACAATTGACGGCAGCTCAAAGCGATCTCTCTCTCCTCACACAGCGGTGTCTGTGTGAGGAGAGAAGGCAGGCAACGAGAGATGATCTCATATGTTTACATTTGAGATCATCTCTCATTGGACCCGCTGTTGATGTGGTAAATGGCCGCTGCGATTGGCCATTTACCACGATCTGTGATTGGCTGTGTCCAAGGGACACAGCGATCACAGAAAATCCGGGCAGCGCGCCCGCGATCGCGGGCGGGGGGCGGGTAAAGGGGACGACGTCCATGGATCCGCTCTGGAGCCGTATTTCGGCAATAGCGCGGATCTGGAGGGGTTAATTGCCGTACTACAGTGTCACATTCATGTGCATTGCATGGCAATCATGAGTTTAAATTAGGTGGTGAGGAGGCAACATATTGCCTCCTCACCACCTGTCAAAACATACTCTGATCGCTTTTCAGAGGAGCAACAGTTCCTGCTGCATTTGTGAATGAGCCCTAGTTGCATTCGGCAGCGGCACCCTTAGGGCTAGTACACACGTAAAGTTGGGGGGTGCTAAAACAGCAGGATATAATAGATGTCTATGGCTAAGGGCAGGAAAGCTGCAGGTACACTGCACCCACAGTGTGGGTAAACCACAGCACATCAGTGTGAAAGAAGCTTTATATTATGCCCAGTGTATTGCTTTACAGTGACCTGAAGATCTCTTTTTTACTGCTGGCACCGCTCTGAAGACAGCTAGCCCGGATAAGAGGTGGAGTACAGTTAGTATTACCCTGCATGGAGCAGGAGCCAGCACTACAGAGGAGGCATCAGCTTATGCGGCTCTTGCTTCCTACCACACCTCCAACTTTACAAGTAGTCTCTTTGCTATTCACTCCGATGCTCAGGAACGGCAGGTCAGCATGCCCAGACCAAGATCTGTCTGCTATTTACTGGTTTCTGACCCCTGGTGTAAGGTTATTAGTGGTGTACACTAAGGTTGAGTATTGAGACCCTTACTTTTTGATATATTTATAAATGATATAGGGTCTGGGATTAAAAGTATGATTTCAGTGTTTGCGGATGACACTAAGCTATGCAATGGAATAACATACTTACAGGATGTCTCCAACTTACAAGCTGACCTCAACGCACGGTTTCATTGGGAAATTTTTTGGCACATGAGGTTTAATGTTGATAAATGTTAAGTTATGCACTTGGAGGCTGGAAACATGAATGCATCATACATACTAGGAGGAGAACAACTGGGGGAATCAGTGGTGGAGAAGTATCTGGGGATTCTGGTAGATCATAAGCTTAATAATGGCATACAATGCCAAGCAACGGTTTCCAAAGCAAGCAAAATCCTTTCTTGTATTAAGAGAGGTATGGACTGCAGAGAGAGAGATATAATTTTCCCCCTGTACAAATCATTAGTAAGACTTCATCTGGAATTTGCAGTTCAGTTTTGGGCATCAGTTCATAAAAAGGATTTTGGGGAACTGGAGAAAGTGCAGAGAAGAGCAACCAAACTGATAAGAGGCATGGAGGAGCTCAGCTATAAGGAAAGATTAGCTGAAATTAATTTATCTATGATCAACATGTATAAATACATAAGTGGTCCATATAGTGAACTTGGTGGTGAGTTATTCACTTTAAGGTCATCACAAAGGACAAGGGGGGCACTCTTTATGTCTGGAGGAAAAGAGATTTCATCTCCAAATACGGAAAGGCATCTTCACAGTGAGAGCTGTGAAAACGTGGAATAGACTCCCTCAAGAGCTGGTTCTGTTCTGCCCAGCTCAGTAGATTGTCTTAAGAAGGGCCTGGATTATTTCCTAAATGTTCATAATATAACTGGATACTAATATTTATAAGTAAAGTTCTCCAGGGAATATCTGATTACCTCTTGGGGGAAAAGGAAGGAATTTTGGACCATGCTTTTTTGGGAGTTGTTTTGCCTTCCTCTGGATCAAACTGTGGGTATAGGATTGCATATGTATATATGTGTGTATGTATTCGTGTGTGCGTGTATGTGTGTGTGTGTGTGTGTGTGTATATATATATATATATATATATATATGTGTGTGTGTACACCCCTCACATTTTTATAAATATTTTATTATATCTTTTCATGTGACCACACTGAAAAAATGACACTTTGCTACAATGTAAAGTAGTGAGTGTACAGCTTGTATAACAGTGTGTAAATATGCTGTCCCCTCAAAATAACTCAACACACCGCTGGCAACAAAAGGGAGTATACCCCTTAGTGAAAATGTCCAAATTGGGCCCCATTAGCCATTTTCCCTCCCTGGAGTTATGTGACTCATTAGTGTTACAAGGTCTCAGGTGTGAATGGGGAGCAGGTGTGTTAAATTTGGTGTTATCGCTCTCACTTTCACATACTGGTCACTGGAAGTTCAACATGGCACCTCATGGCAAAGAACTCTCTGAGGATCTAAAAAGAAGAATTGTTGCTCTCAGGGTCGGACTGGGAATAAAAACCAGCCCTAGAAATAATTTATGTACCAGCCTATAGCATTTTTATAACAGCTCAACAGCATAATGTCATTATTTTTTTGTTCACAAAAGGGAAAACCGTGCATGTTAAAACACATTTAAAGAGTGTTTTATAAAATGTCCGTTTTCAGTACAAATCTCAATATTTAAGCTATAAACATGTAGTTAGTGCTATTAGCAATGTATTTAGTGCTATTAGAAAAAGTCAAAAAACATATTTCTCCATTTACATTAAGGTCAGGTTAAAATAACCCAGCACAGAGTTCCCCCATATATCAGAGTCTACAGGAATCCCCCTTACAGTGCAAGGGAACTCTGACATAAAGGGGAACATTGCAGATCATGATCTAAGGAGGGACTCTGATATAAGGGGCTCTAGTGACCAGAGACTGCCTTTATATCAGAGTCCACTGCATTCCCCTTTACATCAGAGTTCTCACTTACATCAGGCTCTGCAGCATTGCCCTTTACATCAGAGTTCCCCCTTGCACTGTAGGGGGGAATCCTGCAGACTCTCATGTAAAGGGGAACTCTGAGAATGTGACCAGAGAACACCTTCCGCAGAAAGAAAACACTAAGGTAAGGGGGGTTACTGATATAAGGGGGAAACCTTTATACCCCCCCAGACTGCGCCCCCCCCCAAGAGCGGCGCTGTCACTGACCTCCTCTCAGGTGCACCATGCAGGGCTCAGTCAATCGGCTCCAGCTCGGTGGCTCTGGCTTTATCCCATGGTCTCCTCTCCAGCAGTCCACACACGTCTGACTCCTCCCATGACCCCCATCCCGGCAGCACTCCCATTCTTTTTTTTTTTTAAGGGGTAATTTTTTATTGAGCAACGTACATTTACAACACATACATTTACAGTACAAGAGAAACATCACCACAAAACAGTTTAAGAAAAGAGAGAGAAAGAAAACATCTATATCTACAGCATATCATCCGGGTCTGTAGGGCCCTATCCGCGGCCATGTGGTCCTACAGCTCCCATTTACATCATATACAGTGATACAAAAGGGTTATTTAAACAGTATGTCCAGTGTTCCCGAGGTAACAACATGAGGTTAGCACCGTTTCACACTTATTTGCAGTAGGTTTATGGAGAAGTGTTTAACAGTGCCTATCCCGTAGGGGTAGGAGTGCATAATCTCATGCTGTCAGCCTACCGGACACAACCCAAATAGGACTTACTCCATCATGAGTCATCAGGAATGGTGCTGTTAGATTCCATCCAGGTGCCCCATATTTTAGAAACTTATGGGGACATCCCCTCGCCTCATAGGTCAATTTGTATAACGGGAGCACATTGTGGATCAATCGAATCCATCCATGTAGCGTGGGTGAGGACCCAGGTTTCCAGTTCATGGTGATAGTTTTTTTAGCGTAGTTCTATGTGTAACAAGGTTTGCTTATATTTTGGGATATTTTCCTCGTCCTCTATATAGCCTAGCAGGCATCTTAGAGGATTACATATGTTGGGAAGTTGCGTGAGTGAACTGAGAAACGCTGTGACCTCAGACCAAAACTGTCTAATCCGAGGACATGTCCACATCAAGTGGAAAAAGGTATCATCAGCCACGTTACGTCTGGAGCAGAGTGCAGAAGGGATCCTATCTAGTTTATAAAGCAGGCACGGTGTATAGTACGACCTATATAACAGTTTGGTTTGGATGACTTTATCTCTAGAAGAGATGGTCGCAAGGATCTGAACCGGTAAAACTTCTTTCCAAATGTCTTCCGACATCTCCAGGATGTCTGAACGCCATTTGAGTTCTGTTTGTAGAAGTCTAGCCGTTGTGGAGTGGAGGAGGGTTTTGTTATAGTTGGAAACAAGTTTATCGTGGGATGGGTCAGTTATTAGTAGCTCAAGCCTTGAGGGCTGCATATTTATGTTGCGGAGACCAAATTGTGTGTCGAATTTGGAGATAGTGGAAATATGCCATCTGGGGTAAACCGTAATCTCTAGAGAGTTCAGCAAAGGATCGTGTGATCTAAAAATAAGTGAGAAATTAACTGCACCCCATGTCTGAACCAGTGTTTACCATCCTTTCTGAGATAGAACTCCTTCAACTGGGGATTACCCCAGAGGAGGGTATTTCTGGGGATTACCCCAGAGGGGGGTATTGGGCGAATACTGAGGTGGGTCACCGGGTGGTAATAATTTTGAGATCTTAAATATTCGCAGAGTCATAGAGAGGATGCCCGTTCCCTCCCTACTCCTAGTAGACAATCTATAAAGCAGATTCTGCAGTGATTCATATGACAATAAAATAGCGGCTTCCAACGCCGTAACTGCGTTATTAGCTTCTGGATAGAACCACCAATGGGCATGTACCAACTGAGAGGCTATATAATATGTCTGCAGGTTGGGGAGCGCCAGTCCCCCTTCCTGTACAGGTAATTGTAGTGTGTCTTTTGCTATACGAACCGCTCGTCCTCCCCATAAAAAGGTGGTGAGGATGGATTCTATTTCTTAAAATGTCTGCTTAGGGATATAAATTGGAGAGTTACCTAACATATAATCATCTTGAAGATGTTAATTCTGCCCAGTAGTGTTAAGGGAAGTGTAGTCCACATTTTTAGTGTAGTCTTCAGCCTACGAATAAGGGGGGTCCAGATAATTTTTAATATAATGAGAAACCGGCTGCTGGACAACAAGTCCGAGATATCTAAACGTGGGAACAACTTGCAATGGACAGTCCGGTGGTAAATCGATTGTGGCTGTCTGGTCCAACAGGAATAATATGGACTTGGTCCAATTGACCCGGAAGCCGGAGAAGCAACCAAACTCCTCTATAATTTTAAGCAGGAGAGGGATTGCCGTTTGAGGATCCGCCAGGTAGATAAGCATATCGTCTGCATACAGAGATACTTTTTCTTCCAATCCCCCTATAGTGAGACGCACTATAGTCGAGTTAGCCCTAAGCAGTGCCGCGAGAGGTTCTATCGCCACTGCGAATAGCAGCGGCGACAAAGGGCAGCCTTGCCTAGTACCTTGTTTAATTACAAAAGGGTCAAAAACAGAGTGGTTAACCCTCAGTCTAGCTGGTGGATTATTGTACAACAGCTGAACCCATGCAATAAATCTCTCTCCAAATCCAAATTTTGCCAGTACTTCCAACAGGTACGGCCATTTGACCGAATCAAAGGTCTTGTGGGTATACAGGGCAATAACCACCCTGGAACCCACAAGGTCATGCCCAGCCTGCATATTTGTGACAAGCCTCCACAGATTAATGGAAGTGGACCGTCCTGGGATGAATCCCGTCTGGTCTGCTCCAACAATAGTGGTGATTACTGTATTAAGTCTAAGGGCTAGGATTTTGGACAGTATCTTTACATTTGAGTTAATCAAGGAAATGGGCCAGAATGATTCGCAATAGAGAGGATTCTTGTGTGGTTTGGGGATAAGCACTATTAGCGCTTCAGACACAGAGGGTGGTAAACAGCCTGTCTGTAACGCATGATCGAATAGCGTGCGCAGATGCGGAATCAACATGTCCTTGTATGTCATGTACCATTCAATAAGAAAGCCGTCCAGGCCGGGCGTTTTGTTCCTGGCAAACGATTGGATGGCTTTCTCCACCACCTCTGTTTTTAAAGGGGCCTCAAGTAGTGATATCTGGTCATCCGTTTTTTGGGTAGGGTAATATTAGCCAAATAGTCATCCAATTCTAGGATAGTGTAGTGGGCCTTAGTTGTATACAGTGAGGTATAAAAGACTACAAATGTGTCCACTATGTCCTTGTTTTGTTCTACCAGCACTCCCTGCGCATTTTTAATTCTGGAGATGCAACATAGCTGAAAGTCAGGCCTAGACAAATAAGCCAACAGGCGGCTATTTTTATCACCAAATTCGAAAAGTCTCTGATCCTGATACAATATTTTTTTCTGTGTACGCTCTAGGAGCACCATCTCCCTCGCCTTACTGCGCCAAGCAACCTTATTTTCCCCAGTAGGGGAGGCAGAATATGTAGCCTCCACCTCTCTGAGGAATTTTTCTGCATCCGCCATTCTGGACTGAGACGCATTGCGGGCCTGGCCAATTGCTGCGGCAAAAGAGCCTCGCATTGTGGCCTTAAAGGCGTCCCACACCACATCCACGCAGGAACTCTGCTGGTTGTCCACCCAAAACGAGAACATATCCTTACGCCCCCAATCCGTGACCGCTGGGTCAGCCAGCCACAGTGGACTCAGTCTCCAAGCCCTATAGGATGTGGAGATGCCCAGAGCGAAGTCCACCAACAAAGGCGAGTGGTCAGACACCGCCCTGGGCAAGTATCAAACATCACATATCATATTAACCACTTGCCGACTGCCAACCGCAGTTTGACGGCGACAAAGTGGTGCGATATCGCAAATCGCCATCATCTGACGGCGGTTGCGAGATCGCGCACTGTGAGCGCGCGCGCCCCGCCGGAGGCGCGCCCGCGCGCTCACTGTGTTCGGGGAGGGCCAGGGAGCGGGTGCGGCGGCTTCGATTGCCGCCGGCTACCCGCGATGCCCCCCCGGAGTGAAAGAACGGAGGTCCGTGTAAGTAAACACGGACCTCCGTTCTGTGAGAGGGGGAAGGGCTGTGATCACAGCCTTCCTCTACACGAAGCTGTGATCGCTTCCCTTCCCCTGCTAGGGCAGTCCCCCCACAGTTAGAACATGCCCAGGGAACACAGTTAACCTTTAGAGCGCCCCCGGCAGGTTAACCCCTTCACTGCCAATGGCATTTACACAGTAATCAGTGCATTTTTATAGCACTGATCGCTATATAAATGCCAATGGTCCCAAAAAAGTGTCAGAATGGCCCGACATGTCCGCTGCTAGCAGTACCGCTAAAAATCGCAGATCGCCGCCATTACTAATAAAAATAAATAAATAAATAAAAACCCCAAAAATGAATTCTCATCATCCGTAAACGCGACTACTTTTGCGCAAACCAATCAATAAACGCCGATTGCGATTTTTTTTTATCGCAAATATGAGGAAGAATATAAATCAGCCAAAAACGGTGAAAAAAAATGTTTTTTTGTATTTTTTTTTTGGATTTGGATTTTAGCAAAAAGTAAGAAATTTGGGTTTTTTTGCAAAATTGTCGCTCTTCTTTTGTTTATAGCGGCGATCAGAAATGACGCAGTGATGATCAAATACCACCAAAAGAAAGCTCTGTTTGTGGGAAAAAAGGACGCAAATTTTGTTTGGGTACAACGTCGCACGGCCGTGCAATTGTCAGTTAAAGCGACGCAGCGCCGAATCTCAAAAAGGGCTGTGGTCCTAAAGTGGGAAATCCTTCCGGTCCTTAAGTGGTTAAGCAAAGTATGGGACAGTAGACATAAATCTATACGTGACAATGTGCCATGTGTATCTGAGTAACAGGAATATTCCTTCACATCCGCATGTCTCCACCTCCAGGTGTCCACCAGGTCAAACTGAGTCAAGTAGGTCTGCAGGGGGTGGGAGGCGTTGTAGGGCACCCCAATCTATCCAGATTATTATCCAATACTGTATTTTAGTCCCCAGCTAGGATTAGTGGGCCCTCCGCCACACCCAACACCGTCACCATCAGCCCTTCAAATTGTTGCTTGGTAAATGGTGGTGGGAAATCTATACTGGCGATGGTGTATGGTTTGCCCTGCATTTCTAACACCAATATTACGTAACAACCCTTTGGGTCCAGTTTGATATGTTTGATAGTTATCGGGGCTGAGTTAGCTATCAGGATAGAGGTACCCCTAGCATATGTAGAATAGGTGGAGTGAATGGCGTAAGCTATCTTGGCTCTCTTTAGCGCCATCACCCTAGAGCCTTGTAAATGCATCTCCTGGAGGAGAATGACATGCCGATTATGACGGACTAGGTATTCAAACATTAAGGAGTGTTTAACCCTGGAGTTAAGCCCCCTGACATTCCATGAAATCAACTGTAACTTAGACATAGCTCCAGGGTGAGTAATCTATTATTAGGATAACACCGCCATTGCAACGGAGACAGCTTAAGTGAAGAACAAGAGATAACTTCCTGATCAATGGTCCACGCATTAGGAGCAGTGTAGGGGAATATGTCAACTCCCATACAACAGTATATGAAGCACATGGATGAGTGCTGTAGTCCCAGAGCATAAGTGCTGCAGATCTTAGGAAATGAAAACAAAAATGAACAGTCAACAACCCCAAACCGTCCCTAACCCTCCTGGCCCTCTGATCCCAGAACACACATCAAGTACCAACGAGGACATGGTGCAACACCAGGAACCAGGGAAAACAAAAGAACAAATGGGGGGAAGACAACTGCTCTGTCCTCTGCGTTGCCTGAACTACATCCGCTATGCAGGATACTAGTGTACCCGAGGTCTAGACAGAGACATGGCAGTCCGAGTTCTACGACAGGCAGTGTCCCTTTTATCATGGGACCCTAAAGTATAATAACTGCGGCAGCCAGATTTATAAATGAGTTGCCAAAACACAAATAACTGGGGTATGGATCCTTATTCCTGAAGGGAATGGAAATAGTGTACATAGGCAGTAGTAGAAAGGCATCAAGTGACTCCATAGAGATATAATTTACTAACGAGGTGATCTCCTGTTAGGCTGGCACTGGTCCGGGGGTTCCAGTGTGTCTGCCCAGTGGGCTGCATCCTTTGGATCAGTAAAAAAGAAGGCCTTGTCTTGATAAATGACACGCAGTCTGGCTGGATATAGCATACTATATGGCACTTGGATCTCCCTTAATAGCCTTTTGACTCCCAGAAATGTGGCCCGCTGTTTCTGGGTCGCTAGAGAGAAGTCTGGAAAGATGGTGATCCCGTTCCCATCAAAGGAGACCTTCCCCTTCTCTCTAGCTGCTCTCAGGCTGGCTTCTCTGTCTCTAAAATGGAGTGATTTTATGATCATTGCCCTAGGGGGTGCCCCAGCTGGCAGAGGTAGTAGCGGGTCTCTATGAGCCCGTACAATGGCGAATATTGGGGAGAATGTGGAGGCCCCAAAAGTTGACGTCAGCCATCGCTCCATAAACCCCCCCCCCCCGGGGTTCTGCCTTCCGCGCCCTCCGGGAACCCCAGAAAGTGCAAATTGTTTCACCTCAGGCGATCTTACAATTCAGTCAACTTATCGATCCAATCCTCCTGGGCCCTGTGGATGTCTCTTACTGAGGCCTGAAGTGGTCTAAGATCATCCTCAATATCCCTCACTCTCTGCTCTGCATTAGTGACCCTGTGCCAGAGATTGTGCACGTCCTGCTTTAGAAAATGTCCATTTGCAAAGTTAGTGAAGCGTGGCTGTTTTGGATGGCCTCCATAATTTGTGCCAGGGTCGCCCCCCCCCCCCCATGCGTAGCGGCATGGGTGTCATTAGGAGAAGAGGGGACAGAATGCTCAGGGGAGTGGAGCACAGGGGTCGCTGACAGGCTGGGTGATAGCGGCACTGTGGACTCACCCGAGTTGCCATGTTGCGCCGGAGGTTACACTGGCTGCTGCTGCTGCCGTTCGCCGCCATGCGGCCTGTCGGCACCATCTTGGGTCCGCATGCTGTGAGATCCGGGCGGCTGGCATCCGGGTGCTGCTTCCACGAGGGGGTCGATTTTTACCATCCCACACACTCCTCAGACATTAGGGCACAGCAGGAGAGTATTTGGAGCCTGTTAGAGACGGTTGGGTAAGCAGAATGCTGAACGGATCAGAGCGGTGTGGACAGAGCTCAGAGCCTGCACGTCCTCACATCCCGGAAGTCGGCCACGCCCCAGCATTCCCATTCTTCACTGCTCTCCAGAAAGCCCCCTCAGAGACTGCAGACATGATAAAATACAAGAGATGGTTAGAGTTTGAGGACATGGTAGAGGAAATAGTCAGAGGCTGCAGGCATACTACAGGAGATGGCCAGAGACTGCAGACATGAGACAGGAGATGGTCAGAGACTGCAGACATAGTACAAGAGATGGTCAGAGACTGCATACATGATACAAGATATGGTCAGAGGCTGCAGACACGATACAAGAGATGGTTAGAATTTGCGGACATGGTACAGGAGATGGTCATAGACTGCAGACATGATACAAGTGATGGTCAGAGGCTGTGGATGGTACAGGAGAGGTCAGAGGCTGGGGGGTGGTGCAGGAGAGGTCAGAGGCTGTGGATGGTACAGACGAGGTCAGAGGCTGGGGGATGGTGTAGGAGAGGTAAGAGGCTGCAGTGGGGACGGGAAAGGTCAGTGGCTGTGGAGGTCAGAGGCTGTGGAGGGAATGGGAGAGTTCAGAGGCTGTGGAGGAGATGGGAGAGATCAGAGGCGCGGAGTGGATGGCAGAGGTCAGAGGCTGCAGTGGGGATGGGAGAGGTCAGAGGGGACGGGAGAGGTCAGAGGCTGCAGAGGGGATGTGAGAGGTCAGAGGCTGCAGAGGGGATGTGAGAGGTCAGAGGCTGCAGTGGAGATGGGAGAGGTCAGAGGCTGTGGAGGGGACGGGAGAGTTCAGAGGCTGTGGAGGAGATGGGAGAGATCAGAGGCGCGGAGTGGATGGCAGAGGTCAGAGGCTGCACTGGGGATGGGAGAGGTCAGAGGGGACGGGAGAGGTCAGAGGCTGCAGAGGGGATGTGAGAGGTCAGAAGGCTGCGGTGGGGATGGGAGAGGTCAGAGGCTGTGGTGGGGATGAGAAGGGTCAGAGGCTGCGAAGGTGAGAGGCTGCAGAGGGGACGGGAGAGGTCAGAGGCTGCGGAGGGGATGGGAGAGGTCAGAGGCTGCGGAGGAGATGGGAGAGGTCAGAGACTGCGAAGTGGATGGCAGAGGTCAGAGGCTGCGGTGGGATGGGAGAGTTCGGAGGGGATGGGAGAGGTCAGAGGCTGTGGTGGTCAGAGGCTGCAGAGGGGATGGGAGAGGTCAGAGGCTGCGGTGGGGATGGGAGAGGTTAGAGGCTGTGGCGGGGACAGGAAAGGTCAGAGGCTGCAGAGGTCAAAGGCTGCGGAGGGGATGGGAGAGGTCAGAGGCTGCAGAGGGGATGGCAGAGGCCGGAGGCTGTGGTGGAGATGGGAGAGGTCAGAGGCTGTGGAAGGGATGGGAGAGGTCAGGGGCTGCGGTGGGGACGGGAGAGGTCACAGGCTGCGGAGGGGACGGGAGAGGTCAGAGGCTACGGAGGGGACGGGAGAGGTCAGAGGCTGTGGAGGGGGCTGGAGAGGTCAGAAGCTGCAGAGGTCAGAGGCTGCAAAGGGGACGGGAGAGGTCAGAGGCTGCGGATGGTACAGGGGAGGTCAGAGGCTGCGGAGGGGACGGGAGAGGTCAGAGGCTGTGGTGGGGATGGAAGAGGTCAGAAGCTGCGGAGGTCAGAGGCTGCAGAGGGGACAGGAGAGGTCAGAGGCTGCGGAGGGGACGGGAGAGGTCAGAGGCTGTGGAGGGGACGGGAGAGGTCAGAGGCTGAAGAGGGGATGGGAGAGGTCAGAGGCTGCAGTGGCGATGGAAGAGGTCAGAGGCTGCAGAGATCAGAGGCTGCAGAGGGGATGGGAGAGGTCAGAGGCTATGGAGGTCAGAGGCTGCGGAGGGGATGGGAGAGGTCAGAGGCTGTGGAGGGGACATGAGAGGTCAGAGGCTGCGAGGGGATGGGAGGGGTCAGAGGCTGCGGAGTGGACGGGAGAGGTCAGAGGCTGCGGAGGGGATGGGAGAGGTCAGAGGCTGCAGAGGTCAGAGGTTGTGGAGGGGACAGGAGAGGTCAGAGGCTGCGAAGGGGACAGGTCCAGTCTTACCCGGCCGGCCTTTAACAAAAGGCACATGGCACCCGTGGAGTCCTCACTGCCTTGTCACTGCTTTACTTTTTACTTTTAAAAATGGTGCCGCCCGGCAAGATCATGTTACTGCGCATGTGCGCGCCTTCCTCGAAGATAGCTGAGCATGTATAGACTGCCCATACACTCCCATACACGCTCAGCTATTTGTGGGAAGGTGGGCGCATGCGCAGTAAGTAAAGCAGTGACGAACAGCAACGATCAGTGAGGTCTGTGCCTGCGCACTTGATTGGTCCCACAGACATTTTTTTCAGGTGCCGCTTCCCTCAAAGTGCAACCAGGGCAGCCAGGCGACCGGCCCACCGGGAAAATTCCTGATATCCTGGTGGGCCAGTCCGGCACTGGTTGCTCTACATAAAGATGGCCTAAGCTATAAGAAGATTGCCAAGACCCTGAAGCTGAGCTGCAGCACGGTGGCCAAAACCACACAGCGGTTTAACAGGACAGGTTCCACTCAGAACAGGCCTCGCCATGGTCGACCAAAGAAGTTCAGTGCACATGCTCAGCGTCATATCCAGAGCTTGTCTTTGAGAAATAGACATATGAGTGCTGCCAGCATTGCTGCAGAGGTTGAAGGGGTGGGGGATCAGCCTGGCAGTGCTCAGACCATATGCTGCATCAAATTGGTCTGCATGGCTGTAGTCCCAGAAGGAAGCTCTTATAAAGAAGATGCACAAGAAAGCCCGCAAACCGTTTGCTGAAAACAAGCAGACTAAGGACATGGATTACTGGAACCATGTCCTGTGGTCTGATGAGACCAAGATAAACTTATTTGGTTCAGATGGTGTCAAGCGTGTATGGCGGCAAACAGATGGGGAGTACATAGACAAGTATGTCTTGCCTACATTCAAGCATGGTCAAGCATGGTGGTGGGAGTGTCATGGTCTGGGGCTGCATTATTACTGCCAGCACTGGGGAGCTACAGTTCATTGAGGGATTTATGAATGCCAACATATACTGCGACATACTAAAGCAGAGCATGATCCCCTCCCTTCGGAGACTGGGTCACAGGGCAATATTTCAACATGATAACGACCACAAACACACCTCCAAGATGACCACTGCCTTGCTAAAGAAGCTGAGGGTAAAGGTGATGGACTGGCCAAGCATGTCTCCAGACCTAAACCATATTGAGCAACTGCGGGGCATCCTCAAACGGAAGGTGGAGGAGCACAAGGTTTCTAACATCCACCAGCTCTGTGATGTCGTCATGGAGGAGTGGAAGAGAACTCCAGTGGCAACCTGTGAAGCTCCGGTGAACTCCATGCCCAAGAGAGTTAAAGCAGTGCTGTAAAATAATGGTGGTCACACAACATATTGACACTTTGGGCCCAATTTGGACATTTTCACTTAGGGTTGTACTCACTTTTGTTGCCAGCGGTTTAGATATTAATGGCTGTGTGTTGAGTTATTTTGAGGGGACAGCAAATTTACACCGTTACACAAGCTGTACACTCACTACATTGTAGCAAAGTGTCATTTCTTCAGTGTTGTCACATGAAAAGATATAATAAAATATTTACAAAAATGGGAGGGGTGTACTCCCTTTTGTGAGACACTGTATATTAGTGGTGCACCGAATGGAAATCTGGGTGCCGAAACCGAAAATGCACCAAGCTGAGAGCCAAAAGCCGAAACCGAAAATGACAGTTTTTAAAAAATATTTATATACAATTGTCATATGCAGCCTACCTGTGCCTGATTGGCATTGATAGGTGGCACTGACAGGCGGCACTGATTGGAAGCACTGATTGGCACTGATTGGTGACACTGATTGGCACTGATAGGTGGCACTGACAGGTGGCACTGGCATGTTGCACTGATTGTCACTGGTTGTCACTGACAGGCGGCACTGGATGGTACTGGCAGGTGGCACTGATTGGCACTGACAGTCAGGACTGGATGGTACTGGCAGGTGGCACTGACAGGCTGCACTGGATGGTACTGGCAGGTGGCACTGACAGGCTGCACTGGATGGTACTGGCAGGTGGCACTGGCATGTGGCACTGATTGGCACTGACAGGTGGCACTGGATGGTACTGGCATGTAGCACTGGCAAAGGAGATGAGAAGATTTACATTGCACAGAGCGCGCTGCTTATAATTACACTGAATGCAGAGAGAGAGAGAGAGACAAGCTGTCAGATCTTCAAGCTGAGGTCGGAAGTGGGCGGGACCAAACAGCTATGTCACGCACCTGGTGGTGGAGTCTGTCTTATGACCCCTGGTAGAGCAGACGGGGCTCACGAACGCGCACAGGCGCAATTTCAGCCACAGTCATTTCTTAACAAGCTATCAAACAACCGCCCAGCCCCTATCCCATTGGCTGGCGTTTGATAGCTGTTCGGTCCCCCTACCTCCGACATCAACTTGAAGATTTGACAGCTCTCTCTCTCTCTGCATTCAGTGTAATTACGTGACAGTTTCATGCACAGATCGGCTCTTACAAGCAGCGCGCTCTGTGCAATGTAAATCTTCTCATCTCCCACATCCATTGTGGGGGTATGTGATGCACATCTACCCATGCGATGGATGGTACAATACCGAAAATACAGATTTTGGCCGAAAATGCCGATAGTTTTCAGCGCCCGAAATTTCGGTGCATCCCTAATATTTATATATATATTTATTTCCTTTTCATTTTTTTTTTTTATTGTATATTTATTGAAATTTTGTTGAGCTTACTAAGTGAGAAAAAACTTTTCAAACGTAGAAAGCCAGATGAACATGTGCATAACAAACAACTAAGGCATAGTTGAGTATTGGTATATCATGTCTTGATTTCAGTCATGTGAATATAATATACCATGATTATGAAGACTATGAAGATAAGTAAAAATATTGAGAGGTAACAAAAACGGAAAAGAAAAAGAAAGAAGAACTGGGATCATGGATTGTAAGATTACATAACTACAACTGCAACTGAAATATAGTATGCATAAAGCATATTCACCTAAAATAGTGGATTTATTGCCTCAGGACAATATTCAGAGTCGTCCCAGACCTTCCAAATTTTAGTAAATCTTGGCAATGAACTATCAATCAGTGCAGTCAGGCGTTCCAACCTGCGTATGTCTGCCAACGTAGACAAAAATTGTGAAAATTGGGGGGGTAGACAGCCAACATCTTGGTATAGCACGTTTTGTCGCCAACAATACAAAGGACATTAACCTTCCAGCAGCCCTGGAGATACCTGGAAAAGGGAGGTCTAGTAGGTAATTATGGGATTCAAAGGAATGGAAGTATTCAATAGGTTTTGGGAAAGGATTTGGATCTGAGCCCAAAAAGAATTAATATAGGAACCTTCCCAAAAAATATGGTAATGAGTACCTATAGCATTATTATATCTCCAGCACTGTCTAGAGACCTCTGGGTTTCGGGCATGCAAGATGTCTGGAGTCCTATACCAAAAATTGAGGATCTTAAAAGCAGTCTCGCTCTGCACCACACAACGTGAAATTTTTGATGTAGACTCACAGATTTTTACCCAGTCTACTAGGGAAATGGGTTGTTGTAGGATGTGGGACCATTTCTTCATATAAGTATAACTGAATTCAGTTAAAGGGATAGTTTTATTTTAATCTATGTTTATTGAGTTTTCTTAGAAAGTTTTTACATCATACATTCGGGGGGGCACGATATGGTTCTACA
>BLSH010072071.1:345530-366638 GCA_018402905.1 Glandirana rugosa | reverse complement strand
ATGCGTTTTAATTTTTTTCCCACATTTTCCAAAAACTACTGGAACAAAAATGAACCATTCAAAAGACTCATTATGCCTCAATCATTATTCGTTGGGGTGTTTGCTTTCCAGAATGGGGTCATTTTGTGGGCAATTCCATTGTCCTGGTGCTCCAGGGCCTTCAAAAATGTGATAGGTCATCATGACATTAGATGTGTAATTTATGTCCCTAGAATACCTGAAGGCGCTCCCTGCATGTTGAGCCTCTGTATGTGGCCAGGCTGTGAAAAAGTCTCAGACATGTGATATCACCATACTCAGGAGGAGCAGAAGAATTTGTTTTGGGGTGTAATTTGGGGTATGCATATACTGTGTGTGAAAAATAACCTGTTACAATGACCATTTTGTGAAAAAAAAAAAAATCTTCATTTTGCAAAGAATTGTGGGAAAAAATTACAGCTTCAAAAAATTCACCATGCCTCTTACTAAATACCTTGGAATGTCTACTTTCCAAAAAGGGGTCATTTGGGGGGTAATTTTACTTTCCTGGCTTGTTAGGGTCTCAAGAAATTAGATAGGCTGTCAGTATTTCAGGTGTGATCAGATCTGATCAATTTTCAATGATTGGCACCATAGCTTATAGACTCTATAACTTTCACAAGGACCAAATAATATACACTTATTTGGGTTATTTTTACCAAAGATAGGTAGCAGTATAAATTTTGGCCAAAATTTACAAAGAAAAATTACTAAGTTGCAAAATTTTATGACCGAAACAAAGAAAAAGGCATTTTTTCAAAATATTTTCAATCTTTTTTTATTTATAGCACAAAAAATAAACCCCCTCCTAGTGATTAAATACCACCAAAAGAAAGCTCTATTTGTGTGAAAAAAGGACGCAAATTTCATATGGGTACCGTGTTGCATGACTGAGTAATTGTCATTCAAAGTGTGATAGCGCTGAAAGCTGAAAAATGGCCTGGACAGGAAGGGGGTTTTCGTGCCAGGTACCGATGTGGTTAAAGCAATCTACCGTGCTGGCCAAAACTACCTCTGGGGGGAGTCTATTCCACATTTTCACAGCTCTAACTCTGAAGAAACCTTTCCATATTTGGAGATGAAATCTTTTTTCCTCTAGACGTAAAGAGTGCCCCCTTGTCCTTTGTGATTATCTTAAAGTAAATAACTCCACATCAAGTTCACTATATGGACCACTTATGTATTTGTACATGTTGATCATATCCCCCCTTAATTGCCTCTTCTCAAGAGAGAATAAATTCAGTTCCTCTAATCTTTCCTCATAGCTGAGCTCCTCCATGCCTCTTATTAGTTTGGATGCCCTTCTCTGCACTTTCTCTAGTTCCCCGCTATCCTTTTTGAGAATTGGTGCTTAAAACTGAACTGCATATTCCAGATGAGGTGTTACTAATGATTTGTACAGGGGCAAAATTACGTCTCTATCTCTGTAGTCCATACCTCTTTTAATACAAGAAAGGATTTTGCTTGCTTTGGAAACCACAGCTTGGCATTGCATGCCTTTATTAAGCTTATGATCAACCAAAACCCCCAGATCCTTCCCCACAATGGATTCCCCCAGTTGTACCCCCCCCTAATATGCATGCATATTCTTAGCCCCCAAATGCATAACTTTACATTTGTCAATATTAAACCTCATTTGCCACATAGTCACCAAATTAGACAGTGCATTGAGGTCTGCTTGTAAGTTGGAGACACCCTGTAAGGATGTTATTCCACTGCATAGCTTGGTGTCATCTGAAATAGTACTTTTAATCCCAGACCCTATATCATTTATAAATATATTGAAAAGTAAGGGTCCCAACACTGAATCTTGGGGTACACCACTGATAACCTTAGACCATTCAGAGTAAGAATCATTAACCACTACTCTCTTCAATCTTTTAGCCAGTTTTCTATCCATTTACAAACTGATCTTTCCAAGCCAGTAGACTTTACATTACCCATTAGCCGTGTGTGGGGAACGGTGTCAAACGCTTTTGCAAAATCCAAGTATACCACGTCCACAGCCACCCCTCTGTCCAATGTTTTATTTACCTCCTCATAAAAAGAAATCAGGTTTGTTTGACAACTCCTGTCTTTCATGAATCCATGCTGTCTGTTGCTTAAAACATTTTTTTTCCAACAAGAACTCATCTATGTGGTCTTTTATTAAACTCTCCAGTATCTTCCCAACTATAGAAGTTAAACTAACAGGTCTATAGTTACTCGGTAAAGACTTTGATCCCTTTTTAAATATGGTCACCACATTGGCCCTACGCCAATCCAGTGGTACTATTCCAATTATTAAGGAGTCCTTAAAATTGGATACAATGGCTTTGAAATGACAGAGCTCAATTCCTTTAGGATCCGTGGATGAATGCCATCTGGTCCAGGTGCTTTATCTACCTTTATTCTGTCTAAATACTTCTAGACATTTCACTTTTGAGCCATTGTGGATCATTTGTGTCTGTGTCAATACCACCCCCATCACGGTGGGCTCTGCTAAGTGAGGTAGATGGCCCCTCTGTAGCAGAACCTCGGCAGATGCGAGCAGGTCGGCGGGCTCTGGCGGGTCATCTGGATTACCTGAGGCTGGGGATTGCGGACTAAGCAGGAAGCACTCCATGAGCTGTGAGGGCCAGGACTCGTGCTGCGACAGCGGGATGTGCCTCTGGTAAATGTGCTTCTGGAATCCAGTCTTACCCATGGGGTGCCCGTGTGTCTCTGGGAATGGGTGGTATGGCTCCTGAAGCGATGGTCACCTGTGCAGGAAGAGGAGCCAAGATCTTACACGTCCGCCATCTTACAAGACGTGTCTTATTTCCTTTTATTAGTTGAACTAGATGGACTTGTGTCTTTTTTCAGCCAGACTAAATATGTACAGTATCTCACAAAAGTGAGTACACACTCACATTTTTGTAAATATTTTATTATATCTTTTCATGTGACAACACTGAAGAAATGACTACAATGTAGTGAGTGTACAGCTTGTATAACAGTGTAAATTTGCTGTCCCCTTAAAATAACTCAACGCACAGCCATTAATGTATAAACCGATGGCAACAAAAGTGAGTACCCCCCAAGTGAATATGTCCAAATTGGGCCCAATTAGCCATTTTCCTTCTCCAGTGTCATGTGACTCGTTAGTGTTACAAGGTCTCAGTTGTGAATGAAGAGCAGGTGTGTTAAATTTGGTGTTATTGCTCTCACTCTCTCATACTGGTCACTGGAAGTTCAACATGGCACCTCATGGCAAAGAACTCTCTGAGGATCTGACAAAAATAATTGTTGGTCTACATAAAGATGGCCTAGGCTATAAGAAGATTGCCAAGACCCTGAAACTGAGCTGCAGCACGAAGGCCAAGACCATACAGCGGTTTAACAGGGCAGGTTCCACTCAGAACAGGCCTCGCCATGGTCGACCAAAGAAGTTGAGTGCACGTGCTCAGCACCATATTTAGAGATTGTCTTTGGGAAATAGATGTATGAGTGCTGTCAGTGCTCAGACCATATGCCACACACTGCATCAAATTGGTCTGCATGGCTGTCCTCCCAGAAGGAAGCCTCTTCTAAAGATGATGCACAAGAAAGCCTGCAAACAGTTTGCTGAAGACAAGCAGACTAAGGACATGGATTACTGGAACCATGTCCTGTGGTCTGATGAGACCAAGATAAACGTATTTGGTTCAGATGGTGTCAAGCGTGTGTGGCGGCAACCAGGTGAGGAGTACAAAGACAAGTTTGTCTTGCCTGCAGTCAAGCATGGTGATGGGAGTGTCATGGTCTGGCACTGGGGAGCTACAGTTCATTGAGAGAACCATGAATGCCAACATGTACTTTGACATACTGAAGCAGGGCATGATCGACCCTGAACACACCTCCAAGACGACCACTGCCTTGCTGAGGGTAAAGGTGATGGACTGGCTAAGCATGTCTCCAGACTTAAACCCTACTGAGCATCTGTGGGGCATCCTCAAATGGAAGGTGGAGGAGCGCAAGGTCTCTAACATCCACCAGCTCCGTAATGTCATCATGGAAGAGTGGAAGATATATGGTGCAGTTAGACTCCATGCCCAAAAGGGTTAAGGCAGTGCTGGAAAATAATGGTGGCCACACAAAATATTGACATTTTGGGCCCAATTTGGACATTTTCACTTAGGGGTGTACTCACTTTTGTTGCCAGAGGTTTAGACATTAATGGCTCTGTGTTGAGTTATTTTGAGGGGACAGCAAATGTACACTGTTATACAAGCTGTACACGCACTACTTTACATTGTAGCAAAGTGTCATCTCTTCAACGTTGTCACATGAAAAGATATAATAAAATATTTAGAAAAATGTGAGGCGTGTACTCACTTTTTTGAGATACTGTAACTATGTAACTAAAAATAAATTTAGTTACTTTTATTAAGACATTAAAACCCAGGCAATTTGAAAAAATTGCGGCAAAACGTGGGACACGTTTGCAATGCCATTACTGCTTAATGGCACCCCAATCGCGGTGCAATTTTGCTGCCATAAATCGTGCTACAATCACAGAGAAAAAGCGCACACACGTGAAGCTTGTCGCTCAAAAAGGAGCAGGAATTGCATGCAATACTGCAGCGATTCTGCCCGCGGTTCAAATCGCCTAGGTGTGAATGGAGCCTAAAGCATAAAATTATCAGATGTTCAAAAAAAAAAAAAAATGACTCTCATAAACAAATTTGAAAAAATCTGCAAACCCCTGAACCAAATGTGAAATGCAAAAGAATATTAAATTCAAATCATATATTTGGGTAGTCTCCACTTCCACATGTAACCAGTAAGAATGTTCAGCGTTTAAGTTACATGACATGATTGCTTACAAAAATAATCTCCTAAACAGAAATTTTACCCAATCCATGCATATGTAGCAGCTCAATGCGCATATTTTATAAAGGAGGTCATATATATGGTGCAGTTAGATGAATGAAGTTTTCAACATAGAGTTCATTCTTTACACAATATGTCTATAAGGCACACAGAGGGAGTTTGTTGTATTATAGAAATGCACTTGCTTGCTCTGCAGAAGCATGTTGAAAGCGTTCATGTATAGGTCTCCCAATTTAAAACGCACATTTCTAGTGTTTTTGGAATCGGACATGCATGTTCTTCAAATACAATGTGTATCAAATAGTGTGCAGATTTGGAGAAAACTCATTCCATTGCGTATGTTAACATCTTGTAGTTATAGTACCTAGATGTAGAATGTGGGGGTAGCATAGATTTAGTTCTTACTTGGTACGTGGACAAGAGATTAACTGGGTAAAGATAAACTTTGGGGGGGGGGGGGTGTCTGGCTTCTGGCATAAGAAGGAGCAATCTTTGAGAGCTTGGTCTGTGCCATTCCCTTCTGCACCGAATCCTGCCAGTATCCTCTAACAAGAATCTCACTTACTTACTAGTGCTGATCTTACCACTTTGTAGTGGTAATTGGAAAGAATATCCCAACCTTGTCCGTGGTGAAAATAGGACAAAGGCAGTCGGTCATACAGACCTGATGGAGGTGACGCATCAGAACAGCACAAATGTCAATCTGCTGTTCCTGCTTATGCCCTTCCACTGACCACTGCTGTGATGGCCCAAGACACCACAGAATCCATATTTTCACACATCATGGGGGCTTGTCCTCCTCTGCCAGACTTCAATAACAACACAAATTGAATCTGGGTTAATTGACCTCTCACTCAAGAAATGGGATATGCAGAATCTGCTTCAAAGGATAACTGCTGCAGAGCACTGGATTGGTGATGGGACACAATTGGACCAATCTCCTCTGATTGCAATCTTTCCCTAAAAGGAACTAAGAGAGAAAAAAGCGAAGGTTGGTGATTTAGATGAGACTCAGCTTCCTGGAAGGGGCCGAAAGCTCAAACACTTTCCTAGTGGCTCCACTCAAATATGGGAACTCAATGTCTATCCACCCTCTTTGATATGGAATGGGCGCACTGCATCTCATCTAGAACTTCTCTGCTCAGAGCTCCTCCACAACCCTTAATCACCAAGCTGCTGCCCTTTGAGGACTTGAGGATGCAATCCTTCTAAGGCTTGGAACCCCAACAACCTTGAATTCAATGGCAAAACTGTGTCCATTTATCCAGATTTTTACACAACTACACAGAACTTGACAGGCTCTGCTAACACGGCATGATGTACCCAGCTAAACGTCAGGTTGTCAACTAAGGTAAGACTTTTTTTTTTCAATTCAACAGCAGAGCCCAATCAGTGGCTTTAGCAACAGGGAATAGGTCACCCCCAAATCTGAATTTCCTCTGTTACCGTACTTCCCATTTCTCGGCCAACACAGGTGGAACAAAATAATTAATTTCTTCCCCATTATATTGTGCTCTATCACCTCAGCTACAGTACTACTCTCACAACTTTACCTTCGATACAATGAGTTGCAACAATATGTTACGTTTCCAAAATTGCTTTGAGTGAGAGGAAACCACCCATGCTATGATTCAATTGCATACACATGAATACAGCTTGTTTATACCAATTGTAATATTTCCGCTAGCCATATGTGGATTTACAGCAGAACATTTCCCAAGCAACCCTCCTTGGGGGCCCACACCAAGTCTGTATGACCATTTCTTCCAGACTACCCTAAAGTTCATTTTGTTCTTACTCAGAGGAAGCGCTTCCATCTGTTTGCGGGAAATCTTTTTTGAGGTGATTTTACCTGTTTGTAAAACAAATGGTCACTGCCTTGCTCTGACCTTCTTTTTCTTCATGAGAGACTTTGTTATTATACCTTGTGTTTTATACACCTGCTCAGCTACCAATCATATGTACTCTTCCAACACGCTCAATGTAAGTACAATCTTAATTGGGAATCGACGTACAGGGAGGGCAGGAAGTTGTTCAGTTGTTGATCTTTGTTATTGGCTCGTGTGTGTGCACCTTATCCTAGCCTATATTACTATATTTTGTTGCGGGAAAAGTCTGCATGGTCCACTTTAATCTTCTCCATCTATATGATCTATCATAACACCCATCAATCTCATTTCAATGGTATGTGATGGGGCTCAATGATCAAAATTAAAATTTCTGGCATTTGATTATCCTAATAATTATAGGCATATTGTTATATTTCAGGAAACCCACTTTATGTTTTCCAAGATGCTGTCGCATAAGAGACCATAGGTGGCTTGTGCATACTATGCTGCTCCTTCAAACTGTAGGGGGTGTTTCTTTTCGCTTGAATAAATTAATGGGTGGGACAGTTGTGGGCGGCACATTGGTGTAATGGATAGCGCTTTCGCCTAGCAGCAAAAGGGTCGCTGGTTCGAATATCAACCATGACACTACCTGCCTGGAGTTTGCATGTTCTCCTGTGCCTACGTCGGTTTCCACCAGGTACTCCAGTTTCCTCCCACACTCCAAAGACATGCTAGTAGGTTAATTAGATCCTGTCTAAATTGGCCCTAGTATGTGCATTTATGAATGCGAGTTAGGGACCTTAGATTGTAAGCTCCTTGAGGGTAGGGACTGATGTGAATGTACAATATATATATGTAAAGCACTGCCTAAATTGACGGCGCTATATAAGTACCGTATATACTCGGGTATAAGTCGAGTTTTTCAGCACATTTTTTGTGCTGAAAAAGACCCCCCTCGACTTATACCCGAGTCAGTGTCTGTGGATGATCAGTAGTTTCACATTAAACAGAGCCCTGCTGCTTCTAAGAGCCGTTCTGTGCTTTGTAAGTGTGATTAAACACATTGGAATGCAGAGAATGCTGAGAGAGGTGTCAGATTCTCAGCTTGATTTCGGGAGGTGGACGGGACAAGCTGATGTTAGCTGTTCAGTCCCGCCCACCTCCTGATCTCCGTGAAGAGCTGCAGCTCTCTCTCTGCATTCTCAGCATTCTCTACATTCCAATGTGTTTAATCACAGTTACAAAGCACAGAACGGCTCTTAGAAGCAACACAGCTCTATTTAATGTGAAACTAAACTACCTTACTCATCCCTTATGTGTTCTGGCTACAGTCTTTGTGTTCTGGCATTAATATCCCTGTGTCATGGCATTAAAATCCCTGTGTCCTGGCATTAAAATCCCTTTGTCCTGGCATTAAAATCCCTGTGTTCTGGCTAAAATCCCTGTGTTCTGGCACCCTGTCCCTGTGTTCTGGCACCCTGTCCCTGTGTTCTGGCACCCTGTCCCTGTGTTCTGGCTCCCTGTCCCTGTGTTCTGGCTGCTGCATTTCACACCCTAGGCTTATACGCGAGTCAATAAGTTTTCCCATATTTTTTGGGCAAAAGTAGGGGGTCTGCTTATACACGGGTCGACTTATACACGAGTATATACGGTACCTGAAATAAATAAAATAAAAACAGGTGGAATCCCACAGGAAAATGTATCGCTGGTAGAGTATCTGTTTGGGATTTTCAATTGACTCTATTGAATCCGTATATACCCCCTCCCTTTACTGTTCAGGAGGTGGATAATATACTTTGTCATGCATATAAATTTGCAGTAGGTTCCATCATTATTATGGGAAACTTCAATACATTATTGACCCAGTTAAAGACCACTTACAGGTATGTCCTCTACAGAGTAAGAAGTGAAAACATCTGGATGCTCTAGCATTTTCTTGTCACTCATAGGTCCATCATACCCTCTCTAGAACTGATTTATGCCTGACCACCCAGAACCTTCTCCCTAAACAGGTTTTTAGGTGTGTTTGTGTGTACACATTATTAATTTGAGTGTGATTATTACGAAAATACAGGTTTGATACACAGTTGTATTGGTATCAACATGCAACAAAATATTGTTTTGAGGGTTTTAGGTATTATTTCATGTAAAAAATAAACATTTTAGCGTGTGTAAAAAATAATTTGTTTTACAGAAAAAGGAAACCTCTTGGACTGATAAATGCCAGAGCAATTCGCAATGGACCACGCTGTCCATCCAGTCCCTCTATCAATAGACTGTTGAAAAGAGCCAATTAGCTTGTATTGTCAGAAATAAAATATGTCCAAGTCCAAATTTAAATCTGGGTATAATTCCTTGTAAGACAAGAATGTTCTCTTTGAAGATACAGCATTGTATTACTTTTAGGAAATAACAAAATCTGATACTATAGAAAAAAGGTTATTATCAAAAGTATATATAAAACAGTTAGGCTCGGTTCACACTGCTGTAATGCGAGAACCCGTGCAAATCTAGTGTGGGTTCCCACATCGCATACAACTCGCAGGCAGTTCACACTGCCCTATTGGAACCGCTGTGGTTGTTAATACAAGGTTAATGACACTCCCAGATCGGTTCACATATCGTAGTGTGAACTGTCAATTCGAACAGGAATCAGATCGCATGGGTGTTCATGCCCATGCGATCCAATTCTCGTGTGGGCCACAAAAAGGGTCCTGCACGACTTTCGTCCAAATGCGATACGTATTCAGCCATACACTCTGTATGGCTGAATTTGAATCGCACAGACATTGCATCTGCATCGCACAGCAGTGTGGTGCGAATCACATGCAATATCTGACATCGCAGCAGTGTGAACCCAGCCTTAAGGCCCATACACACTGTCTGATTGTTGGGCAACAACGGTCGTCCAAAAGCCTGCTGGCCGAGAATCCAATTGTGTGTACGCACAATTCTACAGCTGATTTCCAATTGTCGTCCAACAGAAGTTGTACGGCGAAACTAGAAAACTTGTGTTGGCCAACAAGGTGTTGGCTGATTGTTGGCTCGTTTGTACAGAAGTTGGCCAACAAAAAGTTGGAAGTGCAAACACGCATGCTCAGAATCTAGGAAGTGTTCGGTCGTGGAACCCGTGTTCGTAATTCACAAATCACATTCACCTGAACTTCCTTGTTATACGCTCATAACACGTCACTACGTTCGGCTTCGTTGGCCGATTACTTGATTCATGTCAGTGCTCTAGACAAAACCGCCGTTGCCCAATTTGGACAAAAGCTGGACGTTCGGTTGGCCAACAATCTGCACGTGTGTACGAGGCTTTAATCTTATTGTAAGTTACAGGTTAATGCATGGACACAGGTGTACTTGAAGCATCTTGCAAGGGGTTTAGATCAAAGTGCAGAGGCAGGCAGCACAAAAGAGGATTTGCAGGTGCAGCACAGTGGCAGCATTTCAACTGTCAAACTTTAAGCTGAAGTACATTTTTGTACAGTTGCACAGTAAAAAATTGCTTCTAATAAAGTGTGCCCCATCTCTGGCTGCTGCAGCATTTGTTAAATCTCCTTTTATTCTGCCTGCAGTGTTCTGTTGGCCCTAAATGTCTAACTTGTAGGTTGTTCGCTGAGCATCTCCTTCATTTCTTCATGCAAGGCAATTTGTGTATGGATGAGGCTGTGGGCTGAATAAAACTAAAACAAATGCTGTATGTTTGTAAAGCACATCCAACTATCTAAGAGTTCTGCCTAATCAGGATAAAGATATAGGGAACTTGTAGTGAGGCTCAAATAGCGTCTGGAGGGTGCAGGAAAGCAGGTGGATGAAGTGGCTAAAAACTAGCCGCTTCATCCACCTCCTCTCATTATTAGGGACTACATGGATTTAGAGCCATGCCATACAGGCATTTTTTTTTCATAGCAGTCCTTTTTTATTCCCCCTTTGTTAGGTGCAAATTGCTGCTAATCGCTGGCATTAAGGAATTGCAATGGCAAGGAATTGCTGCTACAAATTGCCTGTCTGCTTTGCCCTTAGGTATCTGCCCTGTTGTCCACTACAGAGCCTTATCAAGTGCAAGCAGACATGCAACTGCAACAATTTAAGGTCTGTCCCAATAAAACGCCTAATTTTTAGCTGAGCGTGGAGACACTGTGCTCAGTAGCTGGCTGGATAGACTACCAGCATTTGAAATATCTGGCCTGAAACTACTAGCAGCTGTCTAACTGAAGACATTTCTCACTAAGGTCTTGATCTGGCAGAGCTGGCAAAAGATGTTCTTCCTCCTTTTTCCTCCTTCAAGTTGAACTCTAGAACAGTTGTGAGGAATAGTCAATAGGTGGAGCTCTCAGTTCCATTTGTTTTACAAGCTAGTGTCCCATGATGCTGGAGAAATGTGATCTTGTGTCTATTATTACCAGTAAATTCCTCTTCAAGAATCTTCTTAGTACTTTCTTACCCTGAGCACCAGCTGTTTCAGTAACAGTTTTTGTCGTATGATGTTTAGCTAGGTTTGAGTTCTATTTGTGGAACAGAAACATTCAGGGAGAAATTCATGCACTCTGAACAGGTGTAAATTGCATCAGTGAGTCACTGCGTTCCCTCTTAGCACATAAGTACTTAAATATCTTATGTGATGTTCATACCTGCAGTTAAGGGTGTGTGTGAATTGTTAAACAGTTTACATGACTCTCTGATTATTACGACCTTCCTGTATGGAAATCTGTTGTTTTTTAGGAAATACATATGGTCTGTATATACTGTAGATTCTTTATCATACTGATGACTATTTATGCATTTAAAAATGTTTTACCTAGTTGGGGTGGATATCCGTGTTATGAATATTTCATATTTACCTATATCATGCCAGCAGATGATGCTTTAGGTTCATTTTCACATTTTTGTGCCTATTCTTAGGCCTCATTCATATTGGCATTCCTGCATCTACCGTTTCTAAATGCAGGGGAAGTCATCTGAGAAGTGTAAAAACGTATATGTATGCCTCTAAAGCAGGTTTAGCCTCAGTTAGGTGTGTTTACATACATTTCTTCATGTTTACACATGTTTTGCTGTGCTTAAAGTGTCTAATTGGATCCTGGATGCACAGAATTCTTTTTTTTCTAAATGAAGCTAAACTGACCTCACTTTAAGCAGGTAAACACACAAAGGTGCGAATGGCACCATTGATAAATCATTACAAGCATTTATATGCGTTGTGATTAAGGAACTCAGGATCACCACCAGCTGTTTGTAAAAGTGACGGCCTTTATTGAACTTGCAAACAATCGAGGAAACAAAACAGCTTTTTTCAGCAAATGAACAAAAAATAGTCCATAACCCTGGTACAATGGAAAACAAGAAATTGGCTCACTGCCACTATACCAGTCCTGCACTAGGGGTTGGGATTTCCCATGCTGTGTGTGTCTATGGACACACACAGTAGGAGCGCACCTGCCTTGGCTTGCTGAGGGGGCACCCGCAGGAATAGAGGAATGGTCTTTCCCGTCAGGGGACTCCAGAAGAGGAGGTAGGGAGTCGCTCTGAAACAATGGGGGATATTTACTAAAATTGCCACACACAGATTCTGGTACAGCTTTGCATAGTAACCAATCTGCCTCCAGGTTTTATTGTCAAAGCTTAACTGAACAAGCCGAAGTTAGAAGCTGATTGGTTATTATTCACAGCTGCATCAGATTCTGAGTGCACCAGTTTTAGTAAATCTCCCCCAATATGTACATTCAGCCAAGAACCAAAGACAGGCACCAGATCTGACATAATTGTTGATAATCTCTAACAGTCTGACAGCCCAGGAAGTTCTTTATACTGGCTCACATTAACAAACATTGGCCCTCTGGAAAGAAACACAGATGAAAGCCTTGTCGGGGGGGATGGGGATTCTATGATTTTTCTAAGATGTTCTGAACACCTGCAAGAATTACCTATACATAGTAGGTAGTCTCTAAGCACGTAACGTTAAAAAAAAATCTGGGGCAAATAAAATGTCAAAACTGTGCTTTCACCTGTGCAACCCTTTTCAGAAGTGAAGTATCTACTTAAGGGCAAACTAAGTAACACAAATAAAGGTTGAAGAAAAAATATAATTTTTCAGAATTATAAATGTCAGCATTATCAGCAATATTGTTTTTTTTTTTTTTTTTTGTTATTTTGCATAGAATTAAGAGTTTTCCAAGGATTCCGTCTATTACGCAGAGTATATTTTAAGGCTGTCTGCTCACTTTTCAAGTCTGTTCACAACTATGCATTAACCGCACATATTACTGTATGTTATCACAAATGAACATATTGAATTACTCCCCAATACATTAACACAACACACTGCAGCACACATGTTTTGTACACACCACACTGCACAGGTGTGAATGATCTCTGCAGTAAATTGCTTTAAGAAAAGTGTGGCATACAACATTCTTGGTGCATTGCAGCCCATTCAAAATCAATGGACTCCTTAGATAACACACATAAAATACACGATAACACGCAAAATATAGGTGTGAACGGACACTCAAAATGTAGAATTAACACAGTGTTCTGACCTTACAGGAATTGTAGGCTTTTTATCGCACAGCTTTTTGCTCATTAAGGCCAGTTAACACCAGTCTGTGCTCCTTGTATGCTCCTCTTCCTAGTAAGGTGCTTGTGCACTGTCCTGAAGCTGGCCAACACATACCTGAAATCTACTGTATATTTAAATATTTTGGGAATAGTTGGTAATACTGAGTTAGGAAGGAGTTTGGGGAATGTAAGGTTGTGGTTATGGAGATTTTTTGCGTGTGTTTTTATTTTATAGGAAGAAACCTTCCTAAAGCTCCTATATCTATTGTGACTATTACTTCAAATCAGATTTGCCTGGCCTGTAAAATAGTGAGTGTACAGCTTGTATAACAAGGTACATTTGCTGCCCCCTCAAAATAACTCAACACACAGCCATTAATGTCCAAACCGCTGGCGACAAAAGTGAGTACACCCCAATTAGCCATCTTCCCTCCCCGGTGTCATGTGACTCATTAGTGTTACAAGGTCTCAGGTGTGAATGGGGAGCAGGTGTGTTAAATTTGGTGTTAGCAATTTCACTCTCTCATACTGGTCACTGGAAGTTCAACATGGCACCTCATGGCAAAGAACTCTCTGAGGATCTGAAAAAAATAATTGTTGCTCTGCATAAAGATGGCCTAGACTATAAGAAGATTACCAAGGCCCTGAAACTGAGCTGCAGCACAGTGGCCAAGACCATACAGCAGTTTAACAGGACAGGTTTCACTCAGAACAGACCTCTCCATGGTCGACCAAAGAAGTTGAGTGCACGCACTCAGCGTCATATCCAGAGGTTGTCTTTGGGAAATAGACGTATGAGTGCTGCCATCATTGCTGCAGAGGTTGAAGGGGTGGGGGGTCAGCCTGTCAGTGCTCAGACCATATGAAGCACAATGCATCAAATTGGTCTGCATGGCTGTCGCCCCAAAAGGAAACCTCTTCCAAAGATGATCCACAAAAAAGCCTGCAAACAGTTTTTTGAAGACAAGCAGACTAAGGACATGGATTACTGGAACCATATCCTGTGGTCTGATGAGACCAAGATAAACTTATTTGGTTCAGATGGTGTCAAGCGTGTATGGTGGCAACCAGGTGAGGAGTACAGAGACAAGTGTGTCTTGCCTACAGTCAAGCATGGTGGTGGGAGTGGCATTGTCTGGGGCTGCGTGAGTGCTGCCGCACTGGGGAGCTACAATTCACTGAGGGAACCATGAATGCCAACATGCACTGTGACAAACTGAACCAGAGCATGATCCCCTCCCTTCGGAGACTGGGCCGCAGGGCAGTATTCCAACATGATAATGACCCCAAAGACACAACCAAGACAACCACTGCCTTGCTAAAGAAGCTGAGGGTAAAGGTGATGGACTGGCCAAGCATGTCTCCAGAACTAAACCCTATTGAGCATGTGTGGGGTATCCTCAAACGGAAGGTGGAGGAGGGCAAGGTCTCGAACATCCACCAGCCCCGTGATGTCGTCATGGAGGAGTGGAAAAGGACTCCAGTGGCAACCTGTGATGCTCTGGTGAATTCCATGGCCAAGGGGATTAAGGCAGTGCTGGAAAATAATGTTGGCCTCACAAAATATTGACACTTTGGGCCAAATTTGGACATTTTCACTTAGGGGTGTACTCACTTGTGTTGCCAGTGGTTTAGATATTAATGGCTGTCTGTTGACTTATTTTGAGGGGACAGCAAATTTACACTGTTATACAAGCTGTACACTCACTACATTGTAGCAAAGTGTCATTTCTTCAGTGTTGTCACATGAAAAGATATAATAAAATACTTACAAAAATGTGAGGGGTGTACTCACTTTTGTGAAATACTGTATCTTTCACACTCCTTTCCTAAATAATACTACCTGCTATCATACCCTCCATACTTCTCCGCTGCAAATATTGCCTATTGTCATACCCTTCACACACTTCTCCTGAATGTACTGCCAGCTAAAACCGTCCGTTAGCATTAATTGTAATTTCCTTTACCATCCAAAACAGGCATATTTAATAGTACACTATTACATTTCATAGAATGCCTCAACTGCTTTAAATTAGCTTAAGGATAAAGAAATGCAGAGCTAAAAGAAAATACTGCAATGTGCTCGTGAACAAAAGCCCTGTCTATCCAAAGCAGGAGATTTGAATGAAACTAATGTAACCTGAAAATACAAAAAATGCTCTGTTCTTTAAGGCTGACAGCCCCTTCTATCATTAAAAATTTTGGCAAGCGTGTAATGAATTACTGATGTTTGGTTGAAGTATGAAATCTTAGCTCTGGTTGTTTCTGTTTTAGACATGAACTCTTGGAAGAAGCCTGTCGACAAGGCCTTCCATTTGCTGCTTGGGATGGACCTACTGTTGTTTCTTGGCTGGAGGTAATGTTTAAATTGCATTTAATAGTATCTTCTTGGCTCCTTGGCTTCAAAGACCAAGTAAAAATATGAGCACTGCTTTAGCTATCAGTAAATACAGAGGTAGAGAACTGACACAGACAGTATTATATTCAGTGTTTCTGCAATTTTTCTCTATTTCATCTGTCATACTATCTAAAGAAGAAGTTTTAGAGCCCTGTGCTTTTTCATTTTCTTGGTTAACCACTAAAAGGTATAATTTTGTCATTTTTTTGGTTTATAGACTATAGTAACTGTGTGCTTTACTTGTATTTGGAAGACATTAGAGGCAGGTATTGCTGAGCGTGACACCACATCCCGTATATTGTGAAAACACAATTATTTATTTTATTACTATTTCACTGTAGTGCTTTCCTGTTTGGGAAATATAGTGACAGCCTTTAAAGTCCCACTTTTCATCTTTTTTGTTTTTTTGTGCTTTCTATTTACTTGTATTTGCTCTGTTTTATATGGAGCCTTACAAGACTGTACTCCAGTAGATACTCAGACTTGTTTATTTTAATAAAATCACTGATCTGATGCTTTCTCTCAGCTCTGGGTAGGTATGCCAGCCTGGTATGTTGCTGCTTGCCGCGCAAATGTGAAAAGTGGCGCTATCATGGCCAACTTGTCTGATACAGAAATTCAGCGCGAGATTGGTATAAGCAATCCTCTCCACCGACTGAAACTGCGCCTTGCCATCCAGGAAATGGTTTCCCTTACAAGTCCATCTGCTCCAGCCACGTCACGCACGGTAAGACCTCATGATATGGTTAATATATGCAGTTACCTTGGAATAAAGATTACTGGAAGTACAACTCCTGCTAAAACCTTTTTCCTTTGTAGTCTTGGATAGCTTGGAAGTGTCTGTCTGGATTTATGTTGATGTTTGTGTTCTAGAATCTAGAGATGCACAACCCCCTCCACTGATATATCTCCACAACCCGCGCCAAAAGATGAATATCTAAATATAAAATATATCTAAAAATATATATACTGTTTATACAAAATACTCTATAGAGCAGCTGCTTTTACAAGAGATACATAAGCGAAAACATAAGTCATATAAACGACAAATGTAGCAGCGCTGGCGGAAACTGTCGCACAGTAACTCAAATACATAAACTGGTGAATTTCTCAAGATGTTGATACAGTAACAGTCCGCAATAATGTGATTATACACGTCTCAGGTGACAGCAATAGTTTAAGCGTCCGGCTCCTAAAGGCAAAACTTTTTTCTCCACCTCGTGTATACATATAGACCAAAGTGAATCCCTTCACCATACACTAGATGGTCCCTTACCAGCTCTCCATGCCTGTCATTCTCATGATCAGGCAGATGCGCTTTTTTGCACTCCAAATGCTTGTCCACCACAGACGGTCAAATCCACTTCCCAGTCGATCAATGATGTCCAGATTCCGTATAGGGAGCATAAACAGAAGGTCGCAATAGCGTGATACCATTTAAAAAACTTTTATTTGTAAAACAACAGCAAAAAAGTAAAGTTAACCACCATTGGAGGACAGCCCCCCCAGGTAGTCTCCTTACCCGCTTACAGATAAAAACTCGCTATGAAAGAGACGGATATTGGCTGCTCCAAGAGTCTCTGCAGACACCGTTCCTGTGGATACCCTACACTGCCCCGTCCCGCGGGGTATGTCCGGCACTGCCATGGACGTAACCAGTCGCTCTCTTTGGTGCCACCGCACAGACTCAGACGCGTTTCGTCGATTGCGACTTCTACTGGTGAGTGACTGTGCGGTGCGGTGGCCAAACAATATATCCACTCCACCCCTTTTCCTACACCCTCCCACTTCCGGTGTCTTCAGTCAGCAGAACCAGGCAACATCCGTCTTTCACAGTAAGCACTTGCTAAAAACATCACACTTTCAATGAAAAAAAAATATATATTACATATTTTCTTACTGATGTTAATATACTCTTAAGTGACATAACTGTACAAATCGGATGTATTACGGTGCACAATCCGGGAGATGGTCACATCATATTATAACTACTGATGTAGATGTCAAAGTAACATATATTGAACAGTTGCATATATTAAACAGTAACATTGTCCCAATCCACTCTCAACAACCCATAGCAGTGAGGTACAGCACTAATTAATATATTTATGGCTTCCATTCTCATAGATAATACTACGCATTCTTATATCCACGGACAATACAAGTGCAATCAGAGGTATACAACTATTCATAATTTGAAATAGCTATGCACACCCCATTAGCCCTTTCAACTGGCAGCAGCCTAAAACAGTGGAGGACATTCCTCATTGATATCTTCCAACCTCCAATCTTATCACTTATTCTGGGATTCATTATAACCATTGTCACTATCTCTAGGATACATTATAACCACTGACAACCCCACAAGTACCGGTAATCAATTAAGCCCGGTTCCCCATTAGTTATAATATGTTAAATACTTAAGTACTGGGACACAGTCCCGAACACCTGCAACGAAACTGATAGCCTCTAACCGGAAATGGAAAATGAGATGAGACCCCACATACTTCATATATGTCATATGTACAGATCCCTCTCACCTGAACAATATATTGGACCCAAGGCTAAAGGGTAGCCAGGACCATAAAATGGGCAACCTAAGCCCACCCGGAGACCACCTGTCCATATGACACATATACTGTTCAGGTGTCACTGATGAACGCATTAAGGTCCAACTCAATGTTCAGTCCCCATGGCGTTAAACACTTCATGAGGAATATCCATTGAGTTTCACGTTGTGATAAATCTCTCACACGATTCGAGCCCCTCCATGCCGGGTATACACAATCAATACCACAGAATTGCAATAGAGTGGGATCTCGTCTGTGCTTCTCTCTCAAGTGTAAAGACACACTGTTGGCCAGATGTTCGCCTATACGAGTTTTTAAACATCTTTTTGTGTGGCCCACATAATATAGGCCGCATGGACACCAAAGCAAATAGACCACATGCGTGGACCCACAGGTGATAAATTCTTTGATCTGGAACGTCTTACCCTCCGAGTTATGAAACTGTGTAAGACCACTGTTAGATATCCTCACTGTCCTACATGCTTTGCACGTTTTACAAGCAAAAAAAACTTTTGCTACTGTAGGAAACCTCTGTTGGCCTGGGGGGTCCAAAACTTTTTTCACCACCCTCATCCCAAAATTTGGCGCCTTTCTATAAATGAATTTCGGTTGAAATGGCAATAAAGGTCCCAAATCCCGGTCCATACACAGTACTGGCCAATGTCTTCTGTATATTTCCTCCACCTCTCTATATTGACACTGAAAGTCTGAGAGGAAACTGAATTGATGTTGGTTCTCCTGGCATATCTGTTCCCTACCGTTTAGACATTCCTCTCTTGATAGTTTTCCCACTTCGTCTATTATCTCGGTAAGTTTAGTTGATTCATATCCCTTTTCTTCAAATTTTCTTTTTAAACACTCCGCTTGTGTGTGATAATCTCTCAGGTCTGTGCAATTTCTCCGAACCCGAAGAAATTGTCCTTTAGGGATATTCTTAATCCAGGCTGGATGATGCCCACTCTTAGTCGATAGATAGGAATTCCTATCCGTGGGCTAAAAGTATGTTTTTGTCACCAGCCTAGAGCCCGTTCTCTTGATCTCAACATCTAAGAAGTGTGTGGAACAACCGTCGATCTCATAGTCCAATCTGATATTGCGGTCATTCTGGTTCAGGGCCAGCAAGAAGTTAGTGGCTGTCTCCTTCGATCATCAGATCGTCTATGTATCGACGGTAAAATAAAAGTTGGGGTCTGGTCTCATTGTATATCACCTTATCTTCCCATTCAGACATAAACAGGTTGGTGATGCTGGGGGCAAACTTTGCCCCCATAGCAACGCCAACCTGCTGTAGATAGAACATCCCCTGATACCAGAAGTAGTTGTGTCCCATACAGTAATCTAGGGCCTTTCCTAGAAATTTCTTCTGGTTGTATGGTATGTCATCTCTCCTGCTCAGTGCCCAATTCAAGGCCAGAATCGCATCGTCATGTTGGATGATGGTATATAGCGAAGCTACATCCGCAGTAATCAACCATATCTCATCATCTTCTTGAAAGGACACCCTCCCCAGGGCACACAAGAAATCTTTTGTGTCCCTGAGGTAGGCCCTTGTTGTCTGAACGCTTGACTGGAGGAATTTATCCAAAAACTCCCCCAGTCGTGCAGTTACTGAGCCTATACCGTTCACGATGGGTCTGGCTGGTGGGTGTTTGGCGTCCTTGTGTATCTTAGGAAGTTACTGGGATATGGCATACACTAGGTGTTAGATATCTCTTCTCCTTCTTGTTCAGTGCGTATGTTTTATGACCCCACTCTACTAATTCTTGTAGTTTTTTTATATACACGTCAGTCGGGTCACCCCTGAGTCTTCTATATGTAATTTTGTCATTAAAAAGGTTTTAGATACCACAGTGTGTCTTTACACTTTAGAGAGAAGCACCGACGAGATTCCACTCTATTGCAATTCTGTGGTATTGATTGTGAATACCCGGCATGGAGGGGCTCGAATCGTGTGAGAGATTTATCACAACGTGAAACTCAATGGATATTCCTCATGAAGTGTTTAACGCCGTGGGGACTGAACATTGAGTTGGACCTTAATGCGTTCATCAGTGACACCTGAACAGTATATGTGTCATATGGACAGGTGGTCTCCAGCTGGGGTTAGGTTGCCCATTTTATGGTCCTGGCTACCCTTTAGCCTTGGGTCCAATATATTGTTCAGGTAAGAGGGATCTGTACATATGACTTATATGAAGTATGTGGGGTCTCATCTCATTTTCCATTTCCGGTTAGAGGCTATCAGTTCCGTTGCAGGTGTTTGGGACTGTGTCCCAGTACTTAAGTATTTAACATATTGTAACTAATGGGGAACCGGGCTTAATTGATTACCGGTACTTGTGGGGTTGTCAGTGGTTATAATGTATCCTAGAGATAGTGACAATGGTTATAATGAATCCCAGAATAAGTGATAAGATTGGAGGTTGGAAGATATCAATGAGTAATGTCCTCCACTGTTTTAGGCTGCTGCCAGTTGAAAGGGCTAATGGGGTGTGCATAGCTATTTCAAATTATGAATAGTTGTGTACCTCTGATTGCACTTGTATTGTCCATGGATATAAGAATGCGTAGTATTATCTATGAGAATGGAAGCCGTAAATATATTAATTAGTGCTGTACCTCACTGCTATGGGTTGTTGAGAGTGGATTGGGACAATGTTACTGTTTTTTTTTTTTATGTAATCTTTATTTATCTTTTCATAACACATATCATAAAGAGAAGCGGTAAGCGATAATATATCATTGTTTAACATTAACCTACATTTCTTAGCCAGTCTCCTGGCACTTGAACATGGCAGATATCATCAGCCTACGTAACATTGCTTCTGAACGCCGAAAGCAAAAATCTTTAACACAGGAGATTAAGAAAGGCAGATGGGGGGGGGGGGGGGGGGGG
>BLSH010072071.1:321551-345520 GCA_018402905.1 Glandirana rugosa | reverse complement strand
GGGGATAAAAAAGCAAAGGGGAAATAGGAGAAAGGGGATCAAAATAATAATATTAGAGCAATCATAAAGATAGATAGAAATGTACACCATGTCTCTTTCGATAGCTTCATATATAACTCAGTACACCATTCCATATTGCATTTTGAATAGTAAACATTGAATATTGAGCCGTAAGTGATGTACATGGAATATTGGGGTCTCTTATATAGTTGTTTTGGTCTTTCCTTGGAGCTGCCCAGGGTTAAGGCTCACCTACAGTAACTTCTCTGGGTGGGGTTCTAGCATTTTCCCTTTCATGCATGGTTAAGGGTTTTGGGTGGGGTAATTTTTTCCCGTGTAAGCTATCCACATGGCCCAAGTAGTATAAAATTTTTCATAGCGATCTTTGCACTTCGCCATCCACTCCTCTGCTGCCATTATTTTATTTACTAAGTTGGTCCAGTCTGCTCGGCTCGGTACCCGGGATTGTTTCCAGAAGACCGGTACCAGCCGTCTGGCCGCGTTGAGTAGATGTGGTACTATGGACTTGCGGTAATGGCTGAGAGGGATGGTGGGGACGTGCAATAGTAAATTTAGAGGGGAGTCCGGGATCTCCATGTCCAGTATGGCCTTAATCTGCGCCCTAATATCTTGCCAGTATGGCTGGATCCTGGGGCACTCCCACCAGATGTGGAGGTAAGTGCCTCTCTGCCCACATCCCCTCCAACATGTAGCGGACGCAGTCGGATAGATCGCCACGGGCCTTGTAGGTACTCTGTACCACCGTGTGAGAATTTTATAGCAATTTTCCTGCATTTTTGTGTCTACTGTGCTTGAGTGGGTAAGGCGATAAAGACTATCCAACTGCGTCTCGCTGAACTCGTGCTGTAGGTCCCTCTCCCACTCCCTAATATAAAGTGGTTTTCCTTCTTTGCTTTGGGATTGTAATAAGTTGTAGAGCACTGAGATAGCATGAGGAGTGGGTGTTTCGACCATACACAGCTTCTCAAATGGGGTGGCCGTGTCTGGCGCTCGGACCGGTCGGGTTAGTTTTTGAACAAAATGTTGGAGTTGTCTATAGCGCCAATCATCCATCATATATGTTCCGTATATTGAACGTAGCTGGTTCAGGGGGAGCAAGCCCTGTGTGCCCAGAAAACGACCACATCACACCTCTCCGTCTCTTGTCCATGTCCTAAAATATGTTGGGTGTTCACCCGGGGCGAACCAAGGGAAGCCCTCAAGTGGAGTCAGTGGGGAGGTCGGTGGTACCAGCCCTTCCTGCTTATTCACAGCATCCCATAGATTCAAGGCGTGAGTGGTCATTGGTGATACTCAGTCAGAAAGTCCCCTCCCATCTCTAGGGAGCCATGGGGCATGGGCCAAGTTTCTGCCCGCTAGAAATTTTTCAAGTGGGACCCATACTTTAGTGGTTACATTGTGGTGCCAGTCCAGGATGTGTTGTAGTGCTATTGCTTCATAATATCTACGAATGGTAGATACCCCCCTTGTCGTTTTGGCGCTGTAAGGTGTGTAAGGCCACTCGGGGGCTCTTGCCTCCCCATAAAAATCGTATGAACAGACTGTTGAGGGTCGAGAAGAAGGCTCGGGGCAGCGCAATTGGCACCATTTGTAAATAGAAGAGAATGCGGGGCAACACATTCATCTTCAGGACACTGACTCGGCCCATCCATGTGATTGTGTCCCGGTTCCACTGTTGGAGGTCGGTTCGGAGCAAATTCAGCAATGGAGTAGAATTATGTTGATATAGTTGGGAGCATCGGGGTGGGAGTTTAATACCCAAATATTTTATAGAGGTTGTGCAACAGGTAAATGAGTGTGACGCCTGCAGCTGTGTACGCAATGTTTCTGGGATTCTCAGCGGTAATATTTCGGACTTAGAGTAATTAATTTTGAAATTCGCAATACGGCGAAACTGCCGGAGTTCTGCCATAAGGCTGGGGAGGGATAGCAGAGGATCAGAGACATAGAACAGGATGCCGTCAGCATAGGTGGACAATTTGCGTTCTGTCGGGCCGATCTTAAAGCCTCTGATCTCTGCATTAGAGTGTATTCTGTGAAGGAGCGGTACTAGGGTAAGGGCAAACAGCAGGGGGGATAATGGGCACCCCTGTCGTGTCCCATTATGGATGGGAAAGGGATCCGAAAGCATCCCATTCACCTTCACTTTTGCCGCTGGGGCGCCGTACAAGGAAAAGATCCACGCCAGCATATTAGGTCCCAGCCCCGTTCGAGTCAGGACTTCTCGCAGGTATACCCAGTCCACCCTGTCAAACGCCTTTTCGGCGTCGGTAGACAACAGGAGGCAGGGGGACTGGGCAACCTGTTGTTCCATCCAGTGTATGAGCTGGATAGCTCTATTAGAGTTGTCTCTCGCTTCTCTGCCTGCTATAAACCCCGTCTGATCAGGGTGTATCAGCGTGGGCATGATCGGTTTGATACGGTTAGCTAAAATTTTTGCCAATATTTTTACATCCGTGTTCAGCAGGGATATCGGTCTGTAGCTGCTAGGCATGGCGGGGTCCTTTCCCTCCTTGTGTTTTACCGTTATATGGGCAAGTAACGCCTCCCCCTGTATAGCAGTCCCAGCGGCTAGTGAGTTGAAGTATTTACAGAGGGGGCCTGCGAGTAACGCTTGAAATTTGGAGTAATATGCGTTAGTGAACCCATCCGGTCCTGGACTTTTCCCCTTGGGCAGGTCTTTTATGACCGTTAGTATCTCCGATGCAGTAATCTGTACCTCCAGGCCTGTACTGCTCTGACCGTCTAGTTGCGGGGCCTGCGCCTCCTCTAAGTAGGTTTGTATGTGGGTAAGTCTTTGGTTAGCCGTGGTGTCCGGCAGTGTGTCCGATAGATGATAGAGCTGGGCATAATAGTCTCTGAATATCTGTGCTATTTTTGAGGAGTGTATCTGTGTCCTCCCAGTGGGGGCCTGAAGCTTATGTACATGTCCCTGTGCCCTCTGTCATCGGAGTGCCCGTGCCAGCAATCTGCCACATTTATTACCATACTCATAGAATTTGTGTGCAGTATATCTTAGTTTGGCCCTGATCCGCCCTTCCAACATGTCCACCAGATTCTGGCTAAGAGTTTGGAGTTTCGCCGTCAGCGCCAGCGTTACTCGTCGTTTATGCGTCAGCTCTGTTTGGCGAATCTTGGCAAGGAGGTCCTGTAGGTCCCCATCCCATGCTTTCTTGAGCCTGTGTCCCTGAGAAATCAACTCCTCTCTAATCACGGCCTTATGGCCCTCCCAGACTGTGCCTTGGCTCACCTCCCCCGTGTCATTTTCCGCAAAATATTGTGGGATCCTTTCAGATACTGTTTTTAGTGCAACCGCATCATCCAGAACATTGTCGTTCAAGCGCCACATCCAGGAATTTGCGGCTGGGGGGGCAACCTGTAGGGTGATAGTTACTGGCACATGATCCGATATTGTTATCGGGTCGATCGTCGTGGTCATTAGGGAGTCTAGTGAGTATTGGTCCATCAGTATGAGGTCTATCCGTGTATAGACATTGTGGACTGTCGAGAAGTAGCTGTAGTCTCTGCCTTTGGGATTCAGCAATCTCCAGCAGTGCACAAGGTGATGTAGCTGCAGGGTCTTCCTGAAATGCTTTAGAAAGGCGTAGGAGTGGGTCGAGTGTCCCGAAGAGGTGTCCACCTCTGGGTCTGGACTCACATTGAAATCTCCCCCCCACTATCAGCTGACCCTCTCTGAACGACGAGAGGGATTCTAATACTGAATCTAGGAAAGTCAATTGTCCGCTGTTGGGGGCATACACAGCTGCAAGAGTGTATTTGCGGCCAAAGATAGTGCCTTTAAGGAACACATACCTGCCATTGTTATCGACCTGGTGATCGGTGGGTATGAAGGGACAATGCTTGTGGATAGCTATCGCGGTCCCCCCAGATTTGGGCCCCGGTGAGTTACTCAGAAACCACTGCCTATAGAGATGGGTGGGTAGGCATGGAGCCGAGTCAGTGCCAAAATGAGTTTTCTGTAGGAAAAGTATGTGTGCCCCCAGTCGTTTCGCCTCGACCCACAACTTACCGCGTTTCATCGGTGAGCCGAGACCCCTCACGTTATACGAGACTATCTTTAGGGATGCCATGATGAATACAGAGGAATGCATTCGCCCCTGGCCCAGCTCCGGTTAACAGAAACCCACAGCACGCTTTGAGCATTTTGCATGGTGTACTAGAAAAATGCAAAGAACATATAAAATCAAAATATAAAATAAACAGCATTAGAACCATTAAAACATTGAGCAATGAAAGCAACATACGGGTCTTATACCCGTTAGGCACCACCAGGTGCTCTAGGTGCGTCGGTCGGGGGCCCCCACCACCCCCCCACATGGGGGAGTAGTGCGGGCACCCGAGCGCCACCTCGTCCTTAAACAGGACCATGGCTCCAGAGAGCATCCCTACTGGGGGAAAGTAGAAAGGCACGAAGAATGAGGACCCTTTGTAGTTAAAGGTCTGGGCGGTCGCCCAGCCTCAGTCTGCAGTTAGGTATAGCGGCATGTGATCTGGAAAAATGTGGGGGGTATACCCCTTTGTCACATGTCTTAGTGCTAACAGTTATTAGACAGCAGCTCTACAGTTCAGGGTGGACTTTAGGTCGATGGAGGGACTCCAGGCGAGGCCCTCTGAGAAGTGCTCCCCTGGGCACCATTACGTCATCTTCGGCGAGCCTGTCGCCATCCCTGAGGTCTGGGCGGAAGGGGTAGCTCCAGAGAAAGTCTCCAATCTGGGATGTCCACCGCTGGCAGCCCCAGGTCTTTTAGGAAACATGGTAAATCTTCTCTTGTGCGCAAGATGTGCTGTTGGCTGTCCTTGGTGACCGCCAGGTGGAACGGAAATCCCCATCTATAGATTAGTTTAGCATCTTGCAGTGCTTCTAATAATGGTTTGAGTGCTTTGTGTTGCATTAGCGTGCGTCTGGACAAGTCCGGGTATAGTGACAGTTTTGCTCCATCAAAGTCCACATAGCGCGTGCCCCTAACATGGTACATTATGCGTTCCTTAACGGAGTACTTGTGCAACTTGCATATTATGTCTCTCGGCTTGTCGGGATCCTCTGAGGGTGGTCTGAGCGCTCTATGAACACGATAAATTTCAATATGCGTCAGGGCCTCCCGGCCCAATATCTGTTTAAAGAGTCCCTGTAGTGTGGGGACTATGTCCCTGGATCTTGTGGCTTCTGGCAGACCCCTGATGCGAATATTGACCCTGCGACTCCTATTCTCATAGTCATTCATCTGGTCAATCAGGGAGTCAATTCTGCGGTCTTGAGCCCTGCATCGTTCAGTCAGCGATTGAATGCTGGCAGCTGTGTCTTCCCAATGTGTTTCAAGAGTCTCTACTCTCCCCCCATATGTTTGCTGTATCGGCCTGCAAGGCCTCAATGTCCTGGTGGAAGGCCTTCTCCACACGGGAGACAAATATCTCCAAGTCTGCCTTAGTGGGTAGGGAGAGGAGGTGGGCCCTCAGGCTTTTGTCAGCCATCGCATCTCCGAGGTCAGCGCCGCTTGTCCTGCTGTCCGTTTCGGACGGTGGAGATGGAGGCGGGAGCAGCAGGGGAAGGAATCGGTGAGGCCGCGTGCTCACCCGCCGCCAACTTGGCAGTCCCCCCGCGATCGTGGCCCGGTCCTCCAAAATAGGCGTCCATCGATCCAGAGCGGGTCCTGGGGGTCCGCGGTGGTTGTGGTGAGGTCCGCCTTCTGCCAGGCATAACGAGCCGGCTGTCTGATGTGCGTGTTGCCGCTGTGGTGATGGTATCTCGGTCCGTGTCTCAGAGCTCTGCTGGAACACATCCTCACTCCAGCAGGCCTAAGCCACGCCCCATGTTACTGTTTAATATATGCAACTGTTCAATATATGTTACTTTGACATCTACATCAGTAGTTATAATATGATGTGACCATCTCCCGGATTGTGCACCGTAATACATACGATTTGTACAGTTATGTCACTTAAGAGTATATTAACATCAGTAAGAAAAGTGAAAAAAAAGTAAGAAAAGGGAAAGTGTGATGTTTTTAGCAAGTGCTTACTGTGAAAGGCGGATGTTGCCTGGTTCTGGTGACTGGAGACACCGGAAGTGGGAGGGTGTAGGAAAAGGGGTGGAGTGGATATATTGTTTGACCACCGCACCGCACAGTCACTCACCAGTAGAAGCCGTAATCGACGAAACGCGTCTGAGTCTGTGCGGTGGCACCAAAGAGAGCGGCTGGTTACGTCCGTGGCAGTGCCTGACATACCCCGCGGGACGGGGCAGTGTAGGGCATCCACAGGAACGGTGTCTGCAGAGACTCTTGGAGCAGCCGATATCTGTCTCTTTCATAGCGAGTTTTTATCTGTAAGCAGGTAAGGAGACTACCTGGGGGGGCTGTCCTCCAATGGTGGTTAACTTTACTTTTTTTGCTGTTGTTTTACAAATAAAAGTTTTTTAAATGGTATCACGCTATTGCGACGTTCTGTTTATGCTCCCTATACGGAATCTGGACATCATTGATCAACTGGGAAGTGGATTTGACCGTCTGTGGTGGACAAGCATTTGAAGTGCAAAAAAGCGCATCTGCCTGATCATGAGAATGACAGGCATGGAGTGCTGGTAAGGGACCATCTAGTGTTTGGTGAAGGGATTCACTTTGGTCTATATGTATACACGAGGTGGAGAAAAATGTTTTGCCTTTAGGAGCCGGACGCTTAAACTATTGCTGTCACCTGGGACGTGTTTAACCACTTCCCGACCGCCGTATGCAAAATGATGGCCGGGAAGTGGCTTAGTTATCCTGACTGGACGTCATATGACGTCCTCAGGATAACAAGCCACCGCGCACCCGGGGGGGCGCGCATCGCGGCGATCGGTGGTGTGGGGGGTCAGTCTGACCCCCCGCAATGCCGATCTTAGTAAAGTGCTTAGATCCGAAGCACTTTACCATGTGACCTGCCGTGACCAATCACGGCTGGTCACAGTGTAATACAGGAAAGCCGTTTATCGGCTTTCCTGTACTCAGGTCTGCAGACCTGATGAGGGGAGAGCCGATCGGCTGCATCCCTGACAGGGAGGGTTTGTGCTGATGATTTATCAGCACAGCCCTCTTTCAGATCGCCACCCAGACCACCAGGGAGCCTGCCCAGGGACCACCAGGGATGTGCCCACCCAGGACCACCAGGGAGCCGACCAAGGACTACCAGGGAGCCGATCTGGACCACCAGGGAGACCCCCCTAGACCACCAGGTAAGTGACGTAGTGCCCAGTGCCACCTTCACTCAGTGCCACCTTCAGATGCCACCCTAGACCACCAGGGAATGAGCCCCCTATCAATGTATATGCCCACCAGTGCCCCTATCAGTGCCCACCAGTGCCCCTATCAATGCATACCAGTGCCACATATCAGTGCCCACCATTGCCACCTACCAGTGCCCACCTATCAGTGCCACCTATCAGTGCCCAGTGCCGCCTATGAGTGCCAATCAGTGCTGTCTATTAGTGCCCATCAGTGCCGCTTAGCAGTGTCCGTCAGTGCCCATCAGTGCTGTATATCAGTGCCACCTCTCAGTACCCGTCAGTGCTGCTTATCAGTGCCGCCTAACAGTGCTCATCATCGCTGCATATAAATGCCACCTCATCAGTGCCACCTCATCAGTGCCGCCTCATCAGTGCCAATCAGTACTGCCACATCAGTGCCCGTCAGTGTAGCCTCATCAGTGCCCACCAGTGATGGAGAAAATTTACTTATTTACAAAGTTTTGTGACAAAAATAGAGAATTTTTTTTTTCAAAATTTTCGGTCTTTTCTTATTTGTAGCGCAAAAAATAAAAACCGCAGGGGTGATCAAATACCACCAAAAGAAAGCTCTATTTGTGGGAACAAAATGATAAAAACTATGTTTGGGTACAGCTTCGCACGACCGCGCAATTGTCATTCAAAGCGCAACAGCACTGAAAACTGGTCTGGTAGTAAAGTGTTCTAAGTGCATAGTATTGAAGTGGATAATCACATTATTGTGGACTGTTACTGTATCAACATCTTGAGAAATTCACCAGTTTATGTATTTGAGTTACTGTGTGACAGTTTCCGCCAGCGCTGCTACATTTGTCATTTCTATGACTTATGTTTTTGCTGATGTTTGTGTTCTAATTAGAGATTTTTCCCTCATCCCCTGTTCCAGTTCCCCTTCACACAGGGTGGCACTGGAACAGGATATGAATGGAAATTTCTTCAATGGGGAAATGTTACTAAACTCAGGACTCTGCATTCACTATATCTGGTCTCCCACAGTAAACAGAACATGGAAATGCAATAATTTTAGTAAATATTGGTTGAGCACTGATTAAAGCTTGTAGGAGGAATTTTCATTCAGCTCTGACTGTCCTATGAGGCTGAATGATCCCTGACATTCTCTCTGGATAGTGCTGATTGGCCCTGTGCTGATCAGATGCACGCTCCAAAAAAAAAAAAACCTATAGCAATACACACCAAACTGAGCATGTGCTGAGTGCCTCCAATCCTCCAAGGCTCTGTACTGACAGCAGATGGATTGGGGACAGTAAAAGTCAGGGAGGATCAGAGAAGACATGATCAAACAGCCTTTCTACACAATGCGGATTAACCCCTTAGGTTCCACAGTAAGTATAACATGCATGCTTCAAGCTTGGTTCAAACTGCAGCACACTCCAGCTCACAGCAGGGGTGCGGTGTGTCCTCGTTCACTGTCTCACATCCGATTTCAGCCCAAACGGAACATAAGACGCACAGGACCCCTGTGCAAATTTGCACTGGAGCCGCTTCTGTGATGTGTGAATCGACTTCATAGAGAGCCAGCCACAATCTCCTGCTATTGTGAATTGAATGCGGAGAACCCACATCCAATTTGCACTGGTGTGAACCCAGCCTTACTGCATATACAGACTGATCTTACTGTTGTGAGTTTAGTAACACTTTAGGCAGCAATAATATTTGACAAAAGTTTTAACTCTTCTCGCCCAAATGTTAAACATGTACCATACATTCCTGTCTGAAGCTTATCAGTGTTAGTCAAAAAATAATTTTAGGTTGAACTTAATTTTTTTTTGTCCTTCAGATCCTGTACAGATCATTGAGTGTTTTTAGATGTATGTAAACTTTTAAAATAAATAGTATTGATATTATATATTTTAAACAATTATATCATGTTATCAATATGAGTTAAAGGAGATGTAAAATCACAGCACACTTTTTCATTTTATAACTTCAGCATTGTAATGTAACAAACAATAGTTATTTTTGACAATCCAATATAAGCTTATTTGGAAAATCTCCTTTTCATGTTGTGAGTGCTGCCCATCTGCTTTGCAACTTTTTTGAAATTCAATGTGGAAATTAATATATGATTTTAACCTTTAACCATAGATACAATTTAGAGTGGATGTCCAGTTAAAACATTTTTTTTTAGTTTTGGATAGTAGTGGGTGACTAAAACATCTGTTGGGCTTTTTTTTAAATACAGGCTCTGTTAGAAAGATTTCCTATCACTGACTGTCCTAGCAGCAACACTTTTACCAGGATGTGAGGGGACATCTCCAATAGCCTCACAGACATGGGTAAAAGGAATTGTTCTTACTGTAAAATCTCTTTCTTGAAGTCCATTGAGGGATACAGAATTCTTTTCAGACCATTGATTATACTGCTACTGGAGGAGTGGACAGTAAATACAAAAATATGTAGACCAGCCCTATAGAGTGATGATGCCCCCTACAGAATAAAATTGGAAAAGAAAACGGAAAACAAGATAGAGACTGACCCAGAGCATTTGCTGGTGACCATACACAACACCAGCACAAATTTAAATTACTTGTGATGTGCGTCAGAAAAACTGTTGATGATATCATAATAAAGGGAAAAACTACTTTACATTGATGTCCAGTGGTATAAACTAATCTGGATACCACAAAATGATGTTCTAGAGTATTACCACCAAATATATAATGTTCTAAAAGGCAGCTTGCAGATGACAAAATCACCAAATAATAAGCTTTTACAGTAAGTAGGATAATACTCTGTACTGTACATCAGTGAATATAAGGTGGCTATACCATTGGATTAAGGTAAGGTACTGAAACCCTGGACAAAACGCCTGTTCTGTCATAGTCAGGTATGTTATCCGTTTGCTCACACCAAGAATTTTAGATCTGATGGTGAAAGACGTAGATTTAGTAGTGACAGAGTGGTATGGCTCAGTTACACTGCTAATTCTCCTAAATCTATAGCCAGATAATCATCTTCACTGTGCTGCCATGCCAAATCGCCAACAGAAATAAGCGTAAGCATTCCTTACCTAGGGATACCCTGCACACAGCTGGCAGCAGTACCCGGCAACGGAGGAAATATTTGTATGTGGTATGTTGAAATAGAGTGAAATCACATCCAGATTTAGCTAGTGTACGCCTTTGGTCCAAATCTTCTCTAATACGTTTTGAAGTACATCTGTGGTATTTCTCAGATAGGTGGGTAGATTCTTGACCAGTTTTTGAAGATGATGGTCAATGAACTGGGATAGATTGGAAGTTAAAGAGTTGATTCCTTAAATAATAGGTCTGCCAGGGTTTTTTTTTGTGATTTACCTTTGGAAGATGGTAAAGAATATTAAGTGTTCAGGCTCTCTATGATCCAGAAACTCTTAATTTTTTATATTTTGGTCGGTATGTTGTTTGCATGTGCTTGATTAAAGATGTTTTAGAATTCCAAAGGAAGAAGGTTGGCACGGTCTTCATTTAGTGTGACCAAATAATCCTTGTTTCTAAGGGTTCTCTTTGCCTCTTTGATGTAAGCCTCTTGGTCTTGTATTACTATCACCCCCCCCTTCCAATTCATTTGTCTTCTATCGCCATTAACGAATCAGATATATATATATGTATATATATTTCATAGTTACATAGTTAGTCAGGTTGAAAAAAGACACAAGTCCATCCAGTTCAACCAAAAAAAAAAAAAAACACATACACACAACCAAATAATCCCATATACAATCCTTCACCTACAGTTGATCCAGAGGAAGGCAAAAAACCCCAGCAAAGCGTGATCCAATTTGCTATAACGGGGGAAAAAATTCCTTCCTGATTCCCCGAGAGGCAATCGGATTCACCCTGGATCAACTTTACCTAAAAATGTTAGTACCCAGTTATATTATTTACATTAAGGAAAGAATCCAGGCCTTTTTTAAAGTAATCAACCGTTATTTATCCAGTAATAGAAATTAGCTTTGAGTTCATGATCGACCATGATTTTGACCCAAACTCTAGCAGTCGCAATTCAGAACATCAGCAAGCTACTGGGATTGTTTGTTGCCAAGCAACCAATTGGCAATCATGCAATTTCTGGCATTTGAACAGTGGTCAAGTAGCATAGAAATGTCAATAATGGGTCTAGTGTGTCAGCCCTCTCCCTATAAAATTCAGGGTCCCCATCAGCCATTTGTCAGTGTGTGTGTGTGGAGTTTAAGTAGACCGGGACAGCTATACAGAGCAAAACAGTGCTCTAAGGCCACATACACACCGGTGTTTTTACAGCCGCATTTTTTAGCTGTTTTTACAGCTTAAAAACGCCTCTCCATGTTATTCAATGGCCTCATACACACACACTGACATTTTTGAGCTGTAAGTGGCATAGGCATTTTTAAGCTGTAAAAAACACCCAGGACCAGCACGTTCTGAAGCTTCAGTGCTAGAGCTGTTTTGATGCTGAAGCCAGTAAAAGCTCAAAAACACGGCTTAACGTTGTATACACAGCGTTAAGCCTCATTAGGCATTTCTCTGCCTCTGCCTCTATTTAAAATCAATGGCTCACTATGGGAGCCCATTGATGTCAATAGAAGTTGCACCACAGCACGGAGACACCATTCGTATGGGAGATTACGTCGTGTCAACATGGGAAAAAGAGCAGAGGGAGAAGACAGTGGCAAAAGAGCAGAAGACTGAGCAGAAGATAGAAGACCCCTCAGAAGAAAGAAGGCCCCGCAAAAGAGCAGGAGAAAGAAGACGGCGGAGAGGGAGAAGAGCCAGAGAGGGGAGAAGATGCCGGAGCTGATTTCATAAAATATTTTAATAAGCTGTGTAGTGTATATTTTGACACTTTTTTTAGGTGAATGGGTAGGGGTACAATGTACCCCATACTCATTCACATAGGGTGGGGGGCCGAGATCTGGGGCTTCCAGATTCTGACAAGCCCCTGCCCGCAGACCCCGACAACCAACGGCCAGGGTTGTTGGAAAGAGGCCCTTGTCTCATCAACATGGGGACAATGTGCTTTGGGGTGTGGGGGAGCAGGGTTCCCCCTGCCCCAAAGCACCCACCCCCCCCATATTGAGGGCGTGCAGCCTGGTATGGTCCAGGGGGGGGCGCTCGCTCCTCTCCACTCCCCTTCCTGGCCTGCCAGGCTGCGTGCTCGGATAAGGGTCTGGTATGGATTTGGGGGGGACCATATGCCATTTTTTTGGCGTGGGGGTTCCCCTTAAAATCCATACCAAACCAAAGGGTCTGGTATCCCTTGGGGGGGAACCCTATGCAAATTTTTTTTTCATTTTTTGCAGGGGGGGGGGGGTTCCCCTTCAAGATCCTCAGCACACAAGTCGCACCACAAGTCAGATCATCATCCGACTTCTGGTGTGACTTCTATTTAAATCAATGGGCTCCCTAGAGCAGGGACACTGAAACGGACAGGAGAAACCGAAGACAAGCCAAAGATCGAGGTATCGGACAGGAAGGGATAGTCAGACAAGCCAAGGATCAGTATACGGATAAGACTCAGTGCAACAGAAGGAGACAATCACACACAAGCCAAACACGGACAAATGTTGATCAGCAATGCAGCCTTGCACTGTCAGATATTATATCCTGTTACCAATTAAGGCCTGGGGCGGAGACCAGCTGAGGAGGGCCTACTAAAGCACACAGGTGAGGGCGGCCCGGCCTCTAACTGGACACATGCAGCAAAGGTAGGCAACAGATAAGGCATGTGTTAGCTGGTTATATGACACACTCATTTGGCTGAACAGCCGAAATCCAGACTGAACATGGCTTCGATCCAAACCCAAGTCCTATCCTCACTGCCGGGTCAAGCCTGCATTGCACCTCAAAGTTTCCAGTGTATTCTGCTGATCAGGCACTGTCAAGATGCCATAGATAATGTTTCCACAGCTGGTCTGTAACTGCGAAATGTATAGTGTTTGCTACGGGGGTAAAACATGCTCTTTGGATCCTAGCGATTTGCCAATTCCACTACTTGGGCAATCAAAAAGTAATTGTAAATATTTTCTCTCCAAAATAATGTTTTCTATCTCTGATTTCTTCATTAAAACCTGGCTGTTTTATCCCTGTTAAACTGCATCTTACATGCATTCCTTGGAATCAGTAAAATATTTTGATGACTTTTTTGATGAAATAGTACAAACTAATGTTAATTTTGTAATTGAAAGCTGCCTGGTGAGTTTCCTTTTTTAAAATGCAGCAGCCATTTTTTCAGATCTGTGAAAAAATACAATCTAAAGTTGTTTTTTTTAAAGTTGCCTGGTGTCTCTCCTGTACAAAATGTGGCCCAGTAAATGTTTTAAAATACTTTGTTTTGAGTCAGTGCAATATTTTGCTGTCTCTTTTTTCTGCATGATGAATACACTCTAATGTTTAGTTTATATTAAGGGCCAGCTCACACAGGCATTCCCGTGCGGGGAGTTTTGACAGCCCATTCATTTTAATGGGCTGCAAAACACACTGAACTATGCAAAAAGTAGTGTTTGCACTACTTTTAAAAACACATTGCATAAAATGACATGATGCTGCTGTACCATGCAATTTGGTGTCCCCCAAACGCACTGTGTTTGTTATCTGTGTTTAAAGTGCTGTTAACAATACATTGGCACCTGCATGCAGATCACAAGGGCAGTGCGCTTGACCGTGGTACAGAAAACATGCCTGGAACAAGCATGTTCTTGTGTGAGCCAGCCCTAAAGGCTTATCTGCTAGCCTATTGTTCTGGTGTATCTGTTCCCAAAATAAACACTGACTGGTTCTCAAGAAAATCAGATCCTTTCTCTGTTATTATTGTTTGCTCTACCAATCCCTGAATCACAATTTGTGGATGGTCTTGTGCGGCTCAGTTGCTACCATCCCCCATACTGTCCCCTCCCCCTGCATACGAACCTCTCTGCTGTGAGCTGAGACTTTTGTATATGTTTTCACTGTGTAGAGTTGTTAGATTGTTAGATTGACATTATTTATTATTATTATACAGGGTTTATATAGCGGCAACAGTTTGAGCAGTGCTTTACAATATGAGGGCAGACAGTACAGTTACAATACAATTCAATACAGGAGGAATTGGAGGGCCCTGCTCGTTAGAGCTTACAATCTAGAAGGGACATACCTCTCCATCTGCACACTGCCCCCTCTCCGGTGAGCTAAGTACCGGAGTCCTGTGTATGTGTTTTTCCTGTATAGAAGAGACCTGCTGACAACCCCCCCCCCCCCCCCCCGCATACCACCCTCTTTGGTGTGAGAGGAGTCCTGTGTATGTGTACCACTGTGTAGAGGAGACGTACTGAAGTGCTCCCCTCCCTCTGGTGCTGGATACAAGATATCACTGTCAATCAGCATAAATTAGTTATGTGTCTACTACAGAGCAGCATGGTTGGACAGCAGTTTGGAAAGGGGGATAAGCTGTTGACCACTTTAGTTCGTAATCTGCAGAAACTATTAAAATGGGACAAAGTGCTGCATGCACATTGTACAGTATTGGGTAAAGGTGAAGGCATTATATGTATGGTGAGACATTTTTTCTTTGTATGGAGTCAGTACAGTTTTAAACTGTCTTTTTTCTGTGAAATAAATTCATTCTGAAGTTAATTTTAATATATTTCTAGCTTTTGTCTCGGAAATAGTACAGTACACTTGAAATTGTTTTTCACAATGAAAAATGCTTCCCTTCTCTTTCTTCAATTGCATCCTAGTAATACTGCTTACATAATGTGCATGAATCTGTACAATATTTCTGACTTTTTTTCTGATTTAATACATTAACTTGTATTCCATGATAAATCCTGCCTCTTCTCTTCCTCTTAAATTGTAGCCTCTTACAAACTGTCCAGCTACTGTGCTATGTTTCTGGCTATTGTCTCTTAAACATGGCACTATAATTGTTTGCACTATAACGACTACCTCATCTATGAAATGTGGGGTTGTGGTTTTGAAGTGTTTTTGTTCACTGTATTGACATTTTTTAAACATTTTAGACAATGCAGTGTGGTACTGCAGAAAAAGAAGATTGCAAGCTTTAGGGCCGGTTCGCACTGCAGCGATGCGGGAACCCTGCAAATCCACTGTGGGTTCCTGCATGACTTGTCTCCCGGACAAGTGAACTGTGGGGAGTGTCAATAGAAAGCTAATGACACCCCCAAATCAGTGCAAACTGCAAACTCACACAGGAATCAGATCGCATGGTGTGAACCATCATGCGATCCGATTCCGACCCTGCGAAAAAAAAGGGTCCTGTGTGAGTTTGTTCCGATTGCGATGCAAATTCAGCCATACAATCTCTATAGCTGAATTTGCATCGCACAGAGATTGCATGTGACTCTCACTGCAGTGTGGTGTGAATCACATCCAATCTCTGAGATCGGAGCAATGTGAACCGGCCCTTACTATGAACCTCTTATGCCACTGTTTTGCAATTGGTATGAAACTGAGGGATTTAGCTTTGTTTGTTTTTTTTTTTCTTTTTGGAAGTGTAAACCTTTCAATACTCTTTAAACCTGTGTTTGTTACTTCCACCATTCAATTATGGCCTAGTACCGCTAGATACAAAAAAACAATAATTACTGAAAAAAAAAAACATTACTCTTCCGTTCACTGACAGACGCAGCCTTCTTATGACACGTGGGTTATGCTCATATCACTAGGAGTAGACTAGGCAGAAACAAACAAAAGCATAGACTGGCCCCTCCCAGGGGGCCATCCTCACCTTAGCATATAATCCCCCTGCTCTGCATAGCACACCAGTTTTTAATTGCCTAGTGCAAGGAGTAGACCTGGTTCCCTATGGGATCTGCGGTCTCCTGAAGATTTCGGTGGATCACCGCTCGTTCGCCGCCGACCGTGCCATTTTCCTATAAAGCTCTGCTTGTGTTAAATGGCAGCATCTATTTGTTTGGTAACCATGTGGTTTTCAGCCTGTCCTCTGGCGGCCCCCAGTGGTCGTTTTTGGTACTACACACGTGTCATAGGAAGTGTTTTAAAAACGGAAGTGGTACTTCCGGTTTCACTTGGACAACGTGGCTGACGCTCGGATGCAGGCTCTTGAAGTGCAGTGGGTTGTTTGGCATTGCTCATTCCGGTCACAGTGCTGAGGCATCTAAAACAGCAAGTGTAGCTGGCTTTCCCTGGGTGCTGGTAGCAGTGGGTGCAATCCTCCCGGGTCTCCCTGGCTGATTGGTGGGGTAGAGGTGGTGGTCACACAGTGGGGGTGCCGGAAGGCTGAGATGTCAAAGGCCGGCAATGCTATGGCAGGGGTACCTGTGGATCAACAATCCACTCCAGGAACCTTGGTGTCCTTGGAACAGCTGAGGGCGGTATTTGGGGAATTCTTTCCCCGGGCGGGGGACCCGGTTCTGGGGGGCCCCAAGAAACGCCCAACCCCCCTCAGTCCTCAGGGGAGGATTCGGATCCAGAAAGTAACTCGGTGGTCACACCTGTGGTCCTATCAGAGGGTGAACTGCCCTCAGACGGCGAAGGTGATCAGGAGGCTCCTTTTTCGTGTGATAAAGCGATAGTGGCCGCTCTGATCGCTGATATCCGCGACTCCATGCGGCTTGACCAAGCAGGGGAGTCGCATGAGTCCACATATGTTTGTGGACCACTTAAACCCCCTAGGTCCCCTAGGGCTTACCCTTATGATCAGGTGTTTGAATAGGCGGTGTTCAAGGAATGGCTACGGCCACCAAATTCCTTTGCCTTTCCTAAGAGCTTTGCTGTTCGCTACCCCTTTGAGGATAGCTTTACTAAGAGATGGGCGTCCCCAACGGTGGACCCCCCAGTGGCCCGTCTGAATAAGGCAACAACCATTCCCTTGGAGGGGTCGCCGTCTTTTAGGGAGGCGGCTGATCGCCGCACTGAGGCAGTGTCTAAGGCACTGTTCTTGTTGGCTGGGTCAGCCATGCGGCCGGCGCTAGCGACTGCGATGGCGGCACAATTTCTTCACGAGCACGCTGCCACTCTGCACACTGGTTTAACTTGTGAGTGTGCACGGCCTGAGGTGCAGCGGGTGCAACATTTGGAAGAGGGTTTCCGCTACATTTGCCATGCTGCCTTGGACCTTCTTCCTATATTGTCAAAACTGTCTGTTTTTGCAATTGTTATCAGGCGGGTGCAGTGGCTCCGCTCTTGGTCGGGTGACCAGGCTTCAAAGAAAGCTCTTACAGATCTTCCCTTTCAGGGAGGGCGTCTGTTTGGCCCACAGTTGGATGAAACCATTAAGGATTTCACGGGAGGGAAGAGTACTTTCCTTCCAGAGCCGAAGCGGCGGGATTTTCGCCGTAGGCAGGGCCCTGTTTCTTCAGGTCAGAAGAAGTTTTTTCGGACGCCCGGCTCAGCGGTTAAGGGCTTCAAGTCCGGTAGGGCTGCCGCTGGGCACAGTAAAAAGCCTTGGCAGCATAAGTCCAAAAAAGCGAAGGATAAATCAACCTCCGCATGATGGGTTGCCCCCGCCCGACTTACGGGTGGGGGGCCGGTTGCTGGGATTCGCAGACAGATGGACTGCCCGCATCACCGATCGGTGGGTACTGGAGGTGGTGTCCTCCGGGTACAGGATAGAATTCATCTCTCTGCCCCCAGAAAGGTTCTTCCCTTCAAACTTGAGACTCCCTCAGGGGCATCGGGAGACGCTTCTAGGCGCCGTTCGGGCGCTTGCCGAACAGGGAGTGATTGTACCGGTACCCATGGGGGAAAGATTTTGTGGGTTTTACTCAAACCTCTTCGTGGTGCCCAAAAAGGGCGGTGTCAGGCCAGTTCTGGACCTGAAAGCATTAAACCGCTTCGTAAAGATGAAGAGATTCAGGATGGAGTCCATCCGCTCGGTCATGGCCGCCCTGCACCAAGGGGAATTCATGGCGTCCCTGGATATCAGGGACGCGTATCTCCATGTGCCAGTGGGTCACAGTCACCAGCGTTTTCTACGCTTCGCAGTGGGGGACCTGCATTACCAGTTTGTGGCACTTCCCTTTGGGTTGGCTTCATCGCCCCGAGTGTTCACCAAGGTGGTGGCCCCTATGCTGGCGCTGTTGAGACAGAGAGGTATTGTGGTAGTAGCATACCTCGACGATTTACTCCTGAGAGCAGAGTCTGCTGCAGCTCTGGAGGAGAACGTGACAATTATGGTGTCCACGTTAGAGGAGTTCGGTTGGCTAATCAACCTGCAGAAGTCATCGTTGACTCCATCCTACCGGCTGGAATACCTGGGTCTGATTCTGGACACGGTTCAGGCAAGGGTGTTTGGTGTTTTTACCACCAAGCAAGCTCCTGACACTTCAGGCGGCAGTGCGAACCCTGTTATCACGCCAGTGGTCCTCCTTACAGTTCTGTATGCGAGTGTTGGGGCTCATGGTGTCGACTTTCGAAGCGATACCTTACGCCCAGAGTCACACTCGGCTCTTTCAGAAGGCGATTTTGTCGCAATGGGACAAATCTCCCCTATCCCTAGACAGACTGATCAGGTTGGATCATCAGTCCCGAGGATCCTTGATTTGGTGGATTTGGGCTCCGGCCCTAAAGTTGGGGAAATGTTTTTACCCCCTCAATTGGTAACAGTTGGTAATAGTAACGACGGATGCCAACCTATCGGGCTGGGGAGGGATCCTGGGTCAGTTCTCTGCCCAGGGTCATTGGTCAGTGCAGGAAGCTTGTCTTCCAATAAATGTACTGGAACTGAGAGCGATCAGGCTTTGTCTGTCCCGTTGGTCAGAAAGGTTGCGAGGCCTCCCTGTCCGGGCTCAGTCGGACAATGCCACGGCCGTGGCATATGTGAACCATCAGGGCAGAACAAGAAGCTCGGCAGCAGCTGCAGAGGCGGCTCTGATCCTTCGGTGGGCAGAACTTCACGTGCCAGCTCTCTCTGCAATCTACATTCCAGGCGTGTAAAACTGGCAGGCGGACTTTCTCAGCTTCTGTACATCTTTCCTCCTCTAAAGCTTCTACCGCGGGTTCTGCGCAGGATAGAAGCAGAGGGAATCCTGACAATCCTGGTAGCGCCGGATTGGCCTCGGCGCCCTTGGTACGCCGACGTAGTACGGATGGTGACAGATGTTCCGTGGCGTCTTCCACTTCGCGAAGACCTACTGTCTCAGGGGCCCATCTTGCAGCCTGCTTTACCCTCGCTGGCTTTGACGGCTTGGCTATTAAGTCCCAGGTGTTGAGGGATAGGGGTGTCTCGGACTCTGTGATCCCTACTATGATTGAAGCACGTAAGGGTACCTCACATAAGATTTATCATAGGACCTGGAAGGCCTATATTACCTGGTGCGAGGCAGGGGGTTGGAACCCCCGCTCTTATATGGTGTCCAGAGTACTGACTTTTTTGCAGCAAGGACTGGACAAGAACCTGGTGTTAAGTACGCTTAAGGGTCAGATTTGGGCCCTGGCGGTTCTTTTTCAATGGCCCTTGGTGTCTCATTCATTGATCCGTACATTTTTACAGGAGGTACGTCATGTGGCTCCTCAGATACAGTCACCTCTGGCACCGTGGGATTTGAATCTGGTGCTTTCTGTGCTGCAGAAACCGCCATATGAAAAGATTAGGGACATTCCCTTGCGACCGTTGTCGCAGAAAGTGGCTTTTCTGGTGGCTGTCACATCCGCTAGGCGGGTGTCTGAGTTGGCAGCATTATCCTGCAAGTCACCTTACTTGGTCCTTCATAAGGACAATGCGGTTTTGCGACCTTCCCCTTCGTTTCTTCCGAAGGTGGTTTCTTTTTTTCATTTAAATGAGGATATTGTTCTTCCCTCATTGTGCCCGCACCCGTCGCATACCAAAGAAGTTGAACTGCATTCTTTGGATGTGGTGAGGGCTTTGCGGGTGTATTTGTTTTCTACAGCTTCTTTTCGGAAGTCTGATTCTTTATTTGTGCTGACGGAAGGGTCGCACAAAGGCATGTCGGCCTCGTCAACTACCATTTCTCGTTGGATAAGGAAGACCGTGACTCATGCATATGAGATTCGGGGCTAGGTCCCCCCGTTCCCAGTCACGGCTCACGGCCGCCTGAGAGGGCGTTTTCCTGTTGGGTACAGTTGTTATAGTTTGCCCACCCCTTTTGATTGGCACAGCTTTGGGACGTCCCCACGTGTCATAAGAAGGCTGCGTCTGTCAGTGAACGGAAGAGTAAAAGGGATTTTATTATAACTTACCGTAAAATCCTTTTCTCTGAGTTCACTGACAGACGCAGCACCCACCCTTCTGCGTTGAGTTTGTACGGCTTGTTACGAACTGGTGTGCTATGCAGAGCAGGGGGATTATATGCTAAGGTGAGGACGGCCCCCTGGGAGGGGCCAGCCTATGCTTTTGTTTGTTTTTGCCTAGTCTACTCCTAGTGATATGAGCATAACCCATGTGTCATAAGAAGGCTGCGTCTGTCAGTGAACTCAGAGAAAAGGATTTTACGGTAAGTTATAATAAAATCCCTTTTTTCCTAAGTATAAATTAATCATATTTAAGTGCTGCTACAGTATTAAAACCAAACAATAATGTAACAGTAAAATAATCTTTTACACATGTTAATTATTTAGTGTCAGAATATGGTGTCACTGATGCTGTCCATGAAAATCTTACTGTTCCCCAACACTGCATACAACTTAAAGGCATTTCCTGAATATTTAGTTTGAATGGTTGGTGTTTTTTTCATCTTTCTGTTGAAGACACTTAAGGTAGAAGGCCTTCTATGTGTTGAATGTAAGTTTGTAAAATTACTTTTCCCATTGCTACCTGTTCCCTATGGCAGTGACAAGCTTCACTTGCTTTTTTTTTGACAATCCCTTGCCTTCGAAAATGGGCAGAACTGATTTTTAATATGCATCCCCCACTGTCTTGGGTTTGGATTAAAGTTTTCAATTTTGAGAATTTACCATGACCTTCCCTAAATAGCTGCCTCAAATATGTAGCTGTATGATCAGCAGGGTTTTTTAACGACATGACCACCACAGATATGTCACCTAAGGACTGAAAAACCAGTTAGGCGTATGTTTTATTTGATCTGTGCACTAACCTCTTCATTCCTATTTTCCATCTAGTCAACAGGCAATGTCTGGATGACTCATGAAGAGATGGAAACGTTAACGGCAACAACCAAACCTGTAAGCTGTCAACCTTTTTTACTCTGTTGATCATCATTTAATTTTCAGTACCCATTTTTGTTTTTTAATGATGGTTGTTGGACAAAGCAACTACCTCTCTTGTGTAGCCTTTGAATTTTTGGGGTATTCCAAAGCATTTTAAGGCAAACTATGAGATATAATACAATGCTCTGGGTCTGCCTTGGGAATCAATTTGTTGTATGGAAACAGGTCTCTGTAACCCTGCATAGGAAGTCTTATTTGTGCCATTTTTACCTCTAAACTCACATGAAAATTCAACAGAATCATAGTTAAAACTCTCTTGAAGGTGCATACTCTGCTCCCCTCTGCATCTATCCTTTCTTCCCACTCACTGCATGTGCTTTAAATGCTTCTAATGTATGTGTAGGTTAATGTCTGTTTGCCTATATGCCTGCTGCACTTGTTCTCTTATTGCTGCTTTCTCACCACTTGACTTTCTGATTTGTTCTTTTTAACAACCTAACCACTGTCAGGAGACTAAGGAAATCAGCTGGGAACAGGTAGGTGGGTTTGTTGTAAGGTTATCTGCAAAAGAAAATAATTATCCATGTCTAAATTGTTGTTATAACTGCTCCTGATTAAACAGATGATAGCTGAAAGCTCTTAGCAGTGTCACAGAGCACCACCTACTATTTTATTTGCATACTGTTATATGTAGTTGTGTTAAAAAACATGATATATTTTGTGGGCTTGCGTGTGGCCTCCGTTGTATCCAAAGGGCTACAGACATACACATTAAATAAAATATAATGCCTAAGAGAGGCAGAAGATACGCACAATATGCCAGCCACATTGCTCACTAATATGCATTGCAGTCATAGCAGTAGAACTGTACTGTGTGATTATATTGAGCTAGGAAAAATCATAGGAATGGCAATACATGTGTAGCACCCTCTAGGTAGGTAGGTGCTAGAGGTAGGATTTTTCTGTGAGAGTAGGGAAATGTAGGCAGGCCTAGCTGGTGGCTAGGCCTGTCTGTTTTCATTCTGGGCTTGGAGTGGCTCAGTGTAGAGCTGATGATTCACAGGCAGTCTCCCTGAGACCTCCCTCTTCTTTCCAGCTTTCTGGAAATTTCTGTAAAGAGAGGAGTAGAGGAGAGGTGGAGCTGCCTGGGGTATTCTGGGGAGCCCTGACCAATCTCCAACCTGGATTAGCAGGGTGCAGGCCTCCTTAAATACCCAGGGTCAGCCCAGCTGGGGAGGAGTTGCCGGGTGGAAGAGATGGAGATGGAGTACTGAGGCTGTGAGTGCAGTCGGACATGGGGGCAGAACCAGAGGAGTGGACTGTGACATTGTGGGTTTTGGAGTTGGGCAGCTGCAGCTAAGAGGGCTGGCAGGGCCTGAAAAGGGTTGACTTGGATCAGTAGCTGTATCTGGGACAGTTAACATCTAAACTTTCTCTATAGGGGCCCACAGTCCCTGCCTGCAAAGGGCGATTCGTGGAGGCCTGGCTGAACTAGTGTCAGGCAGCGGCAGCTGGTGTATAAGGGGTGCTTGGGCGCCGCCTCCCCGCCGGCTAAAAAGAAAAGAAAAAAAGTCAGCCCGGCCCCCCTGCAGGTGGCGCCGATACATTGACTTTCTTTTTTTTTTTCGGCTCCTTGGCTGTCACCTGACAGCCAAGTAGTGAGCCTATTGGTCAGCCATTAAAGGCTATGTGTGTGCGCTGAACAGGCGCATACACAGTCTGATTGGCTGCCTTGAGCCTGCGGCTCAGTGTGATTGGATGCGGTGGCCGGGGGCGGCTCACTGTGGCGGCGGACGTGATTCTCGCTCCCACAGAGACCCTGACCGGTGACCTACCGACTGATGGGGACACAGCTGCTCTCCGTATGCCGCTCTCTGCAGACTCACAGCCTGCTTCTCCACATGCCAAACTCTGCAACACACCTGCCTATTAGATGGGGTAAGTGACTTGTCCCGACTTCGGGGTGGGGGCCGTCTCTGCAAAAGTGCCCCTACCTGTGTCACTGGCTGCAAAAGTGCCCCCACCTGTGATACTGCCTGCAAAAGTGCCCCCACTTGTGATACTGCCTGCAAAAGTCCCTCCGCCTGTGTTATTGGCTGCAAAAGTGCCTCCACCTGTGTCAATGGCTGCAAAAGTGCCTCCACCTGTGTCAATGGCTGCAAAAGTGCCCCCACCTGTGATACTGGCTGCAAAAGTGCCCCCACCTGTGTCACTGGCTGTAATTTGCCCCACCTGTGTCACTGGCTGTAATTTGCCCCCACCTGTGATATTGGCTGCAATTTACCCCCACCTGTGTTATTGGGAAAACGTCGGTCATAGTGTCCACCCCCGTGAAAACGTCGGTAACTGTGTCCACCTCCGTGAAAACGTCGGTAACTGTGTCCACCTCCGTGAAAACGTCGGTTATTGTGTCCGCCTCCCTGAAAACGTCCGTCATAGTGTTCACCCCCGTGAAAACGTCCGTCATAGTGTCCACCCCCGTGAAAACGTCGGTCACTGTGTCCATCCCCGTGAAAACGTCTCTGCCGGGGGTGGGGCTTCAGCCCTGTTCAGTGAATGGGGTAGATTATCCGTCCACACAACGTCTCAAACCGTACACCTCTTCGTCC
>BLSH010072071.1:303160-321541 GCA_018402905.1 Glandirana rugosa | reverse complement strand
CTCTCCGCATTACCGATCTCTGTGATATTGGCTGCAATTTACCCCCACCTGTGTTATTGGCTGCAATTTACCCCCACCTGTGATATTGGCTGCAATTTGCCCCCACCTGTGTTATTGACTGCAATTTGCCCCCTCCTGTGTTATTGACTGCAATTTGCCCCACCTGTGTTATTGTCTGCAATTTACCCCACCTGTGATACTGGCTGCAATTTACCACCTGTGATGCTGGGGCTGTATACTGTGTCCTGTGATGCGGAGCTGTATACTCTGTCCTGTGATGCTGAGCTGTATACTCTGTCCTGTGATGCTGAGCTGTATACTGTGCCCTGTGATGCTGAGCTGTATACTGTGCCCTGTGATGCTGAGCTCTATACTGTGTCCTGTGATGCAGAGCTGTGTACAGGGGGTGGAGTGGGTGAATTCTATAAGGGGTGGGGCTTATTAGAAGTATGAGGGGTCAAAAAGGAAGGATGGGGTCTGGTGCCCCCCCATCCTAAAACTTCACCAGCCGCCACTGGTGTCAGGCCTAACCAATTTCGTGCTAGCTGATCTGGGTAGCTGAAGCAAGAGAAGTGCTGGAGGAGCTGAGGAGCGATAGTCTGCAGCAAGAGTAGTGCTGGAGGAGTTACATAGTAGTTAAGGTTGAAAAAGACAATAGTCCATCCAGTTCAACCCTTGTAGGTGTATTCCTGTCAGTACCCATATCCCTGTATGTTATACTCATTGAGATAAACATGCAATAGTTTTTTAAATATGCCCATACTACCCACAGTCACTATTGGTTGTGGAAGTGCGTTCCACAACTTTATTGCCCTAACAGTGAAGAACCCCCTACGCATTCTCAGATTAAACCGCTTTTCTTCCAGTCTCAATGTGTGTTCCCTTGTCATCCTACATTCCCTGAGACTAACCAGTTTTTATTTTATGCTAGGATCCCCATTGAGATATTTATAGATGGCAATCATGTCCCCTCTTAAGTGTTGCTTCTCCAAAGAGAATAAGTTTAGCTCCTGCAGTCGTTCCTCGTAAGCAAGGTCTTCCATTCCTCTTATCAGTTTAGTTGCCCTCCTTTGGACTCTCTCCAGCTCCAATACATCCTTTCTGAGGACCGGTGACCAGAACTGGACAGAATACTACAAATGTGGCCTAACCATGGTTTTATATAGTGGCAGAATTATAGTTTTATCCCTGGAGCAAATCCCTTTTTTTATGCATGCTAATATTCTACCTGCTCTGGTTGCTGCTGCTTGACATTGCATGCTATTCCTCATTCTGTCATCTACTAGGACCCCCAGATCCTTCTCCATTCTCGATTCCCCCAGAGGCTCTTCCCTTAGAGAGTACTGTGCTTTTATGTTTTTGCCCCCAAGTGCATTACTTTACATTTATCTGCATTGAACCTCATTTGCCATTTGTCTGCCCACTCCGTTAATTTGTTCAGGTCGTTCTGTAGAATGTCAGTATCCTGCTGTGATGTTATTACCCTGCTTATTTTTGTATCATCAGCAAAAATTGAGACAGAGCTGTTAATCCCTTCCCCTAGATCATTAATGAATAAATTGAGTAATATTGGTCCCAAAACAGATCCTTGGGGAACCCCACTAGTCACTCTAGACCAGTCTGAGTACATGTTATTACTCACCACCCTTTGGATACGCCCCTGTAACCAGTTCTTTACCCAAGAACAAACCTCATGGTCTATACCTGCATATCTTAGCTTGTAAATCAAGTGTTTATGGGGAACTGTGTCAAAAGCTTTTGCAAAATCCAGCTACACCACATCCACTAACCTCCCCCTATCTATGTGGCCGCTCACTTCCTCGTAGAATGTTAGCAGGTTTGTCTGGCAGGAACGACCCTTCATAAACCCGTGCTGATTACTGCTAATGATGTTACCCTCTTCAGTTAATTTATGGATATAGTCTCTAATTATCCCCTGCAATAACTTACCCACTATTGATGTTAGGCTGACTGGCCTGTAATTCCCAGGAATATATCTCTGCCCTTTTTTAAATATTGGCACCACATTGGCTTTCCCCCAAACTGCTGGCACCACTCCCGTCATTATACTATCCACAAATATTATGAACACTGGCCTGGCTATAACCTGACTGAGTTCACTAAGAACTCTCGGTTGTAAGCCATCTGGTCCTGGTGATTTACTTGTATTGATTTTATCTAGTTTTTCTTTGACTCCGGTAAACCCCTCCCTTTCCTGTGTAAAAACTGAGAAGAAGGTATTCAATACCGTTGCCTTTTCTGTGTCATCTGTAACCATCCTCCCATTATCATCCTTCAAGTGTGCAATGTGCTCTGATTTTGCCTTTTTATTATTTATATATTTTAAAGAATTTCTTTGGGTTTTTTTTACTCTCCTCCGCTATGTGTTTCTCATAATCCTTTTTAGCCGCCCTGATTGCATTTTTGCACTTCTTGTTACATTCCTTGTAGTTTTTGAATTCAGAAGTTGACCCACCCCCTTTATATTTTTTAAAGGCCAAGTTTTTCTCTTTAATGAGGCTTTTCACATTACGGTTTAACCACCCCGGTTTCACCTTTGCTCTTTTAAATTTATTGCCCACTGGAATGCACTGTGTGATACCCTTATTTAATATGCTCCTAAAGCATTGCCATTTTTCTTCTGTGTTCATTTTATCTAGTATTATGTCCCAATTTATGTCCTGCAGTAATGACCGTAGTTTTGGAAAATTGGCCCGCTTAAAGTTAATGTTTTAGTGCTGCCCTCTTGCCTCTTTCTCTTGTGATTTACCCTAAATGCTATCATTCTATGATCACTAGATCCCAAGTTATCGTTGAGGAGAAACAGTCTGAAGCAAGAGTTGTGCTGGAGTGAGGACTGGGGTGTATAAACCAGAGTGTATATAGTTTCCTCAAGCAATGTTCTGCAAATTCTATGGGGCATCCCATATCTCCCTTACCCCATCCAAGTTCAAGCCCCTCAATAAAAACACACAAAAATACATGATCTGTTCTATGTCTCGGCGTGTCTGAGAGGTGAATACCAGGCTGTGCAGGGTGACAGGTAAACCACAACATTCAGCAGCCCCTACAGGGGTACCACTACTTATGTAAAATCATTTTCCAAATGTTGTGTAATATTTCATATACATATACACACTAGAGCTGTACGATTAATCTTAATAAAAATCTCGACCCCCCCCCCCCCCCCCCCGCGATCTCCATCTGGCATTCCCGCAATTTTCAGTGCAGTTAATGAAGTCCGACTTGTGGGGCGACTCAGCGCAACTTGACTGTAATAAAAGTCAATGCAAGTCACCTGAAGTCTTTTCTAAGTCGGAGCGACTTGAGTCTCTGCGCAGACTGCCAAGTTCTGAAGTCACTGGTGATAAAAGAAGCTAGAAAGATACAATGTAATTACTTCAAAGGAATGAACTCTGAATGAACTCCCGTGTATAGAAGATGTTTAGTTTAGTCATTTAAAGACTAAATCTTTTCTGATTTGCTGCTTACAAATAAAAATCCAGTATTTTTTGCTAGCAAATGACTTAGAACCCCCAAACATTATATATTTTATTTAGCAGAGACCCTAGAGAATAATGTGGTGGTTGTTGCAATATTTTATGTCACACGGTATCTGCGTAGCGGTCTTTCAAGCGCAATTTTTTTGGGAAAAATTACCCTTTCAAAAAAAAAAATAAACAAACAGTGCTGCTAGCCCAATTTTTTCGTATATGTAAGATGTTACGCCGTGAGAATTGTGATCTTTATTCTAAGCAAAAAAATCGTGATTCTCATTTTGGCCAGAATCCTGCAGCTCTACCATAAGCCCTTGAATACGGAAAGTGAAAATTTATATTAATTCACCCCTATATCAATATATTCATTTTTTCCAGCCTATGCCAATTTTCATTATGGCTTGTAATTTTTGTATATAAAAAAACTCAAATTAATGGTGACTGGGGTAGAAATATCACAGAAATGTTTACAGTTTAACTCCAGGCAAGTATAAGCAAAGTTCTTTGATCCAGTTATGTACGTATTAAAACCATATACACAAATCTGTCTTCATAATTGCATAGTGCACAGCAGCAGAGAGGGTGGACCACAGTGATCATGTGCTGTTATCTTGTGGAGTGCGATTGGTCTAACGCTGAAAACATGCTTACAGGAGAGGAGAGCACTGAAGTGGCAGCATAAGTGTTTTTTTTAGTGCCAAGACAAGGTCATCCAGTGCCCAAGGGGAAGATGCCCTCTCCTCTGTGATCTGCGTACCTGACCATGTTCTGCAGCAGGGATCCCAGCTGCCATCACACTTGGCTCAGTGTCACTGTGGAATTTCAGGTCCACCAACTGAGCTCCACAAGCACATGGTGACATCATGGGACTTCCCTCTTGTTCTCTGCCTCTGCCAGTCTCTTTTTTTTAGGTATTATAACTTTATTAATGCCCAATGCAGGCAAGGATAGTTCAACATTAGCACATCACAGATTACAGGGGGTAGCTAGCATACATCGTGAAACTCCTAGGTACAGGTTTCTCGAACTGTTCACACTATACAGAGCTTAGACACAGAAGGTCAACCAAGCTGAATACATCATTGCTGCCAGCCTCTTTTTGCTGATTGCGAGTAGCAGCAAAGTAACAAGAAATCACAGGGCTCCATAGTAAAAAAAATTATTGGCTTCATCAACAGAAAAAAAGAAAATGGCTGTACAACGCACAACTTGCCATTGCACATTGAATATTAACTTGGATGCCAACCATGTACTACGATCCACATATGAAATGTTATATTAAGATTTCAATGGGATATTGTTGAATAGGGAATGTATAGCACAGCATACAGAAAAAGGCATTGCAGAATAGAGAATTTACAGCCCAGTTCATAAAAGAAGACAATGCAGCATACAGGATGAGGCGGTATGGAATTGGTGATGTAGACCCCAGAACATGCAATGGAATGGTGCAAAATAGGGAATGTGCAGCACAGTGTACAGAATGAGGCGATGTGTAATAGGTAATGTACAATGTAGCACACAGAATGCACTGGTTCGGAATAGGGTATGTGCACAGCAGTGTATATTGCATATGTGTGTTGTGGTGCAAATTATTATTTATTATTGCACCCCAGCACACATATACAATACACTATAGCATACCACAGCACACTGATGCAAATGCTCTGTAACTTGTGGTGCGCCACATTTTTAAAAAAAGTTAAGAGCCTATGTTTTTGTGCATTGAGAGCACATTCAAATAAGTTGCTTAATGCAATGCCCATTAACACATACACATATGTTACAGTGCACACGTTTTGGTGTGGACAAGCCTTTATAGGCACCCTTTCTGCATACTTAACAAACCCAGCTCCAGATGTGAGGAAGCAAGTGTCTTGTTTATCGGACACACGTGCAGGTAAGCCTCTGAAGAATCTTGCCAAGTTGCCAGTGCCTCAATGCCATTTTGGATTACCGCTCCACTCAATCTACTCTAGAATACTGAATGCAAATTTTGAATGAGTCAAAGTGCCAGGTAATGATGTTGTTATAGTGCCAGAGAAAATGCCATTATAGCAATTAGAGTCTGGGCCGCTGGGAAGCAGCAGGGTGCTAGCTTTCTTAATGATAGTGAAACACTGTCCAAGTCAACTTCTGTAATTATAGGACAGATTTCTTCCACCAACTTCTCCTTTTCCTTGGGGCCCCAAATGCAGCTTGCCATGCAGCTCTCTACCCTCCCCCTCCATGAAAACACTGCTTCCAGGGCAGCTGCCCTCCTGCCCTCCCCCTTGCCCCAGCCCTGTATCTTATTTATCTACTTCTTTCTCTCTCATCTTCTGCCAGCAGTCTGCAATTGGTCTGAAAGAATCCTGGGACTGTGCAGCTACTAACAGCCTCCCACTCTTGCTGAGCCCAGATACACGAGGACTAAAACTGCACACATTTCAAACTCTAGATTGTGACATATAGATGTGTGTGACTGAGAAGTCAAGTAGTGCTCACAACACAGAGCTGATGTCCTCCCTGGGCTCCACCTTTGGTAATATGGCAGCTTCGGGCAATAACAGGAGAAGTGCTGGAGAAAATTAACTTCATACACTACTTTTGCAAGTATGATGATTAATAAATGTAGCCATGTGGTCCCTTGAGAGTGGCTTGTAGTAGTGGTTTACCTGATAGCTGATCTCAGTCGCACCATATATCACACATCTGGAGACACTGACCAGACCAGCTCTTGTTTTTGTTGTTTTATTTGAGGGAAATAACTTGGATGGGGATAAGGAGTAACTGTGGGATGCCCAAAGAATTATGGTAGAAGGATTTCATATACAGTCCTGTATATGCATACTTCACTACAGACTCTTCCTCTGCAGACTATTGCTCCTCTCAACTCTCCAGCACTTCACTTGCTGGCCATTTCTTTTACGGTTCTCTCACTACACAGAACTCACAGCTTTAAACTTCTTTGCTTCTCTTCAGCTCAGAACTTAGTTTCCAGCCTGAAGGGAAATTTATCAGGCTTCTCTATACCTTTCTCTTCACCACGGTTAGCACATGGTGAGTGTCACGTACCTGGTGGACGAGTCTGGCTTATGCAGGGGACAACCTCTCTTGCAGCCCTGGTTCGAGAACCCCTGGTAGTGCAGACAGGGAGTTCTGGAGCGCAGGGGGCACGAGGGCTGGACTGGATCACTGGTGGTAGGTGAGGGTCCACTGAAGCTCGTGCTTGGCAGAAGAATGGTGGTGCAATCCGGGTCGGTAACAGGCTGGCGGTGCAGTACAGGTGGAGCAGGCAGGTGGGTAGTCAGGTACAAGCAAGGTCGACAACGTGTGGGCTGCGGAGGTACAAAGGAGCAGGCAGAAGGCTGGTCGTAGACAGGCCGGGGGTCAGGGCAGGCAGAAAGCAACAAAGTCCATGTAAAGCCGGGGTCACAGGTACAGGAAGTCTATTTCAGAGTAAACGCAGGGGTTGCAGGTTACAGGAATGCTGTAGAACGGACAGCATAGATTGCAGGGTGCTGTCAGCTTAAATGGCCGTTTTTGCCGACACATGCGCATGTACACAAGCGCGCGCGAACGCGCACACACGCTGCATGCTCCCGCGCATAAGCATTCCAATGGCCCCGGATGGTTCCTTACATTGCCCCCCCCCAAGGGGCAGCCTCCAGATGCCCAAAAGGGCTCTCTTGGCCGGGTGTCTTCTCCAGAAGCCCCTAATTAACTCTCCAGCATGTAGGTTATCTTCTGGCTCCCAAGAGCTTGCTTCAGGCCCGTAGCCCTTCCACTTCACCAGGAATTGGATGATGCCTCCTCTTCTCCTGCAGTCGAGGATGGTTTCCACCTCAAACTCCTCCTCTCCGTCCAACAAGACCGGTTCTGGTGGGGCTGTACTACGCCCAGGGAAAAGATCCTTGACTACTGGCTTGAGCAAATTCACATGGAAGTCCGGGTGAATGTGAAGTGAAGGAGGTAGATCCAGCTCGTAAGTCACTCTGTTTATCTTCCTCTTAATTGGAAAGGGCCCGATGTACCTTGGCCCAAGCTTTTTGAAGGGGCAGGTCAATCTCAAATTTTTTGTGGACAACCAGACTCACTGACCAGATTGGAATTCTAGTTCTCCTCATCTCCCCTTGTCAGAATTTCTCTTGTTAATAGCCTGAGTTTGGGAGAGAGTCTCCTGAAGAAGCTTGTTGTTTTTTTCCAGGAATTGAGTAATTTCCAGAACAGCAGGTACGGTACTCTCTGTTAACATGTAAGGTAGAAAAGTAGGATGGTAGCCAAGGTTCGCCCAGAACGGGGATTGTTTGGTGGCAGAATGAACTGAGTTATTGTAGGCAAACTCGGCTACCCGTAGCAGGGAAACCTGCTGTTCAAGGGTCTGGTTGATCCTCTCCGTTTGACCATTATACTGCAGTTGATATGCTGAGGAGAAGGCCAGGTCAATTCCCAGGGAGGAGCATAGGGATCTCCAGAAACGGGATGTAAACTGCATCCGCCGGTCCGATAACATGTTGAGAGGAATTCCGTATAGACTGACCATCTCCTTTATGAACGTTTCTGCAGTTTCAGCTGCCGAAGGGGTGCCCTTCATGGGTATGAAATGGGCCATCTTTGTGAGGCGATCCACCACCACCAGAATAGTGTTGAAGCCTGCAGATGGCGGCAGCTTGGCTATAAAGTCCATTGAGATCTGGGACCACAGTCGTTCTCGAATAGGCAGTGGGTCAAGTAGGCCCCATGCCTTGGACTTTTCTGTCTTGTTCTTGGCACAGGCAGGACAAGCACTCATATAGTTCCTACAGTCCTCATTTAAGCGAGGCCACCAGAACGAGCGGGAAAGCAGTTCTGCTGTCTTGCGACTTCCAATTTGAGATCATGGCAGTCTGAGTGTTGTTAGGCATAGCTCCTGTGGAACGTAAAGTCGGTTATCGAACCACCACAGCCCTTTCTTTAATGTGAGTCTGGGGTCCGGCGGCACAGTTAGGCAGGCAAGGGATCCAGGTAAGAAGGTCTTCCTGGGTTAGTAAGAAACCGTGAGCAGGTAGGATTGTGTCTGGAGGGGAGAGGTCTTCCGAGACATGAAACATCTGGACAACGCATCCGGCTTCACATTCTTTGCCCAGCCCTGTAGGTTATGTGCAACTGGAAATGTGAGAAAAATAGTGCCCACCTTGCCTGGCGAGGTTTGAGTCTCTTGACAGTCTGCAGATACTCAAGGTTTTTATGGTCTGTAAAGACCAAAATAAGATGTGAAGCTCCCTCCAGGAGGTACCACCACTCCTCCAGAGCCGACTTAATCACCAGCAGTTCTCTGTCATCGACATTGTAGCTCTTCTCTTTAGATCCCGGTTGTCAATGCAGGGCCTAAGGGAATGGTCCTTCTTCTCCATGAAGAATATCCCTGCTGGTGAGGTAGATGGTCTGATGAACCCTTTTTTCAGGTTTTCGTCCAGGTATGCCTTGAGGGCTACCAATTCCACCTCGGACAAAGGAAAAATCCAACCGAACCTGGTAGGAGTTCGATCGGACAGTTGTAGGGCCTGTGCGGTGGGAGGACGTCAGCTCCCTTTTTACTAAACATGTCTAGGAAATCGTGATAGTGTGCTGGGACGACCAGGCGGGAGTCCTGGTCGTTATCAGTGTCCAGACAGAGCACAGATGGGGGGTTTTCCTGGTGCCGCGGCAGTCAGTGGTGGAGTAGGAAGAACTGAAGCGTACTTCACCGGTGGCCCAGTTGATGTGGGGGCTGTGAGTCTGGAGCCATGGGAGGCCTACGGTGACCGGAAATAGTGGGGACGCAATGGCATTCAGTAGCAGTACTCAAAGTGGCCTCCCTCCGTCTTGGTAAGCACAGGGATGGTTTCCTTGAGTGACGGTGCCAGACTTAATGGTTGACCCATTGGCAAGCCGGACCACCATGGGATGATCCTTGGGTCGGAGTGGTATCTGATGGTGCGTTGCTGTCATGTACCTGGTGGTTGAGTCTGGCTTATGCAGGGGGTCACCTCTCTTGTGGCCCTGGTTCAAGAACCCCTGGTAGTGCAGACAGGGAGCTCAAGAGCACAGGGGCCATGAGGGTTGGACTGGGTCACTTGCTGGTATGTGAGATGTCCACTGGAACTCGCACAGGCTGAAGAGAAGTCGTACAATCCTGGTCGGCAACAAGCTGGCAATGCGGTACAAGTGGAGCAGGCAAGTGGGTGGTCAGGTGAAAGCAGGGTCGGCAACGTGCGGGCAGCAAAGGTACAGGAGGATCAGGCAGAAGGGTAGTCGTAGACAGGCCGGGGGTCAGGGCAGGCAGAAAGCAACAAGTCCAAGTAAAGCCGGGGTCACAGGTGCAGGAAAGTCTCTCAAAGTAGTCACTGGGGTCACGGGAATGCTGTAGAATGGACAGCATCTGCTGCAAGGTGTTTCCAGTTTAAATAGGCTGTCTTTGGCGCCATTGGCAGGAACGTGCATGGGCACGCAAGGACGTCCGGAATGGCCGATTTCATAACATTACCCCTCCAAGGGTCAGCCTCTGGATGCCCCAACAGGCTCTCTTGGTTGGGTGTCTTCTCCAGAAGGCTCTGATCAAATCCCTTGCATGCAGATTCTCTTCAGGCTCCCAGGAGTTTACCAGGAATTGGGTGCTGCCTCCTCTTTTCCTACAATCGAGGATGGTCTCCACCTCAAATTCTTCCTCTCCGTCCACCAAAACCATTTCTGGGGTGCTGAGCTACACCCCAGAAAGACATCCTTGACCACTGGCAGGTTAACGTGGAAGACCGGGTAGATATGCAAAGATGATGGCAATTTAACTCATAGACCACTCTGTTGATTCTCTACTTAAAAGGGAATGGCCCTATGTATCTGGGTCCCAGCTTCTTTGAGGGACAGGAGAGTCTTAGGTTCCTTGTGGACAGCCGACTTGTAAGTCCAGTTCTCCCCTCCTTCCCCTATCACATTTTCTCTTGCTGGTAGCCTGAGCTTGGACAAGGGTCTCCTGAAGGAGTTTGTTGTTGTTCTCAAGAAACTGTGTAGTTTCCAGGATAGCGGGTACTGTGCTTTCCATGGCCATGTCGGGCAAGAAGGAAGGGTGGTAGCCGAGGTTTTCCCAAAAGGGTGACTGCTTGGTGGCAGAGTGGACAGAGTTATTGTACGCAAACTCGGCTACCGGTAGAAGCGACACCCAGTCATCCTAGGAGTATGAGGAATAGCACCGTAGATACTCTTCGAGCGTTTGGTTCGTCCTCTCAGTTTGCCCATTGGACTGGGGATGGTAGGCCGAGGAGAAGGCCAGCTCGATTCCAAAACTGGCACACAGGGACTTCCAGAAATGGGGGGTGGACTGCACTCCTCGGTCCGACACGATGTTGGCAGGAATCCCGTGTAAACGGACTACCTCCCTTATGAAGATTTCCGTGGTCTCAGCCACTGACAGAGTGCCCTTCATGGGCAAAAAATGGGCCATCTTTGTGAGCCGGTCCACGACCACCAAGATTGTGTTGTAGCCTGCAGATGGTGGGAGCTCCACTATGAAGTCCATTGCAATTTTGGCCCATGGACGTTCTGGAATGGGCAATGGGTTGAGGAGACACCAGGCCTTGGATTTTTCCGATTTGTTTCTGGCACAGACAGGACAGGTGGCTACGTAACTCTGACAATCTTCCTTCAGCCGAGGCCACCAGAAAGAGCGTGCAAGTAACTCTGTTGTCTTGCGACCACCAAAGTGCCCGGCCATATTGGTATTGTGACAGAGTCCGAGAACGGCTGAGCGGAGTTCATGTGGGACATACAGTCTAGTCCTGACCCACCATAACCCATCTTTTAGTCTGAGTTGGGGGTCTGGCGGTTCAGTGAGGCCGGTGCAAGACCTCCAAATCTGTGTGAGAAGATTTTTCTGAGTGAGCAGAAAGCTTTGGGCAGGAAGGATGGTATCTGGCAGAAGAGTGTCATCCAGAACGGGGAACATTCTTGACAGTGAATCCGGCTTTACGTTTTTAGCCCCGGACCTGTAAGTGATGTGCAGTTGGAATCGGGAGAAAAACAATGCCCATTGTGCCTGCTGAGGTTTCAGTCTTTTGGCGGTTTGCAGGTATTCTAGGTTTTTGTGGTCTGTAAAAACCAGAATAGGGTGGGAAACTCCTTCCAGGAGGTACTGCCATTCTGTCAGGGCCGACTTGATTGCCAGTAGTTCCCTATCGCCAACATCATAGTTCCTGAAGTGAGGCCTTTGGGCCCTGTCTCTGCAAGAGCACTGCTCCCACTGCTGTCTCAGAGGCATCTACTTCCAAGGTGTATGGCAAGGCAGGATCCGGGTGCTTAAGGACAGGAGCAGATGTGAACAGTCGCTTGAGTTGGGTGAAGACCTCTTGGGCCTCGGGAGTCCAGCCAAAGCGTGAGTTCTGTTTGGCGAGTTGGGTTATTGGGGTGATGACTGCCGAAAACTCCTTGATAAACTTCCGATAGAAGCTTGCGAACCCAACGAATCTCTGGACTCCCTTTTTGTCAACAGGAGCGGGCCAGTCCAGGATGGGCGAGACCTTTTGGGGGTCCATGGTGATTCTGGCTGTGGAAATGTTGAACCCCAGGAATGAAATTTCAGCGCACTCAAAAGCGTATTTTTCCGCCTTGGCATAGAGGCCGTGGAGTCGGGGCGGGCGAGCGTGCTCTTCACGTGCTGGCAATGCTCTTCCAGAGAGGGGGAGAAGATTAAGATGTCGTCCAAGTAAACGACTACGAACTGGTCTAGCAAGTACCTGAAGATGCCGTTTACCAGGTGTTGGAACGTTGTAGGGGCATTACATAGTCCGAAGGGCATGACAAGATATTCGTAGTGCCCGAATCGCGTTCGGAAAGGCCGTCTTCCACTCATCCTCTTCGCGAATGCGGATCAGGTTGTAAGCACTTAGTGAAGATGGCTGCGGTCCCCAACCGCTGGAAGAGTTCTGGGACCAGAGGTAACAGGTATTGGTTCTTGATGGTAATCCGATTAAGTTCCCGATAATGCAGAGCCGGAATGAATGGTCCTTCTTCTCTACGAAGAAGATTCCAGCGCCTGCTGGCAAGGTGGATGGACAAATAAAACCCTTCTCCAGATTCTCATCCAGGTACGCCTTGAGGGTGGCCAACTCTACCTCTGATAAGGGAACGATTCACCCGAAAGGCACTTCAGCCCCTGGTAAGAGGTCGATTGGGCAGTCGTAGGACCGGTGTGGTGGGAGGACGTCCGCCCCCTTCTTACTAAAGACGTCCAGGAATTCATGATAGGGGGAAGGAACGAGCAGGCGGGATTTCGGGTCGAGGTCTGTGCCCAAACTAACTATGACTGCAGGGTTCTCCTGAGATTGAGGCAGACAGTGGCAACGGCAGTAAGAGGAGAAGTTCACTTCGTGGGTAACCCAGTCAACTTGGGGATTGTGAGTCCGGAGCCAGGGGATGCCCAGGATAATTGGGAATAGAGGGGACGCGATGGTGTCCAATAGCAGAAATTCAGCATGTCCTCCTTTGGTCCTGGTAAGCACTGGAATGATCTCCTGGGTAACGGTGCCCGAACTAATAGTTGACCCGTCGGCCAGTTGGACGACCATGGGATGTTTCTTCGGCCGAAGGGGGATCTGGTGCTGCGCTGCTAAGGAAATGTCCACGAAGCAGCTGCATGCACCAGAGTCAAGGATTGCCAGCACTGGAATAGTCCCACCGGGCAGCTGCAAGGAGACAGAAAGCACAAGGTGAGCTTTATCGTTAGGCAGATACAACAGTTCCTCAGGGTTACTAGTGATGCACTTACCGGCCTTGGCAGGACAATTTCTCACTAGGTGCCCAGAACCTCCACAATACAGGCACAAGTTCTGTGACATGCACCTCTGGCACTCTTCGGGGGTCAGAGACGGGCGGAAGAGCCTGATTTGCATAGGTTCTTGGGGGTCTGGTGGAGCGGAGGAGGAAGCTGGACTGGGCGCTGGGTAGCTGGGAACCCAAGGCATCACCCAGGTCAGACGTGCGGGTCCAGCGGATCTCTCGGCCCTGCGTTCCCACAGACGGTGATCTATCTGGATGACCATATTGATCAGGGCGTCGAGAGTGTTTGGGACCCCGAGGCGAGTCAGCTCATCCTTGAGCGGCTCCAAGAGACCCAGCCGTAACTGGTAGCTAAGAGCCGCATCATTCCAGGCGGTATCTGCACTCCATTGCCGGAATTTGGATACATATTCCTCCACTGGGCGGTGGCCTTGCTGAAGAGCATGGAGGGCTGCCTCTGCTGTGGCAGCCTGGTGAGGGTCTTCGTATAGTTGGGCCATTGCCCAGAAGAATCTATCCAGACTGGTTGTCTCTTGGGCTTTCTGCTCCAAGAGGCTGTGTGCCCAGGCTTGGGGCTACTCAAGAAGGAGGGATATCACAAATCCCACTTTTGTGGCCTCCAGTGAAAAGGTCCGGGGTTGGAGATCAAAGTATAATTCGCAGGAATTACAGAAAGCCCGGAACTTTCTGTGATCTCCTGCAAACCGCTCAGGCATGGGCACCCTGGGCTCACTAGGCAGTGCTACAACGGTGCAGGAAGCCGATTGGCCGGGACTGGCTAGTGCTGGCTGGGAGAGCTCCTGCACTCTTCCTTCCAGGAGGTTGTAACCTTCTTGCAGGTTCTTTACAGCTTGGGTGAGGTCCGCAAGGTGTACACACAGCTCGTCCATGGGAGAGGTCCCCTGTGCAGACTCAGACATGGCTGTCCGTTACTGTCACATACCTGGTGGTTGAGTCTGGCTTATGCAGGGGGTCACCTCTCTTGCAACCCTGGTTCAAGAACCCCTGGTAGTGCAGACAGGGAGCTCAAGAGCACAGGGGGGCACAAGGGTTGAACTGGGTCACTTGCTGGTATGTGAGATGTCCACTGGAGCTTGTGCAGGCTGAAGAGTGGTTGTACAATCCGGGTCGGCAACAGGCTGGCAATGCGGTACAAGTGGAGCAGGCAGGCGGGTGGTCAAGTGCAAGCAGGGTCAGCAACGTGCGGGCAGCAAAGGTACGAGAGGATCAGGCAAAGGGTAGTCGTAGACAGGCCGGGAGTCAGGGTAGGCAAAAAAGCAACAAGTACAATTTCCTTACAGCTATGAAGGTGGTGTCAACAAAGCAGCTGCACGCACCTGAATCAAGGATAGCCTGTACTGGGATATTCCAGACGGGAAGCTGCAGAAAAATAGAAAGGACAAGATGAGCTTTGTCACTTGGCAAGTACATCAGTCTCTCAGGGTTAGTTACATAGTTACATAGTTAGTGAGGTTGAAAAAAGACTCGAGTCCATCAAGTTCAACCCATGTGTGTGCTTTCATGTCAGTTAGTGGATGTGCACTTACCGGCCTTGGCAGGGCAGTTCCTCACCAGGTGCCCAGGAACTCCACAGTACAGGCACAGGTCTTTGACGTTCCTCGGGGGTTAGTGATGGGCGAAGAAGCCTGATTTGCATGGGCTCCGAGTGGTCTGGTGGAACGGAGGAGGAGGAGGTAGCTGGACCTGGACCAGGATAGGTGGGAACTTGGGGCATCATCCAGGTAAGGCGTGAGGGCCCTGTGGATCTCTCAGCTCTGCATTCCCGCAGATAACGATCTATCTGGATGGCCAGGTTGATCAGAGCGTCGAGGGTGTGTGGTACCCCAGTGCGGGCCAGCTCGTCCTTGAGCGGCTCTGAGAGACCCAGCCTGAATTGATAGCAGAGGGCCGCATCATTCCAGGCGGAGTCTGCGCTCCAGCGCCGGAACTCGGAAACATATTCTTCTGCCCTGCGGCGGCCTTGCTGTAAGGCATGAAGGGCTGCTTCCGTAGTGGCCGCCTGATAGGGATCCTCATACAGCTGGGCCATTGCTTGGAAAAAACAGTCTAAGCTGGTGGTCTCTGAGGCCTTTTGTTCCAGAAGGTGGTGAGCCCAAGCTGGTGGCTCTTCTAAGAGAAGGGAGATTACCAGTCCCACTTTAGTAGCTTCCAAGTCCATGGCTGGAGGGCAAAGTATAGTTTGCAGGAATTACAAAATGCCCAGAACTTCCTGCGGTCCCCTGAAAACCGCTCTGGTATGGGCACCTTGGGCTCAGTTGGCAAATTCACAATGGTGCATGGGGCAGACTGGCCGGGACTGGCTGGAGCTGACATGGAGAGCTCCTGAACTCTTCCTTCCAGACGGGTGTAACCTTCCTGTAAATTCTTCATAGCTTGGGTTATCCCCACAAGATGTACACATAAATTGTCCATGGGAGAGGTCCCCTGCGCAGACTCGGACATGGCTGTCTGTTACTGTCACGTGCCTGGTGGACGAGTCTGGCTTATGCAGGGGACAACCTCTCTTGCGGCCCTGGTTCGAGAACCCCTGGTAGCGCAGATAGGGAGTTCTGGAGCACAAGGGGGCACGAGGGCTGGACTGGATCACTGGTGGTAGGTGAGGGTCCACTGAAGCTTGTGCTTGGCAGAAGAATGGTGGTGCAATTCGGGTCGGTAACAGGCTGGTGGTGTGGTACAGGTGGAGCAGGCAGGTGGGTAGTCAGGTACAAGCAAGGTCGAAAATGTGCGGGCAGCGGAGGTTCAAAGTAGCAGGCATAAGAGTAGTCATAGACAGGCCGGGGGTCAGGGCAGGCAGAAAGTAACAAAGTCCAAATAAAGCCAGGGTCACAGGTACAGGAAGTCTCTTTCAGAGTAAACGCAGGGGTTGCAGGTTACAGGAATGCTGTAGAACGGATAGCACTGATTGCAGGGTGCTGTAAGCTTAAATGGCCATTTTGGCGCCATTGCCGGCGCATGCACGAGCGCAAGCGTGCACTGGCACGCGCTCACGCTATGTGCGCCCGCGCATAAGCATTCCAATGGCCCCGGATGGTTCCTTACAGTGAGGCCTACCCTGTTTCAGCAGGACCTCAAGAACCCCCATTACAGGCCAGGGATCACAGGCCCCTGAATGTGCAGCAAGATACTTCAGTGCTAACCAGGCCTTTGACGGACTACAACTCCCAACCCATCCTCTCCAGGTCCCATCGACCTGCCCTCTGGTAGTGACTCTCAATTCCCTTGACTTGCTCCCAAGGCTTCCACAGACTTTCCACCATTCTTCTGCCAGCCTGCTCCAGCACTTTCTCCTCCAGTCCCAGGGACCGTTACTCATGGCACCAGTGGATACTTTAAAGTCTCTCTCCTCCTCTAGCATTCTCCTGTTCCACCTATGCTGCTCCAGGAATCACTCTCCTTCCTGGCTGCACCCAAATCCCCAGACCCCAAGGTCACCCTCCTCAGACCGGGGGCGACCTCCCAGTTACATCTTCAGACTTCCACCCGACACTACTCCTCCCAGATTGGGCTGACTCAGAGTATTTAAGGAGGCCTGCCCCCTGCCAATCCTGATTGAGGATTGGTCAGGGATCCTTAGAATATTCCAGATGGCTCCACCCACCTTCCAGCTCTGTGACCAGAAAATCTTTCCCAGGTTTCTAGAAAGAAGTGGGAGGTTCTGGTGACCTCATCTGTTAAGTCCACCCAATCCTCCCTGAGCCTCTCCTCCTAGCCCAGATCAAAACATTCAGGCCTGACTAAATTTACCTCTCCTAGCCAAAATCCTGCTAGAAAACGCACCTATACTATGGGGGCGCTACACTCACACCCCCCCCCCAAACATCAGCTTGTCCCCAGCTGAAATTGAAAAATGGCTTCTTTGAACAGAAGCAGGGCATCCCAAAGTCAGAAAATGGAGGGGAAAAGGGAACAAACTTGGGAGGGGAACATACAAAAATGTACATGAATAAATAAGTATCAAAAATATACAGTATCATCTCATTTTTTGCAGTATTTACAATATACAGTTTAGCACATTTCCTATCTACAATCCCTGCATCTACCTGCAGCATACTGTACACATTCTGGGCCAGAGCACCTCCCCCTAAAGGGAAGCCCTCCACCCACCTAGTTAGCAACAGTTGTCGTTTGGATTGACTCTCGACTGATAAAGATGAACAGCCGTTCCATCAGGAATCCTAAGAGAAGGGAAACACAACTTTCTAAACTAACTATCTAAACAGCACAGCCTATCAGGAGGGGGTTACAAGCCACACAACTCTTGATCTTCCTGCTCTGTCAGTCAGGGGTTAGATACAGCAGAGCAGAAAGAGAGAAAAGAAAAAAAAACGAACAGTTTCTTAAAGTATCTGATGGGAGGAGCCCCTCCCAGGTAGTAGGCTTCAAAGAAAGAGAAAACAAAGAGGGCAAATTTCACCCCAGTGTCCTTGCAGTGAACAGTCTCTTCCAATGGGCACAGGGTGGCAGGCTAGTTTGTCCTGCAGTTCAGGGGGAAATTGCACACCCCATTACTCCTCACAACAGTTCTGGTATGTGCTGTATAGTCTGTGCTACACCACAGTCCCACACATAATAATGAGGACCTGGCAATCTCAACCGTTGGTCCCCTTCTCCTCAAACTGAAATAGATTAGCTCCTTGCAAGCTGATTGGGCTGCACAATCATAACACAATCCTTTTTGATAGTCCGCCCAAGGCTCCATTCCCTCTTCAATTCCTTGAATCTTTCCCAGGAGCTGCGTTCAGGACCCCGCAAGGGCTTAGGCCTAGGGCGTAACTACAGGGGTTGCAGGAGTTGCAATTGCAACGGGGCCCCATGCTCCAGGGGGTCTGTGTGCCTCCCTTGTACACCTGGATAGGAGGGATGGCGAGGGCGGCATTTAGAGGAACCAATCTCCCCCATTTTCCTCCTGATGCAGGAGATTGGTTCTTCAATATGCCGCCCCTCCTATGCAGTTTTTGTCTTTTGCTGTTCCCAGGGTCCCTGCATGCTTCCCGGGGGGGGGGGGGGGGGGGGGGGGGGGGGGGGGGGGGGGGGGGGGGGGGGGGGGGGGGGGGGGGGGGGGGGGGGGGGGGGGGGGGGGGGGGGGGGGGGGGGG
>BLSH010072071.1:290548-303150 GCA_018402905.1 Glandirana rugosa | reverse complement strand
TTCTGGTATGTGCTGTATAGTCTGTGCTACACCACAGTCCCACACATAATAATGAGGACCTGGCAATCTCAACCGTTGGTCCCCTTCTCCTCAAACTGAAATAGATTAGCTCCTTGCAAGCTGATTGGGCTGCACAATCATAACACAATCCTTTTTGATAGTCCGCCCAAGGCTCCATTCCCTCTTCAATTCCTTGAATCTTTCCCAGGAGCTGCGTTCAGGACCCCGCAAGGGCTTAGGCCTAGGGCGTAACTACAGGGGTTGCAGGAGTTGCAATTGCAACGGGGCCCCATGCTCCAGGGGGTCTGTGTGCCTCCCTTGTACACCTGGATAGGAGGGATGGCGAGGGCGGCATTTAGAGGAACCAATCTCCCCCATTTTCCTCCTGATGCAGGAGATTGGTTCTTCAATATGCCGCCCCTCCTATGCAGTTTTTGTCTTTTGCTGTTCCCAGGGTCCCTGCATGCTTCCCTGCCCCCCCCCCCCCACAGAGCTGCTGTCTTCCCCCCCTCCTTTCTCCTGCCAGCTGCTGTAGCAGATGTGTCATGATGGAGAGATAGGGACGGGTCAGTAAATTTGTCATTTACCGGCTCATTCCTTTTCTGAAAGGACAGAGCCAGTGACTGGTACCGATTTTGTTCATTCATAACTGAAGCATAGTAAACTGTTTTTACTATACTTCAGTTTCTGAATGAATGGGAGGTTCGGTACACAACTATTCCTGTCCATCCATTCTGTGCAGCTGAGGCTACACAGATGGAGATTGAGGGCTGAGGTTTGGTATCTCATCAAAGCCCCCCAACAGGGTTCCTAAAAAAAATAATAAAAATAAAATTGTAAAAGAAATAAAATTAAATGGTAAAAAATAATACAATTAAAATAAAAATGAAAAACTACTGACACCAGTGGGGGAACTATTAGGATTGCAAAGGTTGCAATTGCGACCGGACCCTGGCATTTCACCATTATGGGGAGGCCGAAGATTGCAGAAAGGGAGCCCGCTGCAGAACCTGTGAAAGAGTCCCGCTGCGGGACCGTAATAAAGAGAACCACGATGGGAGTAAAGGGCCCCAGGATCAGTGGGAAGAGGGAGGGCCCTGGCCAGGGGTCAGGGGGGCCCTTCATAATTTCTTGCACCGGGGCCCTGAAGGTTCTAGTTGCGCCTCTGGCTTAGGCACATGAAGATAGTCCCATGTCATCTCGTCCTCCCACTCCTCCCTTGAGCTCTCAACGATCTCCATGACATGAGGTGGAACGTAAGGGTAGTCCAGGCCCCACTCCAAAGCAACCCGGCGTTGCACCTCCCGCTGATACCGAGAAAGCCTAGGCAACTTGAGTCGATTCCCTTTCCCAGGCTTAACTTGGCTAGCAGGGGATCTCACTACCATTTGCTCTGGTCTGGGTAGTGGAAAGCCGGTTTTGGAAAGTCTGGTAAAGAAGACTGGGAGTTCCTGTCGCTGAACTGGTACCCTGAGGGGACTCCTCCTCACCCTCATCAGAGAAACAAAGGGCTGACTAATCTCCTGTCTCCAGCTCCCCATCCGATTCCTCACTATGAGACAATCACTCAGCTAAATGCTTGAGGGACCCAAATTCTGCTACCACTCTGGGTGACCCGCAGTCTATGGCCCGCTGCTCTGCATCCTCATCTGGCTTCTCAAGGGGCACCCCCCCTCAATTACTGGCTCCAGTCTAACAGAGGTGCTTGCAGGTGGGGACACAGCCGGCATTTCAGGGACCCTGTGCTCCCGTTTAGTAGTACTTACAGTTCCCGAGTCTCTGACCAGGCTTCGGGCCACGACAGTCCTTCCTTCCCTTGCATCCTTGATCTTCGTGGGGGAGTCACTAGGCTGCAACTCCACTCCGCCTTGTGGCAATGTCTTCAGGCCTGATCCAGCCTCCCAGGATTTCTGCAGCTTCAGACGACAGAGCCCGCTTTGTAGATCCGAGTAGTATCGTGGCTCCTGCTCTGTAGATACCTGCTGGGTAAGTGGAGCGTCACAATGGCCACACCTGGCCCAGCCAGCGGTGGCCATGGCAAGCATTCGGCAGTCCGGGCAGACAAGGCAGAGCCGCACCATCCCATCAATGACTCCCAGGGCAATTCCCCCGCTTGGCTCCAACTGAACCCCCGTGTCAACCAGGGTCCGTTCCTGCCGATCCAGCAGCCAGGTCAGCGCTGGAAGCAGTCTCCTACCTTCCGCTATCTTGCTCCTCGTGGTGACTGGTGCTAGCTGCAGGCGCGTAGCTTCTTCTAGGGCGTGGCGCTGCCCCCACGTTACCAGATGAGCTGGCGCCAAATGTCCTGACAAGCAGGCGCGATGCATGTCACAATGCTGTAACCCCTTGTACACAGAACAAAACTTTACAGACACTCTGACGCTAGCAGGGCTTGTCCAGACTTGTTGACTCTGACGATTTTTGCTGATGGTAACAGTAAGCTGTAGTATCCACTGTTCTGCTAGAAAGTACACCTCAGGCACAGTCTATCCCTTTAGCAACAAGAACAGTCCCAGGCATACTTTACTGTTTGCAGGAATTGGAGCAGTCATTGGTAAAGCACTTGTAATGTCCAACTTTAACAGAACACTAGGCATATTTGTAATCTAGTGGGAATGTCTGGCCGTAGCATGGGACATATTTGTAATCCATTGGTGCGTTCACCCGCCATTGTTGCCACGGACAGCGACACATGGTACAAAGTCACTGAATTGCAGGATTGATATTTTCAAGTGTCCATCCCCAGTGCTTGTTTTGAAGCAGCTAGGTAAGCAGGCAGCAATCTATTGGCGGCTCCCGCTGGTTGCTATGAACAATGGCACACTTGTCTAGTACAGTTTAAGGAAAAGTACACAGTTCTTATCCCGGTTAATGGTAATGCAATTTGCGTCCAACTACATACAAGCCAGAATGGTAGATTAGCCCAGGGGGCAACTATTGGAATGTTCATCCATGCTTGTTGCTGGCTGTGGTTAGGGTGTGGACTGTCCTTTATTATCTCTTCTTCAGAAATGTGTGTTCTCTCCTGGCTGCTATCCTTAATATCAGGCTCGTGTGCTATGCTGTTCCTTTCTTGGGTGGGGGCTTTCGTGTCAGATACCTGTATTTCTGGGTTTTCCTGCCCCATGCTAGCAATGTTAGGAGCTTTACAAAATCTCTGTGCATGTCTATTCCATTTATAACGTCTGAACTCTCTTTGCCTTCCTGTACCTCGGCTTACTACGGATACATCTGCATTCGACCTGTTCCCTCTATCACTGGACTCTTGACAAAAGTCTCGCAGGATATTGACAAAATTTTGGTATGACCTAGCATTCCTCAGAGCCATTCTAGTGGGATAGCTTACATAGCACTTATTGGCCATTGAGTATATGAAACTTACATCATCCTCCAATAAGTCGGGACAGTTGAACACTTTCTTATACAATGCAATATACTCACTGCAGAACAATATTGGGTCATCTCCTCTCCTAAATTTCATTCATTGTAAATCACTTATACTGCTATCACGACTGTCCACAATGCGCTGCAACTCTTTTCCCCGCACCTCTGCATCTGCTAAGTTATCATTGATCTGTGCAGATAATTGGCCTGCCAGAGGTCCTGGTAGCCATGTTTTTAGTAGAGAGCATGCATCCTCATTACTCAAATGGAATTTAAGCACTAGAGCCTCAAACTTATTGGACAGACTCACTGGTGATTCCAGGGTATTAAATTCACTCAAAATCTGGCACAAAGTAAGTCTATCTTGAATTGATTTATTTATTTTTTTTTTTAATCAAATAGAAGTTTTATTGAGAAAAGACATGGGTACAGAGCCCACCAAGAAGGTAGACGTATTCACATATTCGTACAACTTTAACCAGCAGAACATGGTAAAGAGCAGTAAATCAACATTGTACATAGTAAAGTATCTCTCATTGCATCCAATAGTGACAAGAACAAATAAGTAAGGCATGCTATGTCATTTTCTCCTTAAAAACATCAAACAACCAAACTAACTTTAACTCATCCTGGAGCATATGTAAATACAGTGCTAGAAATATTAATCACCTGTTCCTGTACCTGGGCTTTTATCAATGGGAGAGCTTGCGGCCTATACCTTCTAGATCTCTTAACATCCCTAAGAGTAGAATATTCTGTCCTTGATAGGCTGATGCGGAGCAACCCCCGGGCTGCCCAGCCAGGTCTGCCATATTTTCTCAAATTTTCCCTGGGATTTCCTGTGTCTGTAAGTGTTTTTTTCCCTGATAAGGATGGAATTGACTGATTGGATCCACTGCTTACTTGTCGGCGCTCGTGAGGACATCCACAGTCTTGCTATTAATTTCCTTGCTAAGTATAATAATCTAAGCAAGGCTGTGTAAGTAGATTGGGTGTACAATCCGTCCTGCAGGCCACCTAGGAGGCATATCAGTGGATCCATCGCCAATTGCACTTGATATATTGTATTTATAATATTAACAACTTTCGTTCAGTATCTTACCAACCTGGGGCAGTGCCACAACATATGTATAAATTCCCCAGGGTGGATTTGGCATTTAGGGCAGATAGGGTTATCACGCAATCCCCATTTGTGGAGCTGTACAGGAGTACTGTATGTGCGATGTAAAATGAACAGGTGAGACAACCTGCGAGTCGCCGAGACAGAGACCAGTGGGCCAGCCTCAAGTATCTGTTCCCACTGATCTCCGTCAATAGGCCCCACATCCCGCTCCCATTTCTCACAGCAGGGTAGCACATCAGGGGCCTGTATATATGCCAGTAGGTACGTATATATTTTAGAAATGATACCCTTCCTCTCTGGTTCCTCAAAAATAGACTCAAGAAAGGGGGCCTCCACCAACTGCATCCTGTTCTGTCTAGATTGGCAAGACATGGCATGGTGTAGTTGTAAGCATTGATATTGCTCATTACGTGGAATAGGAAAGTCTGCTAATAATTGTTCGTAGGTTCTAATTCCCGTGTCCACATATACCTGCGAAATATATTTAACTCCAGCCTCCATCCAACTGTGGAACCCCGGAAGCTTATGGATCGCTGCATAAAATCTGTTGCCCCAAATCAGGGTAAGAGCCAAAAAGCCTGTGAGGCCCAAGCGACCCCTAACAGCCTTCCACAGTTTTTCTAATAGTATGGCCGTGGGGGCTTTGAGGGGGTAACACTGGGAAGCCCATTTCCATATGTGCCAAGCCGGTAAGTCAGACAGAGGAGGCATTAGCAAATCCCTAGCCGGATCCGCCAACGAGGGCAGACTCCAACCAGCAAAGTGCTGCAGCTGTGCTGCCAAATAATATGTCTGGTTATGTGGGACCGCCAGGCCACCCTGCGTTTTAGGGTACTGCAGTGTTGAAAGTTTAATGCGCGCCAGTTTGTATTTCCAAAAAAGGGCCCTAAACAATGCATCCACACGCAAGAACCAGAATTTTGGTATCCAAACCGGTGCATTATGTATAGAAGTTGAGGAGCCCATATCATTTTTGTCAAGTTGGCTCGGCCAGTCACGGACAATACTAACTTACACCAGACAGCGCACTTCTGTTTAAATTTGTGGAGGATGGGCTTAAGATTTAGGGCAATATATTCTTTAACCTCAGCTGACACCGTTATCCCCAGATATTTGAAGGATGGAACCACCTGAATTTGCCCATTCTGGGGTTTTTGTGCCCCAGGGATAGGGTCAACAGGAAGGAGCACTGATTTACTCCAATTAATGGAGAAGCCAGATAGCCCTCCAAAGTGTTCAATCAGCTGCATAACTGCTGTCAAGGACCCCTCCATGTCTCCCAAGTATAGCAGGGTGTCATCAGCATAGAGAGACACATTTTCCTCAGCTACACCCCGCCAGAATGCCACAATTCGTGGTGAGACTCTGATCGTAGCTGCCAGGGGCTCCAGGGCAAGGCCAAATAATAGGGGCGAAAGTGGGCATCCCTGCCGGGTGCCTCGAAACAATGGAAAAGAGTCCGTTAAGTAGCCATTAATCCGTACCCTCGCCCTAGGATTAGCATAGAGAATTTGTACCCACTTCACAAACCTGGGTCCCAATCCGAACCTTCCCAGCACCGCCCAGAGGTACCTCCACTTGACGCTGTCAAAGGCCTTGGCAGCATCGAGGGAGAAGATGGCTCTATTGCCCGGATTATCCACCGGCAGCTGACGCTTTAGAAACAACCTACGGATATTGAGGGCCGTGGATCTGGCCGGGATGAACCCCGACTGGTCTGTATGCACCAGCCCGGATACAACCTTCGCCAGTCTGTTTGCCAGGACCTTGGCCAACACTTTAATATCTGCATTGAGCAGCGAGATGGGTCTATATGAGTCTGGGTATAACAGAGGCTTCCCTGGCTTGGGGAGTACTATGATAATTGCTTCGGCCATTGAGAGGGGTAACGTTACAGTCTCGAACGCCTCATTGAATGTGTCTAGTAAAACTGGCAACAGGGTTTCCCCGTAATGTTTATATGTTTCAGACGGAAGTCCGTCCGCCCCTGGTGATTTATTATTAGCCATCTGTGACACTAAGGATAACTCCTCAATAGTCAGAGGAGCGTTTAACATTTCCAAATCTCTCTGGTTAACCCTCGGCAGTGTACACCCGTCCAGGAATTTGGTGATCTCTCCCTCCATTGGATTCACCTTAGAGGCATATAGATCCCGAAAAAATTCTGTAAAGACGCTAGAAATTTGATCCTGTTCACTAACTACCTCACCTGCCCTGTTCTGGACAGCCGCCACGTGGGAGGACTCCCTCTGAGTGCGGGAAATCACTGCCAACAGATGACCAGTGTTTTCCCCGTCCTCAAAATATTTTTGCTGCATAAAGAATCTTTTGTTTTCTGCTGCTGTAATTGACACCTGATGGTAGAGGGCCTGGGCCTCTAGCCACGTCCTCTCTGTATCATCTGTCGGGTCGTTTAAATACCTTTCCTCTGCCCTGCCAGCCTCACTGAGCACTAGGTTTTCCCATTCTTTACTTCTGGTTTGGATAGAATTTATTTGCCTGATGATAAGACCCCTGAGATGCGCCTTCAATGTGTCCCATAATACAGCTAGTGAAACCGTACCCCGGTTGAAATGCAAGAATTCAACGAGAAGCGGACCCACAGGGTCTGGATCAGGGAATAGTTCAAACCAGAATGGGTTTACTTTCCACAATTTGGCTGAGGGGATATTGTTAAAATTAGCATGAACTACAAGGGGAGAATGGTCAGATAATTTACGAGGCGCAAAACTTATGTTCCTTACCAAGGCATGTGCAGGGGAGTTAACCATACATAGGTCTATTCTAGAAAGACATTTATAGGTTGCAGAATAACACAAAAAACATTTTATGTCTGGGTGCATCTCCCTCCGCACATCCCTCAGGCCCAGCTCAGACACAAGGCACGCAAATGTTGTGGGACCCCCCGGGGGCACACTGTGGTGGCAATGAGGGGAGAATTTATCTGTTCTTTTATCCTTTACATTGTTAAAATCGCCTAGGACAAAGGTCGGGACATCAGAATGCAGGGCCATATATTGCACCAAGTGTCTCACAACTTCAGGCGATTATGGTGGAGGGACATACACACCAGCAACAACACAGTGCCTTCCCGCCAGCCTGCACAAAAGAAAAACATATCTCTCTTGGTCATCCAGTCGAGAGCTGATCAACTGAAAGGGCAGTATATTAGTTATTAGCACGCTCACAACTCTAGAGTACGTTGAATGGGTAGAGTGAAACTGCGTGGGATAGCCCCTGTGTTTAAGTAAATGTACGGTGTCAGCTTGCAAATGCATTTCTTGCAGACAAATTACCGCTGGTTTATACTTAAGTGTTGCAAACAGGGCCACCCTTTTCACTCCATCCCCCAACCCCCTAATATTCCATGACACTAGTATACAATCATCCGCCATAGGTATAAGTAGGTATCATAATGCTGCAAGCCATCAATGCGGCTCCACTCCCTGCCCCCAGCAAAAACAGAGAGGCACGTCAATGCAGAGTTATATAGCAAGGCCAAGGAATACTTCAGTAGCAGGGCAAGAGAGGAGCAGGGGAGAAACAGAGGGATGTATGCTCCCATCCCGGAGTGCATCAGTAGAACAGCTTTTAAGGCTTCATACCGCAGTGAAAAATAGTACATTGACATCCCAGGAACCATGGTACTCCAGAGAAACTTCTCCCTGTAACGGGCAGGGTATAGAACAGTTCTTGAACAGAAAATTACAGAGTACAGTGTTGTGATGACCAGCAGATCAACACCACAAGTGGCATCACACAAAGGATGCCTGTCCATGTGGGACCAAACTGTGGGGGGGGGGGGCCCAACCTTTCAAGAGGCACCTCATGAAATGTAAGAGCTTGTAACTCACTTTCGTAGGGAAGCAACTTCATAATCTTTCACAGCGCCTTTTTTTCTGCCTTAAAGGGGTAACGTATTGCCAGTGGTGGGTGATCCCAGCCCGACATGTAGAACAGAGCGCTCAAGCCATACCAACATCTATAGTGGAGTCAGTTGATTAGTAATCATGCGATTCGTGCCCGGGGGAGGGTATGTTCATGAGCATCAAGCCAGTGAGCTGCAGACCCTGGGTTCTCAAAAAAGTGGGTTTCCCCATTGGCGGCCACCCGTAACTTGGCTGGATAGAGCATGGCATAGGAGACACCATATTTCCTGAGGCGTTTTTTCACATCCAGAAATTTCGCCCTTCTACGCTGCACCTCAGCCGAGAAATACGGATAGAAGGATATTCTTGCATTGTCTATCTTCATTACTTCCCCCCTCATCCTTGCCTGAAATAGGATAGCGTCTCTGTCTTTAAAGTTTAGAAGCTTAAGCAGGAAGGGGCGAGGGGGCTCCTCAGGTCTAGGGGGCTTTGCTGGGACCCAATGTGCTCTTTCAACTGCAAACATTGAGGAGAAGGCCTCTCTGCCAAACTTGTCTGAAAGCCAATTCTCTATGAAGGTGACAGGGTTTTTCCCCTCCATTCTTTCTGGAATCCCCACGGCTCTGATATTGTTCCGTCTGTGTCTATTTTCCATATCCTCGAGATGGCCTGCATGGCCTGTAGTTACTGTCTGCATCTGATGAACATCCCGGACTAGGGGTGTAACCTCATCCTCCACACTACTCATACGGTCTTCCAGGGCCCCAGTACGATCACGCAACTTTTGCATGTCTTGTCTAATAAAATTTATCTCCATTTTGACCCCCTTCACCTCTGATGTTAGGGCAGTAAGAGCAGAGCTGCAGGAGGTGACCGCTTCAAATATGTCTCTAAGTGTGGGCTCTGCCTGTGATGAGGCTTGCTCTCCATGTACTGTGTCATGGCCTACTGAGGCCTGGGTACTCACCGCCACCCAGCAGAGAACTGGCGGGGTCTCCTCCGGCCAATCTTCACCCAGACCCACCGGATGCACGACTGCTTCAGCTGCCTCGCCGGTCTGTCTGCCAGGCTTCGCTTGTGGCATCTTGCCCGGGGTCTTAGCGAAGAGTTTGTGCGCCGCCTCAGCAGCCGAACCAAGTGTGCGGCCGCCATCTTGACCAACCTGGTCCGCCACTGAGGAGTGATCTTTCGTCTGTTTCGATATTATTCAAGCCAAGTATCAGGTCTGGTAGGTCGGCGTGAGTCAGGCCGGCTACAGGCTAGGTTGTTCGGCTCGGTCAGGATCTTCGCAGCAGGAGAACTGTGTGGATCTTCGGCAGAGCTAGCTATCCGTGCTTCCTACTCCATCGGCTGCAAGCCACGCCCCATCAAGTCTATCTTGAATTGTAATCAAACTGTTAGTCTGATTGGAAGCTATAGGTGCAATAGCTGACTGTCTTTCCTCACGAACCTTCTCCTCGTTGACTGTGCAGATATTGGCCAATTGACATGCTCTTTTGTGCTCACTGAGCGATAATATACATTGCTCTTTAGTAAGAAGCTGGGATTTTGCATCTGCTAATTTTCTTTCTAAAGTCATAACCAACTCTTCCATTTCTGACAACTTTATTTGCAATGACTCTAAAAGTTTGCTCCTCATATCACAGTCAATGCTGCACCTCTGAAGCTGTTCTTGTAGCTCACTGTTTCTTCCTGACAAATTGCTTGCTGTAGCCCGCAATTCATCCATTTCCATACTGGAGGCTGTTGCAATCTTTAGAAGGTTTTCACTAATTTTCTCTATGTCCTCCCTGAGACATCTCCTCTCTGCTTCCCATTTCTCCCCCATTTGCTCAGATAAAACTTTAAGGCCTCATACACACGGACGTTTTTTGACGCCGGCGTTTTCTGGCGTTTTTTGCAGCTCTCCATGTTAGTCACTTGCCCCATAAAAACGTCGGCGTTTTTGAGCTGTAGGTGGTGTCGGCGTTAGTGAGCAGAAAGTAGAACCCATGGCCATCGCGTTCTGAGGCTGTAACATTTTGACGTTTTTTGACGCCGACGCCACAAAACGCCAACTAACGCCAACAAACTCCTCCTAATATTGTACCGGCGTTTTCCGGCGTTTTTTGACGCCGACGTTTTTAGGTTGAAAAATAGCAGAGGGATGATTTTTTTTAAAAAACGCCTATTGACGCCGACGCTCACTAACGCTCAAAAACGCCAATGCATAACGCCGAAAAACGTCCACTTTTTTTCCTTGACGTCGGACCCGACGTTTTGTTTATTTTTTTAGATACGCCCGTGTGTATGAGGCCTTATTCTGAGCAACATTGCAATTTCATTTGCTAACCTCTCTTTCTTCACTTTCTTTGTTAGCTGTTTACCCAATAATCTGCTATTATGTTGCTGACACTGAGACAATAGTACATTACACTGGCTTTTAAGAGGTTCATCTGCACATGATTGATAACTGGCAGAGGCATATTTTTCAACATACATATACACAAGTTCCATTTCACAACTATACAAGTACTAACGTTCCAACACTGTACTGAGAAACAATCCAAACTCAATTGCCTTTAGCTCTTCAAACAACTCACAAATAAACAAAACAACAAATTGCTCTTCTAGCATTCAATATTCTTCATTCGTTACTACTGTTACCTGAAATCATTCAAAACAATTAAAACGTTTGCATATCCATAGAAAAGATTTACCACACTTCCAGCACTTCGGGCTTCTGCGATGTCCAAGATCCAGCTTAATTCCTACTGTGAAGTTCACAGGAAATCTGTCCTTTTGGAGTCAGAGCCCCTCTGTCCTGTAGGTTCTATGTGGAATTTTGGATTTCCACACGCTTTCTGGGGTGCCAAATGTAAAATGTGCTCTGTTTAGAGTTTCTGGCTTCCAGTGAAGGACAACTAATTCTTAAAAAATAAGGGTTATTTACAATAGGGAAATAAATACATTATTGTTACAGGTACATGGTATATAGGGAGATGGATAGGGAAGGTTACAGGTAAAGAAGGGGGTAGGGATCTGTCTACTCTCATCCACACATCCTCACTCTCTGAATCTTACGTACCAAGGGCCCTTTTTGTCCAGAGTTGAAGCACGCCCTCCAGTTGGGCGTTGGTAATTGCAGTCAGTGAAGATATTGTAAACAAAAGTTTATAACATTGCATTCCTGTCCCAGGCTTACAGTTGATTTCTTGATCACTACATCAGCTGTCCACATGATCTCCCAGCACATGAGGTAAGCTGTCATTTTAGGCAGATTTGGGCAGTAAACTCCAGCAGGGGTCCTGGTATTCAGAATGTCCATTCCATCCCTCCCCCTTCAATAACCCAAATTGTCTTTTTTTGGGGGCAGGGGTCTTCATAGTCAAGTGTTAATGAATAGCCCTCTTTGATGTTAGCCAGATGTGTAAATGTCATATTGCAGTTTGCTTCTACAGAGAAGCCGTATTTCAGTCCATGTCCAAACAGCAAGGATATCAATTTTCATCAAATATAACACCCCCTTCCTTCCCAGACCAATTTTCAGCTTTCAGTGCTCTCACACTTTAACCGCCTCAGGACCGCCCACCGTCAAATGAGGGCGGAGCGGTCCTCCTATTAATGCGGATGGACGTCATATGACGTCCTCCCTTTAAGCCGGGATTGCGCGCGATCGGGCGCGCGCATCCCGGCTTTGTCGGTGTCGGCGTGTCCCCAGGACACGCCGCTTCACCGACAGGGATAAACAGTCATTGGTTATGGCTGTTCACCACGTGATCAGCCGTGACGAAGTCAAGGCTGATCACAAATGGCACGCCCGCCGTTCGCACGGCGCATGCGCGCGATCGGGAGCGCGCTGCGCGTGCGCGTCGGTGGTGGCGTGTTCCTGGGGAACACTGCCTGTCACCTTGTCGGTATTGGTTACTGACAAATAGGGACAGCCACTTCGCCGCACAGGACCCCTGTGCGGCTGTGGCTGTTTCGGCCCTACGCGCGCGGGCTAGCGCGCGTTAGGGCCGAATTTCCCTCCTGCAGTATACTGCAGGTAGGCGTAATTATCCTCCTGGCGAGGCGGGAGTAAACTGCCACCCGCCAGGACTCCGCCAATTTCACACTCTCGTGACTTTCGACTTTTAACCAGACCCTTCCTTCCCCCACAATATAAACTACTTTTAACTATAGGAACGACAAACCTGTACCTGACTTTATGCCGAAGAGACATCTTCGTTTGACGTTATACTGTA
>BLSH010072071.1:268318-289000 GCA_018402905.1 Glandirana rugosa | reverse complement strand
TGTAATTTTTGCTATGTACATGCTATGTGTTGAAAATAGCTTATAAATGGACAACTTTGTGTAAAAAAAATGCGTTTTCATTTTTTTCCCACATTTTCCAAAAACTACTGGAACAAAAATGAACCGTTGAAAAGACTCATTATGCCTCAATAATTATTCGTTGGGGTGTTTGCTTTCCAGAATGGGGTCATTTTGTGGGCAATTCCATTGTCCTGGTGCTCCAGGGCCTTCAAAAATGTGATAGGTCTTCATGACATTAGATGTGTAATTTATGTCCCTAGAATACCTGACGGCGCTCCGACAGTGTTGAGCCTCTGTATGTGGCCAGGCTGTGAAAAAGTCTCAGACATGTGATATCCCCATACTCAGGAGGAGCAGAAGAATTTGTTTTGGGGTGTAATTTGGGGTATGCATATGCTGTGTGTGAGAAATAATCTGTTACAATGACCATTTTGTGAAAAAAAAAAAAAAAAATTCTTCATTTTGCAAAGAATTGCGGGAAAAAATTACAGCTTCAAAAAATTCACCATGCCTCTTACTAAATAATTTGAAATGTCTACTTTCCAAAAAGGGGTCATTTGGGGGGAATTTTACTTTCCTGGCTTGTTAGGGTCTCAAGAAATGAGATAGGCTGTCAGTATATCAGGTGTGATCAGATGTGATCAATTTTCAATGATTGGCACCATAGCTTGTAGACTCTATAACTTTCACAAGGACCAAATAATATACACTTATTTGGGTTATTTTTACCAAAGATAGGTAGCAGTATAAATTTTGGCCAAAATTTACAAAGAAAATTTACTAATTTGCAAAATTTTATGACCGAAACAAAGAAAAAGGCATTTTTTCACAAAATTTTCAATCTTTTTTTATTTATAGCACAAAAAATAAACCCCCCCTTGTGATTAAATACCACCAAAAGAAAGCTCTATTTGTGTGAAAAAAAGGACGCAAATTTCATATGGGTACCGTGTTGCATGACTGAGTAATTGTCATTCAAAGTGTGATAGCGCTGAAAGCTGAAAAATGGCCTGGACAGGAAGGGGGTTTTCGTGACAGGTACTGATGTGGTTAAATGACAATTACTCAGTCATGCTACACTGTACCCAAACAAATTTTTTGTAATTTTTTTCTCACAAATAGAGCTTTCTTTTGGTGGTATATAATCACTGCTGGGTTTTTTTTTTCCACTATAAGCGAAAAAGTAGCAAAAAGTTTGAAAAAAAATACATTTTTTTAGTTTGTATTGAAAAACTTTGCAAAAGGGTATTTTTTCTTCATACATTTGGGCCAAAATTTATACTGCTACATATCTTTGGTAAAAATAACCCAGATTAATGTATATTATTTATTTTCTGTGAAAGTGATAGTCTACAAGCTATGGTGCAAATCATTGAAAATTGATCACATCTGATGTACTGACCACCTATCTCATTTCTTGAGACCCTAACAAGCCAGGAAAGTACAAATACCGCCCAAATGACCCCTTTTTGGAAAGTAAACATTCCAAGGTATTTAGTAAGAGGCATTGTGAGTTTTTTTGAAGTTGTAATTACAATTCTTTGCAAAATTACATACATACATAGAGAGAGGGTGGTCGTTGGGACTTTGAATGAGGCAAGTCATAAAAAAGTTACATCACATGACAAATTCATGAATTTGTCATGTGATGTAACTTTTTATGACTTGCCTCATTCAAAGTTCCAACGACTGCTCTCTCTCTATGTATGTATGTAATTTAGGGATGGAGGCCTGTCATAGTGTTAGTGCTAGATCATAACCCTCTTTTTTCTCTTCTTTGCAAAATTAAGAATTTTATTTATTTTTTTTACACAAAATTGTTATAACAACAAGTTATTTCTCACACACAGCATATGCATACTTGCAATGACACCCCAAAATACATTCTGGTACTCCTCCTGAGTATGGCGATACCCCATGTATGAGACCTTTACACAGCCTGGCCACATACAAAGGCCTAACATTGAAGTAGCACCTTCAGGCGTTCTACGAGCATAAATTACACATCTCATTTCTCAGCCACCTATTACACTTTTGAAGGCACTGGAGCACCAGGACAATGCAATTGCCCACAAAATGGCCCCATTTTGGAAAGCAAACACCCCAACATAAAATCTATGAGGCATATTGAGTCTTTTGAACATGTAATTTTTTTCCAGAGGTTTTTGGAAAATGTGGAAAAAAAATCAAAATGCATTTTTTTTAACACAAAGCTGTCTTTAAGATATTTCCAACACAGCATTTACATAGCAAAAATGACAACCCAAAACACATTCTTCTACTCCTCCTGAGTATGGCGATACCTCATGTGTGAGACTTTTACACAGACTAGCCACATACAGAGGCCCAACATCCAAGTAGCACCCCCAGGTGTTCTAGGGACATAAATTACACACATAAATTCCTGCCAACCTCTTACATTGTTGAAAGCCCTTCATATTTCTAACACATAGCATGTACTGTAATACCAATTACAAACCAAAATACATTCTGCTGAGCAAAGGGTAAAGAAAAGATTACCTGCGGTTTAGTAGTGCAGGGGCCCACAGAGGAGAGCATCGGTCCAGGCAGGAGGCAGGAACATGGACAGCAACAGGCCGGACCATCAAGCTTAGAGCCTTGGGGACAGGGGTAGAGGCTTCTCCCACCCAATCACTTTGAAGCCTCCAGACACCAGACCCTGTTCTGGGAATAACAAAACAAAGAAAAAAAACAATAACTGGTTTTCTCGAATCAGAACATTCTGGAGCCACTCACATATGTGAGACTCCTGTGTAGCAGGGTGAAAGATCAATCCAAGGGGCAGGCAAAAACATGGTCAACATTCCGAGGTCAGTGCAGGTAAAGGGCAGATATAGACGGTAGGCAGAGGCATAGTCAATACAGTCCAGGGTCAGTTCATGTGAAAGGCAGAAACATGGCAGATAAACAATGCAGACGGCAGGCAGAGGCATAGTCGATAAACAGTCACAAAGCCGCGTTGGAGGGCATCAAGTAACAACAAACAGCCAAGGAATAATCCGAGGAAAAACCAAGTTCAACTTACCAACCAGCTTGAAACCAGCCCAATTAACCTGTCTAACAGTATGCGTTAAAAAGCAGGGGATTGATTTGTTTGTTGTTACTTGATGCCCTCCAAAGCTCCTTACTATATAGACCAGTTATAGATTGAGGCAGTGGCTTACTTTGTGGATATTTGATTCTGGTCAGGTAAACGCACTGACACCTTTGCAGTCATTTTGCTACCTGCTGGGTGTCCAGTGTGTCCCTGTACCTTTAAGGAGGGATGGGCTGTCTCCAGGCCACCTGCCTTCATCTATCTCATCAGAATGCATGTGTTCCCACTGTGGAGTCTCTCACAAGCCAGAGATCTGGAGTCTGAAGTCTGGAGGACACAGAGAGCCTTGTCGGGGCCCTCCAGCTTACACATGCATTTGCAAATGTGTGTAACCCTGCTTATTTTTTTAACAGAAATGTTTTTATTTTCAATATAAGGAGAGATACAGTGCAAGCGTACATTGACAGTAGTTTTCTTTATTACATTGACATGAAGTAAGACCAACAAGTCACTGAGTTATTGCATTAAATGGGTCAAAACAAAAACAATGAAGGATATTTCCTTTATCTACTCGTGTTAACCATAGCTTAATCGCTAACCTGCATTATGATCAAATCACCCCTGCAGCCCTCCAGGAGTTACAGATGGGGGAGGGGAAACGGAGTGGAAACATTGTGTGCAGCGGACCCAATGTCCCCAACCCTCACCGTACGAGGACAGACAACCCCCCCCCCCTAGGACTTAACCCAGTTGCCCCATATTTTCTCAAGCTTTTTTGGACACTTTCTGTTCATATATGTGAGTTTATAGAGCGGTAAAACTGCATCTATCATAACTTTCCACTGCTGGACGGTCGGGGGTCAGCCCCTTCATTTTCAGCTATAGGCCTTTCCTGGCATAGAAGGTGGAATAAAATATAAAAAGCTGTGCATGTTTACACAAAACACCACAATAAAACAATCTTATAAAGTTCTATCTGATGTAAAGCAGCACTAATTGTAAATAAAAAACAGTACCACAGCTGTAATTAGCACCATAGTTGGTGCTGATCTGTCTCCATATTCATTACTTCCAGTAACCAAATGTTTAGTCCCACAGCTGAAACTCTCCTGACTGATCAGATCTAATCGTTCCCGACTTCCTCTCTGTATTCTGGATTCCTTAGCATACCTTCACAGCTCCTTTGTGTGAAATACAAAAGGGAAAAGGACTCATAGTGTACCAAATAAAAAACCTTTTATTCCCAAATGGCCCCTTACAGGTCACACTTACAAAACATTTGAAATATAAAAGCGGTGGTTAAAAAGCTGTATATACAGTGTCTCCTCGGCTCCAATCTATTATATATGGGTAGAGGTGTGTGAGCCTCTATCAGATCACAATCAGATTGACGATATGGACACCGATGGGATTGTACAAATGTCTAATCATATATGGGAAATAAAGGTGAAGGGAATCTCTTTTCACCAGTCACGATCTCGTCAGGATCACTGTTGCCCGGGTTCGAGAGAGGAGAGTCTGAAGACCATACATGTACCATTCAGATGTTGCCTAGACGCGTTTCGACAGGTTGTCTTTAACAATAGGCACATCTAAACGGGTTCTCAATTCTCTTTAAATACTCATTAACATTAGCACATCATCCCAATCAGATTAACCCTTTTTAGATCGCCTGCTGGATTTCCTATGCCCGGTTCCGTGAAAGCAGCTCATGGCTTGTTGTTTTATTAACCCCAATTAGCCTTACTTTGTAGCCAACCCTGTAGTTTATGCAACATACCTGTAGCTTTAGAAAATTGCTGCTCAGGGAACCTGTTTTCATGTCTCCTCTCTAATATAGGGAGGGCTCTGCAGTCTTCAATTTGCGGGCACTTCTATCTCCCTTCACCTTTATTTCCCATATATGATTAGACATTTGTACAATCCCATCGGTGTCCATATCGTCAATCTGATTGTGATCTGATAGAGGCTCACACACCTCTACCCATATATAATAGATTCAATCCACTGGCTAATAACCAATACCGCTCACCTTCTCCGTACCCAGGAACCAGCAGGAATAATAATCATTTTTTAGGGGTGAGGGGGGCACCTTTCAGAGGAAGGGGAAATCGCCCCAGAAGAGGCAGACCCCATCAGGGTTTTCCGCCATCCAGAGATCAGGGATGGTGGAACCCCCCCACCCCCCCAATGGGGAAGATCCCCAAAGGTCCTAAATGGAAATAGAATACAGAAAACCCAATCCCGAAGGGGAACCAGGGCAGGACGCCAGGTTCAGAAAAAGATTGAGAAGTGAATCAGAGGAAAAACAGGAATATACAACTTAGCCAAAGTAACGTTAACAGATAAAGAACTCAATATTTTAGAAACGGGTTTAAAATGCTCCAGCAAGCGTCCAATAAATACGTTTAGCACATATATCAATGTGCATAAATACATGCGTAAATGAAATATGAAGAAATATTTCTTGGGTACAAAGGGCCCCACTGGGCCCTCGGGGGACCATGTAACTATAGGGATAAACAGCGGACTAAAAAATAAGTCTTTATTCAATCCCCATATAACAGCTAACCACCATATGGAGGTATTTAAACAATTGTTCCTTAAGGATTTGGAAAAAATTAGTCCCAAATCAAATATACATCCAAAAATTATTCAAGAAGGTTTTAAATCCTTAGAAGCAAGGAAAGATATAATAATCCGCCCTGCGGACAAAGGAGGGGGGGGGGGTGGTTTTCTTGAAAAGCGAATTTTACCACACCCAACTAGAGGAAATGCTTCAGGATACGGATACATATAGATTATTGGATAAAGACCCTACCAAACAGTATAGGCAAGATATTTAGTACATTTAATCAATCATGGATACGCAAACCGAATAATAACAAAAAAAGAAAAAAGATATCTAATACCAAGCTATAGCCGCATCCCCACTATATAACCCTCCTAAACGTACACAAGAATACAGAAAATCCCCCGGCCAGACTAGTTGTAAACAGCATAGGATCTGTGACAGCCAGAGTAGGACAGTACCTAGATATATTTTTACAATCCAGTGTGGCAAACACTAAAGCCTACCTGAAAGACACTAAGGATTTAATACAATATTTAAAACAGATATTATTATCATCAAATCAGGAGATTTTCTTAACAACTGCAGACTATATCTTTATATACGATCATACAACATGATGATGCGCTGCTAGCCTTAAATTGGGCATTATCTCAAAGGGATGATATCCCTTTTATACAAAAAGAATTTCTCAGGATGTCCCTAGATTACTGTCTGGGCCACAATTATTTCTGGTACGGGGGGAAGTTTTATACTCAGAAGAGGGGGGTAGTGATGGGCGCGAAATTCGCGCCCCTGCTTGCCAACCTCTTCATGAGTGAGTGGGAGGATAAATTTGTATTCCCCCAAAATAGAAAAGAACTACTGTTATACAGAAGATTTATTGATGATTTGTTTTTTATTTGGGCGGGGAATGAACAATCATTACTAGAGTTTATTGGAGGTTTAAAGAAAAAAACGAATAATATTAAATTAGATTATACTTACGATAGGAATGAAGTCAATTTTCTAGATGTAACGATACAAAGACAGGGAGACCAGTTAAGCACAAAAGTGTATTTTAAAACATCTGATCGTAACAGCTACTTATCTATTCATAGCGGGCACCATACTGTATGGCTTAAAAATATTCCGAAAGGGCAATTCACTAGAGTTCGTAGAAATTGCACTCATGACTCAGATTTTTTTTACAACAGTCTAATATTCTGAAACAAAGGTTTCTAGATAAAGGATACGAAGCAGAAACCCTAGACAGAACCATTCAGGAGGTGGGACAACTCCCCCAAACAGCATATCTAGCCAATACCACAAAAAGAGATAATGACACCCATGAATGGGGCTTCATAAGTGATTAACATTCGCAGTATATGGAAGTAGAGGCTATTTTTAAAAGATTTTGGGACATCCTTAAAATGGACAAAACACTGGGCCCAGCACTGCCTACAAATCCATCATTTATATACAGAAAAACCCTTACTTTTGGAGATAAGGTGGTCAAAAAAGTGTTGGAGGGGGGGCTTCTTCTCGTGCAGAAGATGCAAGGCATGCCAACAGGTAAATACCAACTTGAGAGGGATTACCTCTTTTTTTGTCTACAGTTAACCAGAAAGAATTTCCAATTAAGGATTTCATCTCTTGTAGATCCACTCATGTAGTGTGCGCTCTGCAATGCCCTTGTGGATTAATGTACATAGGGCATACAAAAAGAACCCTTGCAAAGTGGGTATCTGAACATATTCACAACATATATATAGGTTACAAAGATCAGTGTGTCGCTACATTTTAGGCGTCTTCACAATAGAGATGCGTCTGGCCTATTATATTGGGGTATAGAAAAAATCTCCCCATCATGGAGGGGGTCAAATATGGTAAGAGAAATATCGAAGAATGAGAGGAAATGGATATATAAAACTGGGACTCTCCAACCAAGAGGAATGAATGTAGAGCTAGATCTAAACTGCTATATCAGCGATTACTGAGAGAGGAATACTATAGCATAAAAGGGCGGAGAATGATACGGGGTTAAGGCATCCTCCCAAAAAAACAATAAATTATCCACCCGCTATAGGTGTGGAATGTAGGGATGTAGTGTCCCTCGGATAGACACACCGGGGACTTATGTGAGGATCCTGTTTGTGGACTTCAGCTCGGCCTTTAACATGATCATCCCAAACCTTCTTCTGTCCAAATTAACTCAGCTCTCCGTGCCCACCTCCGTCTGTCAGTGGATCAACAGCTTCCTTACAGACAGGCAGCAGCTAGTGAGGCTGGGAAAATACACATCCAGCACCCGTATAATCAGCACCGGAGCTCCTCAGGGCTGTGTTCTCTCCCCGCTGCTCTTCTCCCTGTACACCAACGATTGCACATCTAAGGACCCCTCTGTCAAGCTCCTGAAGTTTGCAGATGACACCACACTCATCGGCCTCATTCAGGACGGTGACGAGTCTGATTACAGACAGGAGGTTAAAGAGCTGGCTGTCTGGTGCACTCTTAACAACCTGGAGCTTAACACACTCAAAACAGTGGAGATGATCGTGGACTTCAGGAGAAACCCCCCTGCACTCCCCCCACTCACCATAATGAACAGCACTGTGACTGCAGTGGAGTCATTCAGGTTCCTGGGCACCACTATCTCTCAGGACCTGAAGTGGGACATTCACATTGACTCCATTGTGAAAAAGGCCCAATAGAGGTTGTACTTCCTTCGCCAGCTGAGGAAGTTTAACCTGCCACAGGAGCTGCTGAAACAGTTCTACTCCACCATCATCGAATCCATCCTTTGTACTTCAGTAACTGTCTGGTTCAGCTCAGCTTCTAAATCTGACCTCAGAAGACTACAGAGGGTAGTCCGGACTGCCGAGCGAATCATCGGTTCAACGCTCCCGTCTATTCAAGAACTGTATCTATCCAGAGTGAGCAAAAGGGTCGGCAAAATCACTCTGGACCCCTCACATCCAGCACACTCCCTCTTTGAACTGTTGCCATCTGGTCGACGCTACAGAGCACTGAGCACCAGAACGACCAGACACAGGAAAAGTTTCTTCCCTCAGGCAATCCATCTAATGAACAATTGAAAAAAAACAAAAAAAAAAAAACTGTGGAACACACTACACTATTTATATTTATATATACTACACTTATTTACCTAACACACATACTTAGCGTACATTTTTTGCACATAATATACCTGCACATACATAATGCTCATTGTAATATACCTGCCATACATTGTCAATTTGTATATTTTCGTTCCTTACCTACCTATTTGTATTTTTTAAAAATGTTTTTAATTTTTTATTCCATTTTGTGTTTTTGTTCTGTCGCTGTCATTTTGTTGCACTGTGGAGCTTCTGTCACGAAAACAAATTCCTCGTATGTGTGAACATACCTGGCAATAAAGTTCATTCATTCATTCAAGTTCATTCAAAGTTCATTCATTCATTATCTTAGTCTACGGGTACTTCGGGTTCGCATCTGTAGTGATGTAGTAGTGGAGTGATGTAGTAGTGGATGAATGAATGTTATTATTTAGTTATTATTATAATGGTTAATTTTCCACAGCACTCGGTCGGTTCTTCCAGAGAGTAGCATTTATTGACTTCAGACAGAACAAACTTCATAATACTTGCACCAGGTGGTCAAAATCCAACAGGGTAAATATTACAAGAAGTAGCCTTCAGAGTCCCATTACAAAAATGTGCCCTCATGTTCATGGAGAGAAAGTGAACTGACACTGCCAGCTTGAATGTCCACTTTTAAGTGTTAGTCTCACACGGCGGGGGGATTCTCCTAACCTCACATTAGTGTTTACCAGATAAACAAGCCACAATGAACCCCCTCAAGGCTAATTAGCATCAATAAATACTTTTGTTCCTTTTTCAAGTATGACCACCCAATCTACATTCCACAACCCCCTGCAAGCAACTGCAGGCCTTTCATATGTAATGCAGCTTGGCTGCCAGCCGCATTACATATAGAACTTAAACCATGGCCTACAGTAAATACCTATGTGCTTATTAAAAAAACTGTGTATATGTATATGAAATATTAAACAACATTCCCCCACTTGGGTCTGTTCTAATAATTAGAACTGACCCATAAAGCCAACAACAAACAACAAATATATCATTACAGTTTGAGGTACTGAATGCCTTACAATGGCTCATATAAAATATGTAATTGAAAACTGTTTACATCTCTCTTCACCAGCCTCTAAAATAACCCCATGAAACCGTTATTAGATAATATAGCTTTAGACTATGACTTAGAAAGGATTTGGTAAACATTCATGGCCCTATAGCTGTTAGGCCTCATTTCTAAGTTTGTCGTTTCTTCAGTATGTCACGTTGAAATCTTAAATATTGTGCAAGCTGACGTCACAGTCCATTCTTTGGTTTGACGTTATTGCATATCTCACAATCTCACTGAAAGTAAGCTTGGTATGCTCTGTGAGCTTAAATCCACTTGAATCCAGGATTGTATATTTCCAGGCTCAGGGGTTTCATTTTTAAAGATGAATTGTTCAGTTTTGGTACTCTTCCTCGCCAGTCCAAAATTAAACTTCTGCTAGCCACAATTTGCAACTTGCTGTAGGCTGACCCCACGTTGCCTTCAATAGAGCAGTTACTTGAATCTTTCAGTCCACTGAATGGGAGCATCAGATGGTTTAGATAGTATCAGCTTGACTTCAGTGTTTATCAAATTGTTTGTCCAGACAAAGCAGCAGTGGAAACTCTTGCCAGTATGTTCGTCAAGAAAGGTATAGTCATTCACATCCATATATGTCATAGCCCTCAGCATTAACAACTGATTCAACAAAGTTCAGATCATGGTAAGAGTGATACATTTCACTCACCCTCTTATAAATTTAGGGAAAACCACCCAATGTACTATACCCTAAAAGTATATTGTGCTACCCAGTCTAAGTGTACAAATACTCAGACACCCAGTTATGAATTCTATGCCAAGCCATTGTGCAGCATTTCACCTTAGATGTCAAATATATTGATATCAATATGCATTATGTAATATGTACAGATGTAAAATTAGTTTAGGTTTAAATGCTTCTCTCTGGTTTTAAAATACAGACAAAACAGATCAGGGAAAGAGAAAAAATTAGGGCAAAAAAGTAAGAAAAGAAGAAAATTAAAAAAAGAAAATTAGGGTGTTGAAAAAAATCCATTGCTTGATGAATATTGAGAGCGTCCATGAATTTTTTATAATTCCTTGTAAATTGTCTATTCAGAGTTTCTCCCCCACTGGCCAGCAATGTCAGCTTCTGCTATTCACATGCAAATGAGTCTCACCAGCGATATCTGAAAGACAAAATCTCTCCAACAAAATTCATTCCTTGAATTCATTCAAGTCCTTAAACATTGTATAATCTTAGGGCTGTCCCCTGTATGAGTATTGGTGAGAAAACTGGAGAGGTGAAGGTGGTTATCAGGATGAGTTGGGTGTAGCTAAATAGACACCAATATACCGAATGGTGGGATTAAGATAGTAAAATATATCCCTGGTTGAAATTTTGATTGCATCCACCATCCAGGATATCGTTTGACCCATAGTTTATACAGTGGGGATAGATTTGGAAGAATCATAGAAGGATTTATCCATATATTAAGTACTAGAATCTCAAGCCTGGTATTTATGTGTCAATGGTCCTCAGGCCGACCGAGTAGATTGAGGGGGGATCTCATAAGGTTAAATAAGGTCAAATATTAATTAAGGGTATATGTGGACAGTATAAACATCTAATCACAATTAGATGATGGGAAGGATTTTAAAGAATGTTTTAATATCAATTAAGAAACATACATTTTTAACAAAAAGCACTCAGGGGTTTATGATTATGAGGAAAGAACAATGAAGGGTCTCCTAAGGCTAAACATGGTTGAGTAGCAACTAATGGTGCAAACTGATATTTTAAATGGAATAATGAGTCATAATCAGATTGACGATATGGATGCCAATGGGATTGTACAAATGTCTAATCATATATGGGGAATAAAGGTGGAGGGAGATAGAAGTGCCCGCAAACTGAAGACTGCAGAGCCCTCCCTATATTGGAGAGGAGCCATGAAAACAGGTTCCCCCAGCAGCAATTTTCTAAAGCTACAGGTATGTTGCATAAATTACAGGGGTGGCTATAAAGTAAGGCTAATTGGGGTTAATAAAACAACAAGCCATGAGCTGCATTCACGGAACTGGGCATAGAAAATCCAGCAGGCGATCTAAAAAGGGTTAATCTGATTGGGATGATATGCTAATGTTAATGAGTAAAGACCAGGGACAATTTCTGTGAAACCAAAAAATAGGTTCCAATGACTTTTAAGGTGCCAATATGAATAACAGTAAAACCAAAAATTAAAATCACATTATTTTATTTGTTTACAAATGTAAAAAAACAACAGTAAAAATTGGTACAATCTCTTCATATAGAAATAGGTTTGTTTATCATACATATAGTCAGTTTGAGCAAGCTCTACATGTTTCACCCACTCATGGGGCTTCCTCAGGAGACTTATTTGGAGCTGACTATAAATAGAGAGAGATATGATAAGTGTACAATACAAACAATTTTAGTATAACAATACTAGAAATTATATATTCACATAGTAATTAACAAAGGTTTCAATCACTCTATAGCTGCATTGATAAGAACCTACCCGAATTTTCAAGAAGAGTATATCGCACCACAAGTTGATGGCCCAAAAAGGGGGGCCTAAGAACCCGACATCAACCACATTTAGAAGCCATAGAGGTATGGGACAGAGAAGTACCTACGAAAGGATACATATTTGAAGGTCCTAAGATGTACATTATATGTTAATCCTGTATCATGTATCTCACAAAAAAAAAAGAGAAAATAAGAGGTTACCTTGAGAGTTTTGAAACAATTAGCAAAGTTGGGCCAATAGGATCTATTTTCTACATCTGGTAGAAAAGGGGAAGAGCATAGATCAAAAAGATTTTTTCCTCTTAAGATTGTAGCCAAACCAGAATTGGCAAAAGCAAGCGTACAATATTCTGCTAAGAGCCAGTCACATGGACCGATCATTCTATGAGAAAAGGGGGAAAAAAGAGAATAAAATCGGAATCAATGAGGAATCCAACAATATTCAGCATGAAGCATACTTCTTGTTTGTGTGGGCAAGCAGATGGAGCAGAGGGGGGGGGGGGGACAAGGGGAAAGGGAGGGAGGGAGGGGAGGGAAGCCACCTGCTGAATAGCTGAAGAGTCCCCAATCCTTCACCCCCATCATGCCTACCCACAGGCTCAAACAAAAAGAAAGAAAAAGGCTTAGGTATACTGTTACCAGAAAAAGATGTCCTGCTATATGATCCTGGAGGGGGAGCAGAGAGCTAGCTCTGTGTCTCTCCCACCGACCTCCATCCGGGAATGATGGCTTGTGCAGCCATTTTATCTCCAACCTCCGTCTCGCCGGCGTCTGACGTCACCAGCGAGGCGCGGACCAGAGCGGTCACACCGCAAATGCTCCATAGGATGTTGAGGCAGAAATGACACGGCCAACATTCCTTATGGCCAATATCTCCGCCTCAGGAGGAATTGTAGCCTAGAGGAGGACTTTGAAGAAGAAGCAAAGGCTTTGCTGAAACGCTTATTAGAAAGAGGCTATAGTAGAAATTGCCTCAAACGAGCCTCAGTCACTGGTGATGATGTGATGATCCAGGTGGTCGTACTGATCAGAGGGATGGTCGTGCAGGCTGGGTTGGCAACGGGCAGGCAGTGCGGTGCAGATGGGTCAGGCAGAAGAGTGGTCAAGTCCAAGCAGGGTTCGTTATCAGGCGGGCAGCAGAAGTACAAAGGGAGCAGACAATCGGAGGATAGCCGGGGTCGGTGCAGGCAGTGTATCAGCAGGTCAGGTCAGGCCGGGTCAAACAGAAAACAATAGTAGCACAGGAACCAAAGGTTGAGCTCACAGGTCACAGATGCTGTAGAACGGACAGCACTTGCTGCTGGGAGCAGAGGGCTCAAATAGCGCCGTTTCTGGGCGCGGGCGCCCGCACCACCACGGAAACAGCCAGAAAGCATCTGGACTGGTGCTTTTCCTAACATTGCACCCCCCCAGGTGCGTGGATATTCCTCTCTGGTTCCCAAGAGTTCTCTTCAGGGCCAAACCCCTTCCATTTTATCAGCTACTGGGTAGAACCAGCTCTCCTCCGACAGTCCAAAATGGCTTCCACCTCAAACTCCTCCTCTCCATTTACCAAGATTGGGTCCGGCGGACCTGTCCTCCGTCCTGAGAAGGAATCGGGGACAACAGGTTTCAGAAGTGACACGAAGTGACAGAAGACGTTCTTCTTAATTGAAAATGGCCCCATGAATCTTGGGCCCAGCTTTTTTGAAGGGCAAGCCAGTTTAAGATTTCTGGTGGATAACCAGACACGATCACCTGGTTGGAGCTCTAACTCCCCCCGCCTTCTCTTATCATAAGCCTCCTTGTTTAGTTCCTGAGTTCGGGAAAGGGTCTCCTGCGGGATCTTACTGTTAGACTGAAGGAAGCTTGTAATATCCTGTGCGGCAGGGACGGTACTTTCGATGTTCAGCTCAGGCAGGAATGTGGAATGAAACCCATAATTGGCCCAGAATGGGGACTGCTGGGTGGCCGAGTGGATGGTGTTGTAGGCAAACTCGGCCAACGGTAGCAGTGCAACCCAATCATTTTGAGAGAACGATGAAAAGCAGCGCAGGTACTGTTCTAAAGTCTGGTTCATTCTCTCTGTCTGGCCATTAGTCTACGGGTGGTAGGCGGATGATATTGCAAGCTCTATCTCCAACGCTGCACACAGAGCCCTCCAGAATCTGGACGTGAATTGGACACCGCGGTCGGATACAATGTTACTAGGTATTCTGTGTAGCCGAACTATTTCTTTGATGGAGGTATTATCCAGGTTCTTGTGGTCAGTAAAGATGAGAATAGGGTGTGAAGCTCCCTCAAGCAGGTACCGCCATTCTTCTACAGCCGACTTAATGGCCAGCAGTTCTCTATCTCCCATGTCGTAATTCCGTTCTGCTGCCAACAACTTGCGGGAGAAGAAGGCTACTTGACACCTTGGCGCTGAGATAGGATGGCCCCCACTGCGGTTTCTGACGCGTCCACTTCAAGGACATACGGTAACGCTGGGTCTGGATGCTTCAGAATGGGAGCAGAGGTGAACAGGGATTTGAGTTTCTGAAAAGCGGCTTGAGCCTCAGGAGACCAACGGAACCGGATGTTCTGTTTGGTCAACTGCGTGATGGGTTCCACGATGGCTGAAAAGCCTTTAATGAACTTGTAGGCTGCTCAAAGGAGCACTTTTCCGCTTTCGTGTACAGGCCATGTTGCCGGAGCCAACCCAGAACTTTGGTGACATGTGTACGGTGCTCTTCGAGGGAAGCAGAGAAGACCAGGATGTCATCCAGATAAATGATCATGAAGAGGTCAAGGAAGTCCCAAAACACATCATTTACAAAAATGTTGAAATGTCGCTGGGGCATTGCATAGACCAAAGGGCATCACCAGGTTCTCATAATGACCAAAGTAGGTGGGGAATGCTGTCTTCCATTCGTCTCCCACCCTGATACGAACGAGGTTGTATGCTCCCGCAAGTCAAGCTTGGTGAAGATGGTGGCTGCTCCTAACCTCTGAAACAGTTCCGGGACTAAAGGCAGAGGATACCAGTTTTTAATGGTCACCCGTTTGAGTTCCCGGTAGCCGATGCATGGCCTGAGCGAGTGATCCTTCTTCTCCATGAAGAAGATGCCGGCCCCAGCAAGAGAAGTGGAGGGTCAGATGAACCCTTTCTTAGAGTTCTCATCCAGGTAGGCCTTGAGGGCCGCTAATTCGGGTTCAGAGAGGGGATAATCCCTCCCGAAGGGCACCTCTGCCCCAGGCAACAGTTCAATGGGGCAGTCGTAGGGCCTATGCGGAGGTAGTTTGTCAACCCCTTTCTTACTAAAGACACCCAGAAATGAATGATAGGCCGGTGGAAGGAGGGTACGGATATCAGGTTCTGCAACAACTTCACCTCTGGAGGCTAAACAATGTTCTTGGCAGTAAGGCGACTGAAAGCGGACTGTCCCTGTGGCCCAATCAATGCTGGGATTGTGTGCCCGGAACCATGGTAAGCCCAAAATAATGGCACAGAGAGGAGAGGCAATGGCATCCAGCCGCAGGAGTTCTTTATGACCATCCAGTGTAACAGAGGGAAGAGGGACAGTCTCATGGGCAACGGTCCCAGATTTAATGTGCGACCCGTCGGCTAAGCCGATCACCATCTTGTGGGATTTCAGTTGTAAAGGAACGCGATGCAGTGCAGCAAAGTCCTGATCAATGAAACAACTGCACGCCCCGGAGTCAAGGATGGCTGGGACCGTGGTATTCCCTCCGGGAAGCTGCAAAGAAAGGAGAAGAGTAAAATGAGCTGTAGAACTTGGGGAGCTAGGCATGTCACTTGAGGTAACTGTAGAGCACTTACCGCGCTTAGCAGGGCACACCCTGACCACATGGCCTGGTTCACCACAATACAGGCATACGTTCAGAGAAAAGCGACGTTGCCTCTCTTCGGTGGTGAGGGACAGGCGTAACAGCCTAATCTGCATTGGCTCAGGGGAATCTTGCGGAGAGGAGGAGGAGGGTACTGGGTGGAATGCAGACGCAGTCGGGTATTTGGGAACCCGTGGGAGCATCCAGGTGGGGCATGACTGCCCAGATGACCTTTCGGCGCGGGCGCTCCCTGAGGCACCGGTCAATGGAGATGGCCAGATTGATTAGTTCCTCCAAGGTCTTAGGTATCCCCACTCCTGCCAGCTCATCCTTTAAGGGTTTGGATAGCCCCACACGGAACTGGAAAAGGAGAGCGGCACTGCCCCAGGCTGTATCTGCGCTCCAGCACCGGAACTCAGTGGCATAGTCCTCCACTGGATGGCAACCCTATTGGACTGTATACAGGGCAGCCTCCGCTGTGGCAGCCTGGTGGGGGTCCTCGTAAAGTTGCGCCATGGCTTGAAAATATGTGGCCGCTGTGGCGACTTCAGGGGCGTTCTGCTCCTATAATCTAAGGGCCCATGCCTGGGGTTCACCCTGCAGTAGGGAGATGATGAATCCCACCTTGGTGGTCTCAAGAGAGAAGGTGCGTTGCTGGAGCCCCAGGTAAAGTTCACATGCACTCCGGAAGACCCGGAACTTACTTACCTTGGGCTCAGAGGGCAGGGCCACGATGGTGCGGGCTGCAGCAGGGCCAGCGGCTGGGGAGATGGAGAGCTCCTGTACCCGTTCTTCCAACAAGGTGTAACCCTCCTGCAGGTTCTTGACTGCTTGTGTAAGGTCCGCAAGGTGCGCACACAGATCGTCCATGGCAGAGCGGGTCCCCTGCGCAGACTCGGTCATGGCTGTCCGTTACTGTCATGGTCCTGGTGATGGAGTCTTTCTTGTGCAGGGAACAACCGCTCTTGCGCACCCGATTCAAGGACTCCTGGTAGAGCAGGCAGATGTCCAAGAGTGTGGGATGGCACGAGGGCTGGATGGTCACTGGTGATGATGTGATGATCCAGTTGGTCGTGCTGATCAGAGGAATGGTCGTGCAGGCTGGGTCGGCAACGGGCAGGCAGTGTGGTGCAGATGGTTCAGGCAGAAGAGGGGTCAAGTCCAAGCAGGGTTCGTTATCAGACGGCAGCAGAAGTACAAAGGGAGCAGACAATCGGATGGTCGTGGATAGCCAGGGTCAGTGCAGGCTGCGTATCAGCAGGTCAGGTCATGCCGGGTCAAACAGGAAGCAATAGTAGCACAGGAACCGAAGGTTGAGCTGGGGCTCACAGGTCACAGATGCTGTAGAACGGACAGCACTTGCTGTTGGGAGCAGAGGGCTCAAATAGTGCCGTTTCCGGCACACGGGAGCGCGCGCGCAGGCGTGCACACCACCACGGAAACGGCCAGAAAGCATCTGGACTGGTGCTTTTCCTAACATGGACTCTCTATTGGTATTCTGCGAGGCAATCCTAAGGTACAATGAGGAGCGGACTCTGTCCACAGAAGCGGATATGAGGTGGTAGCTCTCCATCCTGGTTTACTCTAGAGTTATCCTTTCCGGAAACTGTGCCCTGACTGCATGGCGCAGCTGCAGAAACCTAAAAAACATTTTAGTGGGTAGCTGGAAGGATTCCCTGAGTTGGTCAAAGGGCATCAGGGTCCCCCCAGGCATGATGTGTTTCAATACTTTAATTTCATATTTGGCCCATAGGTAGATATAAAATGTTTGAGTCTAGGGTTGCCCCATGGGGGGGGGGATATAAGGTGACCATGTACCTGGTGCATTTAATTTTATGGTCATTTGCTCCCACACAGTAGTCCGCATAGGAGCCGTCATATTTGAATGGGCCTTGGGACCTCTAAACACCAGATTACCCAGTGCCTAATATAGCCGCCTCAAGGTTCACCGCTGGGTTAAATTGGGTTTGTGTGAATCACCACCTCACTGTAACTGTAACTGCTGCCCAATAGCACTTGCGAAAATTTGGTAGTGCCAAACCTCCCAGAGAAAGAGGCAGCTGGAGTACATCCTTAGCCACTCTGGAGGGGGAACCCGCCCAAATGAAAGCATTGATAGTTTTTTTCCAATTTTGCAAAGAATGTGGAAGGAATAGGGACAGGGGTGTTATGGAAGACGTACAGAAATTTAGGGAGGAACAACATCCTAAGAAGGTTAATTCTGCCCACTGGGGTGAGAGGTAGGGATCTCCATACTCGGCAATTGTCAATAAGCTGCTGTAACACCGGGTAAACGTTATCTGTGAGGTAATGATGGGCCTCCCTCTTTATTTCTATGCCAAGGTATTTAAAGCTGTGTACCAGGACCATAAGGAATCCTGCCTTCAAGTCCAGGGGGGTGGGATAAAGGGGACAGAAGGGACTTGGTCCAATTAATTTTGATGCCTGAGAAGGACCCATACCGATCAATAATTTGCAGGGCTGCTCTCAACGAGGAGGACGCGTCCACTAAGTAGAGGACTGCATCGTCCGCATAGTGGGAGATCTTCTCCGTCAGTGGTCCAACCGCTATTCCCCGGACAGCCTCTGAGGACCTAATGAGGATGGCCAGTGGCTCCATCGCCAGCGCAAACAACGCCGGGGATAGGGGGCAGCATTTTCTAGTACCCCTACTGAGTCTAAAAGGTGGAGAAAGCATCCCATTTGTTCTAACACTGGCTGAGGGGCTAGCATACACCTTTCGTATCCATGAGATATATCTAGGGCCGAACCCGAATCTCCTAAGAATCTGCCAGAGGAACTCACACTACTGAGTCGAAGGCCTTTGCGGCGTCTAATGAGGTCACTACTCACCCCCCCCCCTGCCAGTCATCAAGGCATAAGATATATTTGTGAGTAGTAGGCGTATATTGATGTCAGTGCCCTTCCCCGGCATGAAGCCAGTCTGGTCTCCATGTACCAGTGAGAGTATAACGGAGTTGAGTCTATTAGCTAAGACCTTTGTCAATACCTTAGCATCTACATTCAGTAGTGAGGCCGGGCGATAAGACGCACAGAGCTCGGGATTCTTACCGGGTTTGGGCACCACTACAATTACCGCCTCTGACATCGATGGTGGGAGGGGCCCCTCCTCTAACATTTTTATTAGTAACTTATGAAACCGGGGGGTAATAATCTCTACATGCGTTTTATAAAATTCCACCGGATTTCCATCCGGACCCGGGGTTTTGCCTGATTGGTGGGAAGCCACCGCCTCTCTAACCTCTTTCAGTGTCAGAGGGGCGTCCAACCTAGCATGATTGGAAGTAGTCAGTTGTGGGAAGTCAATTTGGTCGAGGAATTGGTGTAAGCTGTCTGGGGTGTACTCTGCCCTAGAAGTATAAAGGGTCTGGTAGAAGGCTGAGAATTGTGCGTTAATGGCCTACGGATCCGACTGCAGCACCCCATTGTCATCCCTGATGTTGGCTATGTGCGAGACCCCTGAACGCTCCTTAGCCAACCAGGCCAGGAGTTTGCCCGTCTTCTCCCCCTGTTCAAAAATCCTCTGGGATTGTGACAGAAGTACTTTCCTACAAGAGATTTCTCCATATAGAGTCAACATGCGACCATAAACTTCTGCGTTTTTTGTAGCCACGTATTGCGACTCAAGTGTTTGAGCCCTGCGCTCGGTCTCCAAAAGTGCCAATTCCGTGTCCCTTCTGACCTTCCTGATCCATGTCTGATATTGCCCCCGAGCAGATGCCTTAAATGCGTCCCAGGTATATTGGGGGGAGGCCTGTCCCTCCTTGTTGTGTTCTCAGTATTCGGCTAATTGGGCATCAATCTTGGGGGGCAGCCTATCGTCAATAACCCAATACCCGGAAAGTCTCCAGAGGGAGGACCCCACCGGAGTGTTCAACCTGAGGGTTGGCAGCATAGGGGCGTGATCAGAAATCCCTCTGGGGAGTAGCTTAATCTCCTGTATCCTGGGGAGAAGGGACTCGCTAGTAAAGACAAGGTCTATCCTGGAGAAAGAAGCATATGTTGCTGAGTGGCATGTAAACTGAGACTCCCCCGTGAACCTCCACCTCCAGGCATCTTTTAGACCGTATCCCCCCACCCATCTCAGCAACGGGGAGTCAGTGGCCGGATCACCGCTGGACTTGTCTACGCTAGGGTTGGGAGTCATATTGAAATCTCCCGCTAAGACTATCTCCGCCACTGGGTATTGAGCCAGAGTGGGCATCAATTTGTCCAGTAGAGCCATAGTGACCGGGGCCGGTATATTTATCCCCACCAGAGACCATTCAAGCCTGTTGAAGAGAGCATGCACCACCACAAATCTGCCCTCCGGATCCAAATGCAGGTCAAGAAGGGTAAACTGCAGACATTTGTGGATCAGGATGCTGACCCCCCTGGAATAAGTGGAGAATGTAGTGGGACCCCACCCAGGGTTTCCTGAGGGCCAGCACCCTACTGCCAGTGATATGCGTCTCTTGCAGTATACAGACTTGGGGGGGGGGGGGGGGATATCCAGACATATGACGTTCTCTGCGTATA
>BLSH010072071.1:248402-268308 GCA_018402905.1 Glandirana rugosa | reverse complement strand
GGGACTTGGGGTGAATATCTTTTAATATAGTTGAACACCAGCGATCTTTTGAATTTAGAGTTCAATCCTCTGACATTCCAAGTCAGAATGGAAAGGGAAGCCATCATGAAACCCCTTCAGACAAATTATAGAAGGGGTTAGGAGATAGTAAAGGATAAGCTTGAATATTTTGACACCATCTCCCTGTATTTATTGGACATTCAAAAGGTGGAGGGTAAATGGGATTTTAAGGTGCCATACAACGAAGGTTTTTTAAAAAGATATAACATTTTATTTAGACAGAATAAAAAAGCACAAAAACTGTATCAAACATTTAAAAACAATTCACCAATACATCAAACAACAATTTCAAGTGTGTGCTCTACATGTTTCGCCATACAATTCGGCTTCTTCAGGAACCTATTAACACCAATTTGCTTTTGCCTTTGACTGAAATGAATAAAGAAAGTTGTCAAAAACACAAGAAATGTATCCAATCTCCTCACTATTGTGCTTGTTATATCTTGAGGAGGGAGTAACAATTGTTGTTGGCAAGGAGTGTTATATCTTGATTCTGACTAGCTGAGTTCTATATAAAAATCCTACATCCGCTTATTTTATTTTTATTTGGGTATTCTCACCTCTATCAATATTAGATCCACAAACAAATTCTTATGATGGACAGACGTTTTCCTGTCTTTGTCCACCAGGGGGAGTAAACATCCCTCTGGGTGCTGAAAACAGCAGTAGACAAGAAGATATTAAGAATGCTTCAAACTGTAAGAGATCAAAGGGAGGTAAATATTATTACCCCAAATCATAATTACTAATAGAAATACAAGTATAAAGAGTCCGCAAAAACTGAATTTATTATTTACCTTGGAAGTTCCAGAGAAAAGTGTATGTCCACTCCTCAGAACCAAAGGGAATTAGCATCCCTGTGGAGGTTGGAGACACCAATTGACATGATATAGAAAATGCTTCAAACTGTGAAAGATCCAAGGAAGGTAAATGTTATTACCTCAGATCAAATGCTACCAACGGGAATGCAAACATAAAGGCCCCATAGGAGCCTGATTTGTTCTTTACCTTAGAAGTTCCAGACCGAGGTGTATGTGTGACCACTCATCAGAGCCAGCGACGGTACAACCATGCTGCCGGCCACAAGGGAATTATATACCCCCTCCAATCAAGCAGCGTCTGACATCATCGCTCAATTGCGAATGCCTATTGGGTGCCTTACTCCCCGCCATCCAATCAATGCTCACTTGTTGTCCTGACCAATCGCACCGCGATGGCGCAATATGTCTGGTTCGCGCATGCAAAGCCTTGGCGGCCGTCTTTAGTTTTGCTATTGTAAATAGATTCAAATGCAGGTATACAGATAGCACACATGCGAAGCCATAACGGCCATTTTGGAAAATCTATGGCCAGAAAATTTACTATTGTATAACACAAAAATAGGAGAATTTTTTAATTCAAAAAGAATTTGAGCCTTGGCCATTTGTTACTTTATAGATAGTCATTTTGGGCTCAAGCTATAGATCCTAATCAGAGACTGCAAGACTCATTTAAAGTGATACAGCATCCAAATAGCAATTTTTGGGCTACAAGCTATATGATATAAATAAAGGACTACAAATATTAATTTAAAGAGGCACGGCATATAAAATGCATTCCTATATATATTTATTTGTAATTTATATTTATTATAAACTTACTTATGATGCCAAAGAGGCTTATAGATGGTCTACGGAAGGAGGGAAAAAACTACGTTTTTTGAAAAATATCTCACAACAAAACATGTCAATGAATGGGCCATCAGATTCAGATGGCTCCTCATTGTCCTCCTTTTCTTCAGTTCCAATTAATGCTCGTCACTTTGGTTTGAGAGGAAGGGGATCACAAAAGCGTAAAGACGATGGTACCAGCTTCCATACCTCTAAATCTAAACGCACTCCCAATTCGTCACAAACACGCAATGCCTCACGGTCCTCTACATCGAACACAAATTCCTCACATTCTCCCAACACGAGCATAACTGAGCCTGTGAATATGTCAACGGGTTCAGCACAAACCTCCACCCTTTCACAAAAACCTAGTTCAACAAACACAACTAGCACGAACAGTGATGTACGCACAGCACCTATTTTTGCACCTCAACTCCCTTTAGACCCAAAAAAGGTCCTTATGCTGGACCCCACCAAACCCAAACTGAATCCACAAAACTCAAAGTCATAAATCTTTCCTTATTTGATCTAAGGAACAAATAGAGGTTCTAGCTTTAGGCCTAACCTTTTGCCCTACAGAAAGAATAAACAAATTAGAATTAATAAAAGATATTCACTTATTTGCACGAAAACTCATGTTCAAGGTCATATATGACAAAGAACAGAGATCCACGGCCTCAAGCCCACCTAGCAAAATTTGGGATAACCTTACTATAGAAGAACTAAAATCTTTACAGGACCTTATGGACCTGTGGGAGGAAGGAAATCCCCCTGAAGAAATAACTGCAGAGCTAGAGGAGAGTATCTTCCTAGGTCAGACCATGCTTTCATCAGAAAGCAAATCATTTCCCCCATTACAAACCTACAAAAAGAAATCCAATACTTTTCCCCTACTGAAGGCCAATCCTAATATTTGGGCCTTCTCAAGACAGGTAGAATAAGAAATCCAGAATACCCAATGGAGGGACTCTTCCCTGCCAAACTTGAATATAAATCAAGAGTTGGCTTTGAAAGATTTGGCTTTTAATCAAGAGATAATAATCAATCTGCTTAATAAAGGTGGCAACATAGTGGTGATGGATCGAGCCAAATATGAGGACATGGTCCTGAGTTTGCTCCAAAACAAAGAATGGTATAGGAAAATTCCCCAAATATTCCTAGAAATAATGTCAAAGAAATACAGAGATTTAATTACTATGGCCTATGTGGAAGGAACAATAGATAAAAAAAAAACTTTGAGTATTTAGATGTAAAAGCACAGAGAATGCCAACACTATATGCTCTACCCAAAATGCATAAAAGCCTCATTCAACCTCCAGGTAGGCCTATTGTATTGTATTGAACCAGCTAGGCAGCTAGTTGACGATTATTTAAGACCATGTGTGAGGGCTCTATCATCTCATATTCATGATACGAGTGACCTAATAAGGACACTTGATGGCATTAATGTGCCGGAAGGGGCCTGGCTGGTCACTATTGATGTGGAGGCCCTCTACAACTCCATCCCCCATGAATGGGGGGTCAGGGTTGTGGAGGGCTTTCCTATCAGAGGGGAACTACGGCCTTTAAATATAATCGATTTGTCACTGGGCTCTTAAAGTTTATATTGAACAACAATGTATTTTTATTCCACTGCTCCCATTACCTCCAGGTGCAGGGGGTTGTGATGGGGACTCATTGTACCCCACCGTATTACAACCCTGGGGGGATGGGAGCGAGACCTATTTGCTAGGGAGGACCTAAATGAATATCTGGAAAAGGTAGCCCTTTGGAAAAGATTCATAGATGACATCTTCATGATCTGGACAGAAACTTTTGATGATTTAACTCAATTCCTGGCTAGTCTGGAAAACAATATCAATAATCTAAAATTTACAAGCACATCTCATCAACAATTTGTTAACTTTTTGGACATTCAAATTTTTGTGGATGAAGATGCTAAGATGGGGTCAGCCATCATCTGGAAATATGATCCTCAATGCAAAGAGCTCACATCCGGGCCCATTAATCTTTAGTATTCCTTATAGCCAATACTTACTCCTCAAACGAAACTGCTCAAATGAGGAGGATTTCAAACGAGAGGCTAAATCGTTGCTGATGCGTCTCTTAGACAGAGGCTATAGTCGCTCTCTGTTAAAAAGGGCCTACCATAGAGCCAATGACCAGTCCAGACAGTCATTACTGCACAAAAATATGGGAAAAAGATAATCCCAATGTTAGATTGATTAACAGGTATTCAGCTCAGCACCAACAGGTGAGAGATATCTTAAAACATTGGCACTTATTGAGAGGGGATGACACAATCAACAAATATCTTAAGGAATATCCTGAAATAACATATTGAAGGTCTAGATCCCTAAAAGACCATCTAGTCCATAGTCACTATGATCCGAAATCTAATAGCAAATTGCTCAGACGCTGTGGTACAGCCCCTTGCAAGGAGTGTCGTTTCTGCCTATATATTTGGACAGGGGAACGCATAAAACTACTCAATGATCAGATTTACAGGCCCCATTTCTTTGCGCCCTGTCAGTCAGTAGGGGTAGTTTATTATATGGAATGCCAATGTGGGGCATTCTATGTAGGGGAAACAAAAAGGCCCTTCTTCCGTAGGATAAGAGACCATGTTAAACTAGTTGTCGCAAAGAAATTTGAAAGCCCTATAAGCTGTCACATGGGATTGTATCATCAGTTTAATCCTCTGATGATGAAATTCTTTGCATTGGAGCACATCCCCCCAATGATAGGGGAGGGGATGTGGATAAATTGCTCCTACTAAAGGAAGTCAAATGGATTTTTAATCTTTCTGCCACAAAATATCCGGGGTTGAATGAGGCTTGTAGCTTGAAACCTTTTCTCTGATCCATAGCTTCCATATTTATCTTTCTAGAAATTTGGGGAAATGCCGGTTGAATTAAAGAATTGCTGCTCTTTTAGGAGTTGGTGGGTGGGCCTATGTAGAACCAGCCACTGGAACCATATTGAATATACTGCTTTATATGACCTGTTAAAATATTGGTATGTATCTGTATTTTGTGTAATTTTGTATTAATTTGCTATTATCTTTTCGGACAGCACTGGTTGCAGTGCTGAAGGTACCTCCACTGATATTGGGCCTTTTGGGTTGGGAATTTTTATAGAACCATACATTGTGGTGGCCTTCAGGGTATAGGCAGACAATCATACGGATGCCCGGGGCACCACCTGGGACTTGATTGCTGCCATTTGTGCCAGAGCTCCACACCAGTCCATCTGAATATACTGTATAATATGCAATTTCAAGCAAGCATCATTAGAAAGGAATCCTACTTAGAGGATGCCTTCCTCTTTAAATATATCTCCCTCCTTCCCCCCCCCTTTTTTTTCCTTTTCTATTTTTTGTTTTGAACATGATTGTGTTTTTTAAAAAGGGCTAACTTGGGCTATTCTATCAAAATAATTTTTGGAAGTTTAAAATTCAACCCATTGAGAAGTGAATTTAATTCATTAATAACCATGCATATGCACGTGGGTAAAAATAGAAAAGCTTCCCCTCCTTTTGGGACTTTATAAATAAATATATAGGAATGCATTTTATATGTTGTGCCTTTTTAAATGAATATTTGTAGTCCTTTATTTATATCATATAACTTGTAGCCCAAAAATTGCTATTTGGATGCTCTATCACTTTAAATGAGTCTTGCAGTCTCTGATTAGGGTCTATAGCTTGAGCCCAAAATGGCTATCTATAAAGTAACAAATGGCCAAGGCTCAAATTTTTTTGAATTAAAAATTTCTCCTATTTTTGTGTTATACAATAGTAAATTTTCTGTTTCGATCTTTGCCTAAAAAGATTAATGACTAGATTATTGTGCTTGCCCTCTTTTCTCTCTGTAAGGTACATCTGGCCAGGGATTTCCCAAAATGGCCGTTATGGTTTCGCATGTGTGCTATCTCTGTGCATTTGCATTGCCCAAACTCCTGCATTTGAATCTATTCACAATAGGAAAACTAAAGACGGCCGCCAAAGCTTTGCGGCACCCAATAGGCGACCGCAATTGAGCGATGACGTCAGACGCCGCTCAATTGGAGGGAGTATATAATTCCCTTGTGGCCGGCAGCATGGTTATACCGCCGCTGGCTCTGATGAGTGGTCACACATACACCTCGGTCTGGAACTTTTAAGGTAAAGAACAAATCAGGCTCCTATGGGGCCTTTATGTTTGCATTCCCGTTGGTAGCATGTGATCTGAGGTAGTAACATTTACCAGGAAAACGTATGTCCATCATATCAATTTGTTTGTGGATCTAATATTGATAGAGGTGAGAATACCCAAATAAAAATAAAATAGGTTGATTGAAGGATTTTTATATAGAACTCAACTAGTCAGAATCAACATATAACACTCCTTGCCAACAATACCTGTTTAATTGCAAACAGATAGTGTTTTGGTATATAATAATAGAATAAAATGCATTTATTTTTCTATCTGTAGAGACAAATCAGACAAATCACTTGGAGTGTTCCTTGTAAATATTCTTGCTAAATCAACGTTTCCTCCTTTCCACCAAGTTTATCAGGTGGGTGGATATATCATTATTAAAATAATAACTTAATAGTAATTGGGTGTTTATAATCTGAAATTGTAAATTTAAATGAAGGAAGACAGATCATTAAACAAGTTCTTTTTGCTCATCAGTGGTTTTATTCCCTCTGTGGTTTTCGAATGCCCCTTGGAAGCCCCTACTGCAGTAGTGTCCATGGCCCTGTCCCTCCCATTCCTGGTAAAAGGTGAGGGGTGGCTCTAGTATAGCAACCAGTGCTGAATATTGTCTGTAAAATATTTAATTGTGTGAAGTTGTTACTCCCTCCTCAAGATATAAGAAGCACAATAGCGAGGAGATTGGATACATTTCTTGTGTTTTTGACAACTTTCTTTATTTCAGTCAAAGGCAAAAGCAAATTGGTGTTAATAGGCTCCTGAAGAAGCCGAATTGTATGGCGAAACATGTAGAGCACACACCTGAAATTGTTGTTTAACGTACTGGTGAATTGTTTTTAAATGTTTGATACAGTTTTTGTGCTTTTTTATTCTGTCTAAATAAAATGTTATATTTTTTTTAAAAAAACCTTTGTCGTATGGCACCTTAAAATCCCATTTACCCTCCACCTTTTGAATGCCCTTCAGACAAATGTTTTCTCCCAAGTAATACACTAGTAACATAGCTAACATGAGGCAACTCAGCATCACATTCCTTTTCATGTAAAACAGTTATCATGGCATACATAGATAAAGCATTGTCTCCCCCCCTGTGGGGGAAAAGAGGTAGTATTCTCCTTATAAAGTAAATTATAGTCATAAAAAATCAAAAACAGAAAAAAAAAGTTCTGCAGAAACGTGCAGAAATCAAACACCCCAGCAACAGTCATGGGGCAGTGCTTCCAGGAAACTGCGCTTGTTCCTCCCTCCACCCCACACCACCCCCCAAACTTTGGTGTGCTTCAATCCCAAAACAGAAGATGGCAGCCGCTATTAGAGGTGTGAACTTCAGTCCACCAGAGTGCAGTGTCTACATGCTGTAGGTCACTCCAACAGTTCAGGATGGATCAACGTTCCCTGCAGATTGACGTTTCTCCTGGGCATCCCCAGGGGCACAAACTTAAGTTTTGTAACCAAGTAAAAATTAAGAGTTTAAACGCCCCCCCCCCAACTAGAAACACGGGGGTATGCTACCTACCCCTCAGCATTGTTCACTGGTATGAAAATATTAGACCATGGTACTCTTGAGATGTCCAATAGTGGGAGAACCCCACCATAGAAATGGGTTAGTAGAAAGACAAAGTAGCCCTTAGCACAGCTTCGGCCCTCAGGAAGGCATCAAAGGAAAGTGTACCTTAGCCATCATCCTCTGGGAAGGGTCTCCAGCCACTGCGATGCATCCTCGGGCGACGTGAAGAAGCGAACTGTCTTCCCATCCTGTACTCTCAACCATGCGGGAAACAACATACTATATTTTATTTTTCTGTTGCGGAGATTGAGCTTTACATGATCAAAGGATCTCGATTGCATAATCCGGGAAAATCATCACTTTAGCTCCCTCATGGCGTAGCACCTCAATCTTCCTGGCTTCACGGAGGACCAGATCACAGTCCCTGTGGTTCAGCAGACGGAATATGAATGTACGTGGAGGAGCTCCCGGGAGACCCCAGGCAGCAGGCATTCTGTGTGCCCTCTCCACGACAAAGAGATCAGAAAACTTAGCTTGTGGCAGGAGAGACCGCAGGAGTTGCTCCGTGAAGGTTAATGGGTCGGACCCCTCCATGCCTTCTGGTAGCCCCACTATACAGGGTTATTCCTCCTATTCCGATTTTCTGCATCTTCTGCACGACTTTCCAGGGCTTTCACCTTAGTGCGGAGCACCCGTAGGGACAAGGCATGTTCCTGCAGGGTATCCTTCGAATCCCCCACTCGATGCTCCACCTCGATGAGCCTGGCTCTGAAGGTGTCCATATCCCTCATTATCAGCCCAATGTCCAGCTGCACAGATTCCAGCTTTCCTGTTAGGGTGGTCTGGCATTTGCTGATGGCCTGCATTAAGGCTTTGAATTTAGATGCAGCCATGTCCACATCTGCGTCCTCCATCTGGGAGGCCATGTTAATTCCTGCAGTGGGAGGGGTTCCCATGCCAAAAGGAGCTGGGGAAGAAGGCCCTGCATTTGCCTGTGATGCTCGGGTATATATAATAATGGCCCTTACCCTTTCCTTTGGACATACTGGTCACGGGGGGGATTCCCCACCTTTTGAGCTGGGTGATGCACCTCTAGCTGCAGGGAAGCTGGTGGGAGATGGAGAGGTGACTGGGAGCTCTCCTACAGCACGTCCACTCCGGTGGCCATCTTGGACACACCCCCCTGCTTTTTAACGCATACTGTTAGACAGGTTAATTGGGCTTATTTCAAGCTGGTTGGTAAGTTGAGCTTGTTTTTTTCTTGGATTATTCCTTGGCTGTTTGTTGTTACTTGATGCCATCCAATGCTCCTTACTATATAGACCAGTTATAGATGGAGGCAGTGGCTAACTTTGTGGATATTTGATTCTGGTCAGGGAAACGCACTGACACCTTTGCAGTCATTTTGCTACCTGCTGAGTGCCAGTGTGTCCCTGTACCTTTAAGGAGGGATGGGCTACCTTTAGGCCACCAGCCTTCATCTATCTCATCAGAAAGGAGTCTCTCACAAGCCAGAGGTCTAGAGGACGCAGGGAGCCTTGTTGGGGCCCTCCAGCTTACACATGCATTTGCAGATGTGTGTAACCAATCCCCTGCTTTTTAACGCATAATGTTAGACAGGTTAATTGGGCTGGTTTCAAGCTGGTTGGTAAGTTGAGCTTGGTTTTTCCTTGGATTATTCCTTGGCTGTTTGTTGATAGTCGATAAACAGGCCAGGGTCAGTTCACATGGAAGGCAGTGGTATGGTTGGTTGAGGCAACAGGGAACTAATCAGCATAGGAATTTGAAAATGGGGAAATGGCAGTCTACTTGAAATATGGGCTAATAGGAGGCGTGGCCTGGACATGGCGCGGATAATCTGAGCTCCGATCAACCCTCCAGCTACCCAGCTAGTGATGCAGCTTTCCTTCCCGTTATGAGCTCCACAAGACGGAGGAGGGTGCAGGGAACAATCCGATCCTCTCCCTGCTCAAAAATAGCACATTTCTTCCTCGGCGCATGAGCTTATACACTGCGGGCCCAGGCATCGATGACACGTGGCACGGCCTACTCTGGTTCCCCAATGGCGGCTCCTGCTTCGCCGGCCGACTCAGTCTCCTCGCTGGGTCTCCCAGAGGGGCTGACCACGCAACTCCCGGCCACCCCGGGACCCTCATCCCGACACCATCAGCACTGGGGTACCTGGACCTGAGAGCTCATATACAAGCCTTACCTACCTGCGTGGACATGGAGGCCCTGGTTCTACGTCTGGAGGAGGCACACTGCAGAGACCTGGGCTTGGTCAGGGCGGAAGTTCAGCTACTCTCCGCAGACTCACCACGGGAGAAACAAACTTGTCCTCTCTGGAAAGCCGGGTGTTGCAGCTGGAACATGCACAGGCTTCTCAGTCCTCACAGATTAATGCCCTGCAGCTTTACATGGAAGAACTCAAGGACCGAAGCCGTCGCAACAACCTGTGCCTGCGAGGCATACCAGAGGCTATGGGTCAGGAATCGTAGCTGCCCACAGTCTTAGCAATCTGCCGGCAACTAGTAGACTTGATCGCTCCCCAGGACTTAGAGTTTGATAGAGTCCACAGGGTGCTCGAACCGCGCTCTACAGACCAGAACAGACCCAAGGACGTGATTTGCCGGCTCCATCATTATTCTCATAAAGATCTCATACTGCGACGAGCCTGGGAAGTGGGCGAGGTGGACTTTGATGGGGCCCCTGTGAAGATCTTGCCCGACCTGTCGAGGGCCACCCTGCAACTTAGGGCGCTGTTGCGCCCGCTATTAGACAAGCTGAGACAGTTGGGCTGCAGATACCGGTGGGGCTTTCCCATCTCACTGACCATCAAGAAAGGCTCGACCTCCTTTGTATTGTTTGACCCAGTGGACCTCCCTGACCTGTTCACCTTTCTAGAGATAGATGTTATCCCAGTCCCAAACTGGCTGCAACCTCTGCTGAGACCATCGAGACGACCGGCTCCACCCTCCGCTTTGCCGAGTCTCCCTCTGGGAGCAGCAGGCGACGTGGATCCTGTGGCTCCTCCACGCCTGGTGACCGGGAATCATAACCACTCTTAGACCTGCCCGAGTGAAGGACTTCAACCAATAAGGTTTGTTACCTGACTGCTACTTGTCTCATTTTCTCTCTCTACCAGGGGGCATTTTTGAAGTTCCGGTTGCAATCCCATCTGGCTCTTAACCCTATGAACCATTATCTGGTAGGGCACTGGCGCAGCAATGCCCCCCCTTTGTTTCTTTTGTGCTCCTTAGGACTGCCCCTTGTTTTGGCATTTCACTGTGCCGTCTGGCTAATGTGGGATAGCCCGCTCTCCTCGGACAAAGTTTTCATGTTACTGTGGCTGCCCGCCACTGCCCGCTGCCTTACGGGCGCATAAAAAGACTTCCTGGAGATTGCTACATGCGGGGAATATGGAGGGGACTGCCCATTCTCCCCGCGTTTGGGGGGGCTGCTGGACGTCCTCATACCCACCCCCCGGATCTTGGAGACCTCACAGGCTACGGTGATCACTAACTTTGCAGGCAGGAAGACCTGCCTGATACATGGGCTTGCCAACAGTTGTGCCCCACCTGTGTAATAGACTATGATGTTCACTGCTTGTTGATTATATGCTATTGCGCTTATGGGGGTATGTATGCACTGTGTAATAATTATCCATGTGCAGACTATATTTCCGGAGGTAAAGACGGCTCCCGGGGGTCTGTCTCCAGGGATGGGGAAGTGGGTGCTTGCTTGGCCTTCTCCCCTCCTCCCGCCCTCGCTGACAGTTGTGAATGGTGGTGTGCTCAGGGCATACTTCGCACAGAGGGGTGAGGGCAACGCAGAGGGGCACTAGATGGGGGATATAGTCACTACCAGGGCACAGACCCCCGCATGGGCTGGGGGGAGGGGCGGGGCTCTGTCAGGAGGCCCGGAGACCCCTTGTGGGTTGCACCCTCCTCCGGGGTGTTCCATGGGGCCGCGGTGTGTCACCCGCCTCAAGCGGGGTGCATGGGGGCCCAACAATAGATCCTGCTGTGCTTCCTGATATGACGCCATGCCAGATGGGAGGGGGTAAAGTTAGTTGCCCTCCTGGTTGAAGGTAAGAGGTACTTATGGTCTGAGGTTACTTATTGTAGGATTGTGGTTTCTCATCTTCCTCTTGTCTGTTTTACATTATTTTCTTTTAGCTGCTATGTTATCTTGTTCATACAAATGCTGGAGGTTTATAGCATGAGTTCGGTTCCCCTGCTATCTCCATCCATGACCCCACATAGGCCTGCACTCACGTGAACCCCCAGGTTCAGAAGTGATTGCTTTCGAAGTTTCCGTTAGAACTTCCCTTATACTCTAGTCTCCTAGTGTCATCTTTTCCTCTTTCTTTCCTCTTTCACTTCCTCTGCTACCCCCTTCTCGCTTCCCCTTCTCTTCCCTCTCTCCTCCCTCCACCCTCCCCCCCCCTTTTTTTTTCTCCCCCCCCCCCCCGGAGGCGATGGAGGCAGTGTCCATCACCTCGATAAACGTGAAGGGGCTAAATGTCCCGGAGAAACGGAGGATGCTCCTTAATGACCTGAAACGCTCCCGCACGGATGTTGCGTTTGTCCAAGAAACTCACTTCAGAACGTGGGGACTTCATTTCCTGCAAAATAGATTCTACCCCTGTGTATACCATGCTTCCAACCAGGAAGCAAAATCTAAGGGTGTATCCATTCTCATCTCCAGTCGTATACCCTGGTCTCCTTCCGACAGTTGTGTTGACACAGGAGGGCGCTACCTTTTTCTCAAGGGCCACATTGGTGGCATTGGAGTGACATTAGCTACCATCTATGCTCCCAACACTCATCAAGACTCTTTTATCTGTAAGACCCTTTCGAAACTAGTGGAGTTTGCGGAAGGTCAGTTGATCCTGATCCTTGGGGGTAATCTTAATGTCCCTCTCGACCCAAGTCTCCTCTGGCACCTCCTCTGTTCCACTGGGCTCCAGGAAGCGTATTCAGCAACAGCTTCATGACCTGCAGCTGTTAGATGTCTGGCGCATTCTTCATGCCAACGAATGGGATTCCTCCTTTTTCTCCACTCCCCACCAATTATATTCCCGGATTCTTGGTCCCGCAACGGCTAATAGCGCATGTTCTCAACGCCTCTATCGGCCATATAACATAACCATGCCCCGGTCGCTCTACGTGTCTCTCTCTCCGGAGCCGGGTCTCCCCCGGATTGGAGATGGCATTTGAACGAGAGCCTATTGCAGATCCCGGAAGTTCTGACTGATGTGGTCCGCGAGATTACGTCTTACTTCCAGAAGAACGCCATCCCAGGGAGTGACCCGGGCATGGTCTGGGAGGCACAAAAGGCAGTTATACGGGGTGTCTTGATCAAACACGGGTCCCGGGTCAAAAAAGCGAGGGACACGCAACTGGGTAAATTGACGGCTGCCATACAGGCGCTTGAACGACAACACAAAAACTCGCCAACTGTTACAGTGGGGAATGATCTATCCCACCTTAGACGCCGGGTCGCCGATTTGCTTCGCTACAAGGCCAAGGCGGCAATCCAAACCTGTCAGAAACAGATGTATGAATCAGGGGATAAATGCGGCAAATGGCTAGCCTGCACCCTGAGAGAGTAGCGTAAGACATTATATATCCACTATATTAAGGGAAAAGAGGGGCAAAAGCAATTCTTGCCTAAAGACATCGCCCAAACCTTTGGGGAATTTTACTCTTCCCTATATAGCCTTCCTTTCTCGCCTCCCTTGTCCTCCATAGAGGAGTACTTATCCTCGGCGAACCTATCCAGGCTACCATCACCAATCCGTAGGGAGCCTGAAGCCCCCATCACCAATGATGAGCTGTGTAAGGCGGTGAAATCCGCCAAGCTCAGAAAAGCACCTGGGCTGGATTCTCTATCCAATACTATAAGACCCTCTTACCCCAGCTAACCCCACACATGGTGACGGTATTCAGTGGCCTAGGACACACTACCTCATTCTCGGTGATCCCAAAGGAGGGGAAGGACCCCGCTGCCTGCGGCAGCTACCGCCCGATCTCATTGCTTAACGCGGATCTGAAGCTCTTCACCAAAATACTCGCTACTCTGCTTCAAACGCTGCTACCCCAGCTTGTACATTTGGACCAAGTGGGTTTCGTCTCATCCCGCGAGGCAAGAGACAATACTATAAAGGTGCTGAACCTGGTTCACTCTGCCAGCACCAAAGGCACCCTCTGCGTGTTCCTTAGCACCGACGCAGAGAAAGCCTTTGACAGGGTGAATTGAGCTTTTATGTTTGCTGTCTTGAGACATCTGGGTTTTGAGGAACAGATGCTACGCTGGATATCGGCTGTCTTCTCCCCTCAGTCAAGGTGAACGGGGTTTCCTCGGACCCGTTCCCGATCTGTAACGGCACCCGTAAGGGATGCGCTCTTTCGCCCCTACTTTTTGCCCTCTCCTTGGAGCCCTTCCTGAATTGGATCAGAATGAACCCAGACATCGCGTTCCTGTGGGCGATGCCACCCATAAAGTCTCTGCCTATGCGGATGATCTACTCTTTTCTCTGACCAAACCACACATCTCCCTGCTGAATCTCCTGGGCGAATTTGAACGGTATGGAGTCTTTTCCAATATGAAAATCAACTACTCCAAATCTGAGGCAATGGGTATCGCCCTCACCTCCCCCCTTCAGAGTGCTTTTAAGCATAACTTCCACTTCAAATGGACGACCACGGCACTGTAGTACCTGGGTACTTGTATACCCCCGAGTCTAGGGATACGTTGAAGCTGAATTTCCCCCCCTTACTTAGCGAGATTCGCTCCCTCTTGGACAAGTGGAATAGGGGCCTACACTCTTGGTTTGGCCGTTGCAATATTATTAAAATGAGTATTTTACCCAAACTCCTGTACCTCTTTCAGACCCTGCCCATCCACATCCCGTTGGTCTTCTTTCACCAAATTAACTCCCTTTTCACTAAATTCATCTGGGCACACAAGAGGCCGAGGATTAACAGATGCCTGTTAATGCTGCCCAAACAATATGGAGGAGTCGCCGCCCCTGATGTTTCCAAGTACTACCAAGCTGCCCTCCTCGGCAGAATAATTGAATGGTGTAGACATAAAGACTCGAAACGCTGGACGACTAGAGCAACAGTTCGGCCTGACCCCTCTGGACAGGGCACCATGGTGCTTCACCACCCTTCCGACCTCCCTTAAGGTTCACCCTACCATCGGGCCTTCTCTCCTAGTCGGACACAGGACATGCTCAAAGTCGAAACTGACCTCCTTACATTCCCCACTGTTCCCTGTTTTGGGAAACCCTAGCTTCCCGCCCGGAACGGAAATAGGACCCTTTCAAGATGTCAGGGTAAGGGGACTCCAAGTCTCCCACTTTCTAAATGCTCCGACACTTCTTCAGCTCCTTGGACCCCCAGTACAATTCCGCAGTCAGCGGACTCGGATCATACTGTGAGGGTACGAGCCCCCTACCTTGGGCCCTTTCAAAGATGTACACCTTGCTCATCGCCCCACCCGATGACTACGTCATACTGAGCATGAGTAAATGGGAAAGGGATCTTAATAGAACCTTTACGGCAGCTCAGCGCCACAACATCATCCACCTCTCCTTAAAATCGTCTATGTGTACACGAGCGCAGGAGTCTAATTACAAACTCTTGACGCACTGGTACCTCACTCCATCGGTCTTGGGTAGTTGTTATCCAGAGGCGTCTGAAAGGGAAAGGGGAACTCTCCTACAAATTTTCTGGTCCTGCTCAAAGATACAGCAGTATTGGTCCGAGGTCCCGAGGATCTCCCAAATATTCACGGAATTTCCCAGCCCGATGGATCCGGCCTTCTTCTTGCTCCACTGCTTACAAATACCATTGTGGACTTACAAAAAAATCGGTGCTGTGCCACCTGCTCAACGCTGCCAAAGTATGTGTCACCCTGTGTTGGAAAGATCCCAAGCTGCCTTCCATCACGATGTGGCTAAACAAGGTCAGAAGCGTTAACACCCTTGAAGACCTGGTATTGACCGCTCATAACAAGCGAGAACGCTACTTAAAAACATGGGCATATTGGAATATGTTTGTATACTCGGATGAGGGGAAGTCTCTTCTGGGAAATCACACGGGAAATTAGGACCCCCGTGCCCTCCAGGTGGTTTGGACCATGCCTCTCGTCGCCCTGGATCCCACCCCCCCTGTTTTTTTTTTTCTCCCCCTCCTATGCCCTGTAAGACCACCTGACTTCTCCTTCTCTCTCTCTTCCCCCCCATAACACTATGTAAATGCATTTTACCTCTATCTCAACCCCCCTCCCCTTTGTTTTAAAATAAAAACTTTTGTTTGGGCGATACAAATGGATTGCAAATAGTTGCTAGTAGACCGGTTACAATGGGACAGCCCTCTACATGTCAGGGAAAATACATGTCAATGTAAGGTCTTGTTTTTCCTTTTTCCTTATCGAACTAAGCTGTTCCAGTGCTGACGGTGTTCCTCTTGGATGTGTAATCATACATCTGTTGACTTGATGTATTTTACCTGTTATCTCACTTAAATAAAGAATTTGAAAAAAAAGAAATATGAGCTAATAATTTACAAGGGTATGATAGCGTCGGAAGCATTCTCCGTTGCAAAGGCCAGGTTGGGAGGGACATTGGGGACAATGGAAACTAGTGTCTCTCCTAACTCCTCTTTTGCTGCACAACTGACATTTTTTTAGCATCTTCTTCCGTTTGCCAATGGTGGAATATTTTCAGAAAAATGACGCTCATGCAGTCTGCTGACACAATATGTGCGAAGGCTTTCTAGGGGGGGATCCTTGTGGATATATATCAGGGCAGTGATGACATCATCAATAAATTTTAGAAATGTGTTGGATACTTGGTGTTGGGTTAATTTTTGATAAGTGATGAATATGTTGTACATGGCCAAATGAAAGAAGTAAATAGCAACTTTTTTATACCAGAAGAGGGACTTTCTTGTGGATAGGTAGGGCTGCAACATCTGATCGTTTAAATCCACCCCCCATGAATTTATTATACTCGTGGATACAGCAAGGCTTTAGAACTGGACCGTGTCTTCTGGGAAATTCCACCGACGTGTCATCATGGATGGTTGACATGATGTATATGTCCTTCTTATCCCTCCACTTCACGGCCAACACTTCGTTCCTCAAGCTTTCCGATTCCTCCCTTTGTAGCCTTGTGGTGACAAGACGCTGTGGGAAGCCCTTCCCGTTTTTTCTTGCTGTACCACAGGCCAAAGTTTTATTTAGGTATAGGTGGCGTACAAGGGGCAAACTAGTGTAGTAGTTGTACATATAAATGTGATACCCCTTTTGGAAGAGTGGGAATGCCAACTGACAGACAATTTCCCCGCTTGTTCCCATGTATGGTGGACACTCAGGGGGCTGGAGCTGGGAATCTTTGTCTTCGTACACAGGAAAGGCATAGACATAACTGGTGAAGCTTTCACAAAGCTTGTTGAGCTTCAAACCGTATCTGGCCCTCTTACTTGGGATATACTGTTTGATTCCCAGCCGGCCTGTGAAATGGACCAGGGATTCGTCCACAGAGATGTTCTTGTCAGGGATGTAAAGCTCAGCAAACCTCTTGGAGAAATAATCACTAAGGGGCGAATTTTATATAACTTGTCAAAGTCGGGATGATTTCAGGGGGGGGCACTGCGTCTTCTCACTAAAATGCAGGAGGCACATTATAATTTTGTAGCGGGATCTGGTCATGACACTTGAAAAAACTGGCATGTGGTGGATGGGGTGGGTAGACCAATATGTGTGCAGTTCGTTCTTTTTTGTAAGCCCCATGTTGAGTATCAGGCCTAAAAACACTTTAAACTCCTCCACGGTTACGGGTCTCCATTCACAGGGGCGGGCATAGCTTGAGTTGGGGTTGTTTGCTATAAATTGACGAGCAAAAAGATTGGTTTGGTCCACGATGTTTTGGACCAACTCGTCAGAGAAAAATAGACTTAAAAAAAATCTATTTCTGAGAACCCTTCTGTGTTGACTTGAACACCTGGCTGTCCTGTGAAAGGGGGGATTGTGGCTGACCCTGTGGTAGAAGGCAGCCACAATGGGTTTGCCAAGGCCTCCGGGAGCTGGGTTTGGACCCTAATTCTTTGGCGGGAAATGCCAGCTCTTGTACTGGCCATTTCCTCCAGGGTTCTAGCACTGTTGGCATTTGCCAATTGGCCATTGGGGTGTCTGGTGCTGCTGGTAGCTGCCTGGTCTTCAGTCCATCTTCTTTTAGGATGGACTGCCTCGTCCTCAAATTCGGATGAAGATGTACTGCCTTCAGCGGGCACGTATTCAGAACCAGAACCGGAATCAGAACTGTGACTGGGCAGTGAGAGCTCCCACTGCTCTCATCGGTCAGGCTCAGCATCTGATATGCCTGACCGATGATATGTCTTCTGGACATGATGACAGGTACTTGGACTGGTGACAGGTACTGATTAGTGACAGGTACTCTGGTGACAGGTACTTTGCTGACAGGTACTCTGATTGGTGACAAGTACTCTGGTGACAGGTACTTTGGTGACAGGTACTCTGGTGACAGGTACTTTGGTGACAGGTACTCTGATTGGTGACCGGTACTTTGGTGACAGGTACTCTAGTGACAGGTACTCTAGTGACAGGTACTCTGGTGACAGGTACTCTATTGGTGACAGGTACTCCAGATGGGGTGACGGGTACTCTGATTGGTGACAGGTACTTTGGTGACATGTACTCTTGATTGGTGACAGGTACTCTGGTGGCAGGTACTCCAGATGGGGTGAGGGCTACTCTGATTGGTGACAGGTACCCCAGATGGGGTGACAGGTACTTCCGATGGGGTGACAGGTACTCTGATTGGTGACAAGTACCCCAGATGGGGAGACAGGTACTCCAGATGAGCTCACAGACAGGTACTCTGATGAGCTCAGACAGGTACTCTGATGGGCTGGCGATGACAGGTCCTCTTATATTCAGGGGGCAATCAGGGGCAATCTGGCACAGTAATCCCACAGTAGCACTGTAACTCACTTTTATCTGAGCTTCTCCTCACACTGGAACGGTAATCAGTTAAAGGAGAAGTATGGCCTGAGCTCATTTGGCCATACTTCTCCTATGGGTCACAGGAGTGCAATTCGTTTTGCACTCCTGTGACCTGTTTTCAGCAGAGAGGGGACTAAAGTCTGCTCTCTGCTGATGTTACAGGAGTTGGGACAGGCACCACGTCGTCACAACTTCAAGAGTCGGGACTCGCCAGGTGCCTGGACGGACAGCCATCTCAGCCTCTCAGCGTGCCGCTGAGAAACTGAGACGGCCGATCCCCGCCCCTCCACCGTCCAGCGCTCCAGTGAACGTGGAGGGGCAGAGACAAGGGCTTGCTGATTGACAGCCAGCAGCTCTCCACTCGGGGATCAGAGAGAACCGAGCCATAGGCTGTGTTTGGTGGCTCAGTTCTCAGTGTAGAAGCGCCGTGGGACAGATGCAGCATCCATCTAGGTAAGTATACAGTAATAGGGGAATAATCCGGAAACCCATACTTCTCTTTTAAGAACCCAGGATGTGACTTACATTTTAGAGTCCTTCCCCTTTGCCCCATGTGTACTGCTGGGACATGACATCATTCTGACAGCTGTGGTCCCAAACTATGTAGCAAAGTGGTAGCCATCAGCTGTTTTTGAACTGATCAACTTGTACACCACAGGTGATACTTTGTTAAGTACCTCTGTCAGAAGCAAACCTGAAAATAGAAATGTTTTTTGGGAATTTTTGTTTTTTTATTTTGTAGTGCAAGTGTTAAAAAAATAACCGATGTACTTTATATATTGTCACTGGTCCATTGAAAACTATCACTGATAGTAATTGAATAGAAGCATCTATTTTTTCTTTTTTTTACTTTAACCACTTGACCACTGGGCACTTAAACCCCCTTAACAACCAGACCAATTTTCAGCTTTCAGCGCTCTCACACTTTGAATGACAATTACTCAGTCATGCAGCATTGTACCCATATGAAATTTGCGTCCTTTTTTTCACACAAATAGAGCTTTCTTTTGGTGCTATTTAACGATCGCTGGGTTTTTTATTTTTTGCGCTATAATTAAAAAAAGACAGAAAATTTTGTAAAAAAATGCATTTTTCTTAGTTTCTGTAATAAAATTTTGCAAATTAGTAATTTTTCTTCATAAATTTTGGCCAAAATTTATACTGCTACCTATCTTTGGTAAAAAAAAACAAATTAGTGGATATTATTTGGTCTTTGTGTTTCTTTCGAGATAAACACACTTTTTTTCCTGCGTTTAAAGTATACCCATGTTACGACGTACTGACTCATTAACAGTAAGTTTCACACTCTCGCGACTTTCGACTTTTAACCAGACCAACAATTCCCCCAAATTCACGGGTCACCAGTTCACCAATTTCATTTTTTTTCTTTTTTATCTACGAAGATAAGTTAATGATAGTCACTATCAAAAGTTACCTGGTCACTGTTA
>BLSH010072071.1:235486-248392 GCA_018402905.1 Glandirana rugosa | reverse complement strand
GTAAGAGGCATGGTGAATTTTTTGAAGTTGTAATTTTTTCCCACAATTCTTTGCAAAATGAATTTTTTTTTCCCCCAAAATTGTCATATGTTAACAGGTTATTTCTCACACCCAGCATATGCATACCACAAATTACACCCCAAAATGCATTCTACTACTCCTCCCGAGTATGACGATACCACATGTGTGACACTTTTACACAGCCTGACCACATACAGAGACCCAACATGCAGGGAGCACCGTCAAGTGTTTTAGGAGCATGAGTTACACGTATAATTTCTTGACTACCTCTTGCACTTTTGAAGGTCCTGGAGCACCAGGCCAATGGAAACGCCCAAAAAATGACCCCATTTTGGAAAGTAAACACCCCAACGTATATTCTAGGAGGCATAGTGAGTCTTTTGAACATGTCATTTTTTCCACAAGTTTTTGGAAAATGTGGAAAGAAAATGAAAACGCATTTTTTTTTTTACACAAAGTTGTCCATTTATACAATATTTCTAACACACAGCATGTACATAGCAAAAATGACACCCTAAAATATATTCTGCTACTCCTCCCGAGTATGGATATACCACATGTGTGACACTTTTACACAGTCTGACCACATACAGAGGCCCAACATGCAGGGAGCACTGTCAGGTATTCTAGCGGCATACATTTAGAATCTAATTTGACCATCTTTTACACTATTGTGAGGCACTGTGGTGGCATGGATAGGCAATGTAGTGGCACAGATGGGCAGGGTATTGGCACGGATGAGCAGTAGAGTGGCACGGATGGGCACTGTAGTGGCACAGGTGGGCACTGTAGTGGCATGGGTGGGCACTGTAGTGGCACGGATGGGCACTGTAGTGGCACGGATGGGCAGTGTAGTGGCACGGTTGGGCACTGTAGTGGCACGGTTGGGCACTGTAGTGGCATGGATGGGCACTGTAGTGGCATGGATGGGCACTGTAGTGGCATGGATGTGTCACGGATAAGAACTGATGTGGTATGGATGAGCATGAATGAGGCACAAATGAGCCATGGATGGGGATGGATGAGCCATGGATGGGTGGGTGAGCACGGATGGATGGCTGGGTGAGCATGGATGGATGGATGGGTGAGCATGGATGGATGGATAGGTGAGCACGGCTGGGTGGGTGAGCATGGATGGATGTCTGGGTGAGCATGGATGGATGGCTGGGTGAGCATGGATAGATGGGTGGGTGAGCATGGATGGATGGATGGGTGAGCATGGATGGATAAGTGAGCATGGATGGGTGAGCATGGATGGATGGATGGGTGAGTGCACACGGCTGGGTGGGTGAGCATGGATGGATGGATGGATGGGTGAGCACGGCTGGGTGGGTGAGCACGGATGGATGGCTGGGTGAGCATGGATGGATGGCTGGGGGAGCATGGATGGATGGGTGAGCATGGATGGATGGGGGAGCATGGATGGATGGATGGTTGAGCACGGCTGGGTAGGTGAGCATGGATGGATGGATGGGTGAGCACGACTGGGTGGGTGAGCGTGGATGAGCATGCATGGCTGGATGGGTGAGCATGGATGGATGGATGGGTGAGCATGGATGGATGGGTGAACATGGATGGGTGGGTGAGGATGGATTGGGTGAGGATGGGTGGGGGGTGGATGGATGGGTGAAGATGGCTGGGTGGGTGGTGGATGGCTGGGTGATGATCGCTGGGTGGGTGGTAAATGGATGGATGGTGGGGTTGCTAACTGTCACTAAGCAGCACTGTGGGCATTACACATCGCCCACAGCGCTGCAGCACCTCCTCTCTCCCCCCTCTCTCCTCTCGCAATGCACCAATCGGTGCGGAGAGGAGAGAGAAAAGCCGGCGCTTCCGCCGGCTTGTTTACAGGTGATTATGCCGTCATTTGACGGCGCGATCACGTGGTAAAAGGCCGCTCACAGCGCCCATTTACCGCGATCCGTGATCAGTCGGGTCCCCCGGACCCGACGGTCACGGATGTTCCCGTGTGCGCGCGGGAAGCGCGATTCTGGGAGGACGTCAATAGACGTCCTCCCAGAATTAAGCAACCGCCCTGTAGACGTCTTTTGTCTATAGGGCGGTTGTTAACTGGTTAACATATATATCAAATTAAATAACTTTGAGAAGTCAATGCCAATGAAAGAAAGCTTTTTTAGTTTTAAAGAATTGAATATACAGTATGTATTACGTCTGCATTGTAAGCAATAACAGATATTGTTGGAATAATAGGCCCAAATCTGAAATATGAAAATGGTATTGAAGCTCAACTGGTTTTGAAACCACCATAATATCCTACAAAAAAAAAAGTTGCACTGTTTGTGTGAAACATGTCTCATTAATTCAATACAGAAAATATAAAAAAGACGCTACACCCTACCTCCTTCCTATAAACAATTACAAATCCTATATAGCTCATCAAGGAGCCCTCTGAAATGTAAGTACAAATTAAAGATGATGTATAAACCGACAAGTGCATGTAAATAAAGATTTCACAGTTGTAGTAACAATATAAACAAATTGTACTTCTAAACTCAAAAAAAGCATTTAGCAAGAGCACCTGTCTGGGGGATGCCAGGTTGTATAAAGTTGACACAAGATATATGTAAAATACTGTAATCATAATACCAGTAGTACTAGTGACCACAGAATGTGGACTAACCACCTATATACCAAACATAACTATGAACACCTAACCAATATAGTGCCAATGTGGAAAACGAATAAGTGTAATAACTGCTGGCATAAGCAAAGAGAAAAAGGTTGGAAAACTAGTTAGATCCTGGGAAGTCCATACCCATATATTGCTGCAAAAGGGTATTGAGGGTATTCACAGATTAGCGCCATGCATATTTTGTTATGTAACCATTTAAGCTAATTTTCTAATTGCGTGAAATGCTTTATAAAGGTAGTGTGCAATCATGCACATGCCAAACAGGTTCATGCAAATGATCAGGGAGTGTGCTTGGACTATTTGGATGTGGAATCATTTTAATTGTTTTTAGGGGTTGGGATGCCATGTCTCTCTAATATTGCTAATGAGGCTTACCTATCTTACTCATTGTTTTTGATTAACAGATCCTGGCATACGGTGACATGAATCATGAATGGGTGGGTAATGATTGGCTACCTAGTCTCGGATTACCCCAGTATCGCAGCTACTTTATGGAGTCCTTAGTGGATGCCAGAATGTTAGACCACTTGAACAAAAAAGAGCTTCGAGGACAACTCAAAATGGTAGATAGTTTTCACAGGTCAGTACCATACCAGCCTGCTTCCGTTAAAGTGGAACATTAGTCAGAAGACTTATGTCCCATCATGCTGGCCGCTTTTGCAGGTATAGCTATGTAAAACATTAAAAATAAGTACCTGTACTATTTAACATCCACTAATACACTGTCTCACCCTGCTCTGCACATGCTCAGTTGCTCTCTATTTTTCAGCACTGTGCTGAAACTGTATAGGCCAATCTGCTGAAAGCCTAAAGATTTACCGCTGCTCAGGGGCTTTGGGCTTCAGCAAAATGGCAGCCTCCTGCAAGAAGAAACAGCAACTATGCTGGAGGCAATTTTACAGCACACACTAATTTTGGTAGCACAATTATTAATGTAGAATGTATGTTAAAGGTACAGTTCCGCTTTAACTTTCTGTGTCTTTGCTATACTGAACTGAGAAAATAACAGTATTGTTGCTTTGGGCAACAAATACTTTTTATTCATGCAGCCTTATAAATAAGCCCTAGATTTATTTCATACTGATGTATGCATATACAGTATCTCACAAAAGCACTGACAGGCTGACCCCCCACCCCTTCAACTTCTGCAGCAATGCTGGCAGCACTCATACGTCTATTTCCCAAAGGCAACCTCTGGTTATGACTCTGAGCACGTTCACTCAACTTCTTTGGTTATTTTGAGGGGACAGCAAATTTACACTGTTATACAAGCTGTACACTCACTACTTTACATTGTAGCAAAGTGTCATTTCTTCAGTGTTGTCACATGAAAAGATATAATAAAATATTTACAAAAATGCGAGGGGTTTACACACTTTTGTGAGATACTGTATAACTTTCTGTTCAAAAAAAACTTTCAGGGGCAGGGATCCTTTTCTTTTTATTTTGGTATCATACTTTTAGGACAGCAGTGACCATAACCCCTTCAGCCCCAGAAGGATTTCCCCCTTTAGGACCAGAGCACTTTTTGCGATTCCGCACTGCGTCGCTTTAACTGACAATTGCTCGGTCGTGGGACATTGTACCCAAGCGAAATTTGCATAGTTTTCTTCCCACAAATAGAGCTTTCTTTTGGTGGTATTTGATCACCTCTGCGTCATTTCTGATCACCGCTAGAAACAAAAAAAGTGTGACAATTTTGCAAAAAAACAATTTCTTACTTTTTGCTAAAATACATATCCAAAAAAATATTTAAAAAAATCATTTTGTTCATCGGTTTTGGCCGATTTATATTCTTCCTCAAATGTTTGGTAAAAAAAATCGCAATCAGCGTATATTGATTGGTTTGCGCAAAAGTTACCGCATTTACGAATGATGAGAATTAATTTATGGGGTTTTTATTTATTTATTTTTTTTTACTAGTAATAGTGGCGATCTGCGATTTTTAGTGGGACTGCAATATTGCGGCGGACATGTCGGACCATTTTGACACTTTTTTGGGACCAATGGTCGGCAAGTGGATAATATAAGTGAAAACTTTTAGATATAAATAACCATTCAACCAATAATGGCTTCTTATAACTTAACAAAAAGTCTCTACTATTGGTATTAATCAATCAACTCTCACAGGACAACGCCTAAAAATGTTTAGGACTTTATTAAAGTGGATGTAAACCCTCACATATACACAGTGGAGTGAACAGCCTCAGATGATACACATAAATGAAACAAGTGTCCCTACATTACAGGGTAGTTCTATTTGTATATCTGCTGTCTTCAGCTTTCTACACTGTTTAGAAAGTGAACATGTGAATGTTTTAAAAATGTTCTTCCTGTTCCACCACTGGGTGGGGAGTCTTGGCATACACTGTGTGATAGCTGATTGGAGGAAAGGCACCCCCCCCTCCACATATTCAGAGGAATGAAGAAACATGCAGAGCTGTGCTGTGAATAGACAAGCTATCTGCCTATCTGTCTCTATGCATCCACCCCGACACAAATTTCCATCTGCTGTTATCTCCTGTGTTGAAGAACTTGTCAGAAGTTATCATGCTACGGATACTGGAAGCCTGTGCTAGCATTTCTCCTGCGGTGTTGCTATCAGTGTGTGAAGAGTGGGAGAAGAGGGTTGCATTGACAATCCAACACAATGGGCAGCACATTGAACACATTTTATAAGTGGTCAGAAACTTGTAAATAACTCATGAAAGAATAAAGTTACGTTAAAACCAAGCACATCATTGTTTTTCTTGTGAAATTCCCAATAAGTTTGATGTGTCACATGACCCTCTTCCTATTGAAAAAACAAAAGTTGGATTAAAAATGGCCGACTTCAAAATGGCCGCCATGGTCACCACCCATCTTGAAAAGTTTCCCCCCTCACATATACTAATGTGCCACAAACAGGAAGTTAATATCACCAACCATTCCCATTTTATTAAGGTGTATCCATATAAATGGCCCACCCTGTACAATAAACAACTAAAGGATGTACAAAAAGGAAGCATAGGGGTTCTAATCAACTGATAGAAATCACCCTGCCCTATGCTCCTAAATTCAGTCTATTACTTCCATTCAAAAGCGTCCTGACTGCAATAAAATACTGACTCCTGGCCACTGATAACTAGAAGATATGAGAACAACTTAGAGATAAAGCCCCTCCCCACCAACCAAAATACCATATCTAAAAGTGATAGTGCACCAAAACACACTAAGAAAATCAAAGTACCCTACATGTTTCACTCTAAGAAAGAGCTTTGTCGGGGGTGTATAAAATACAATAAGAGCTCAAAATGAGAAGTGCTGTAATCACCACATGGCAAATGGTGACTCTTCTGGGTTGATTTACTAAATCTGAAGAGTGCAAAATCTGGTGCAGCCATGCATTGTAGCCAATCAGCTTCTAACTTCAGCTTGTTCAATTAAGCTTTGGCAATAAAACCTGAAAGCTGATTGGTTTCTTTGCACAGCTGCACCAGATTTTGCACTCTCCAGTTTTAGAAAATCAACCCCTTCTTGTCTACAGCTTCTATTTATCGATACTTCTCAATACTTCTAATGTTTTTACCTTCAGACTGATGGGGAAGAGAAATCCCTCACGCTCACCATTTTCAGTCTTACTCATTATATATTTGTACCACTTATCGCCTTCTAAATGTCTCTATTGTAGAAATGATTCCTATGAGTCACCATTAAGGGTTTATACACATCTATTACCAAATCACTATATATATAATTTGCAGATGCTATCAAGAACTAGTCTCCCACAAAAGGTAGGTAGGTAAAACCCTCATTTATTCCCTGTGGGGCACATGATCCTAACTGAAAGATCCATTTGGCTTCTGTTTTTAGTAGTTTCTTATCTAGATCTCCTTTCCTTTGACCCAATTTCATTTGTTGGACCACCCAAAAGCACAGGCCATCAGCTTTGCCATCATGTTTTTGTACCGTATGTCTTGCTATTGATCTGTACTTTTTTAATATCATATCGATATAGAGAAGGGGACAGGGGCATTTGGCTACATATATTATGTGCTACCATTATAGAAGGATGTTATATAAATTATTTATCAGTTTTTAGGATTGATTAAGTTTTTGACTGTTGGTATATATCTGCAGGCTTTACAGTGACCACATTTTTAACTTCCTTTAGGTTTTTCTGGTAACCAGGTCAAGGAAGCTTGTGGTCTGGGAATTTTTTCCTCATAATGGCTGTGAAACAGCATATCCTTGAGGCTGCAACCTTTCCTATAGGTAATCTGAGGATTTACCGGTAAAGCTTGTGATAAATCCTTATCATGTAGCACGTGCCAATATCTTCTGATGATGATGTAAATCTGGCTAGATTGTCTGCAATAGGTTCCAGTTATTCATTCTCCATCTCATCTCTGGTCTTTCATTTTGGGTTTAACAACTTCAGCTTATAACCTCTCTTGCTGAAACGATCAACAAACTGCGTGCTCTTTGTTCTAAATTCCTCCTCTGAAGAGCAATTTCTACTTGCCCGCATAAACTGGCCTGTAGGTATGCCCCTCTTCAGTGGGGCTGGATCATGACTTGTCCAATGAAGTAAGCTGTTAGTTGCAGTAGGTTTACGGTATATCTGAGTATTAATCGTACCGTTAATCCCTTCTCTATGCTGGTAAGACGATCTGCCCACTGAGACGTAGGGTTCTGGAACACAAAAATGACACGGTATTAAAAAAAGAACAGACCAGTAGCAAGACATATGGTACAAAAACACAATGTAAAAGCTGATGGCCTGTCCTTTTGGGTGGTCCAACAAATGAAACTGGGTCAGAGGAAAGATGATCTAGATAAGAAACGACTAAAAACAGAAGCCACATGGATCTTTCTGTTAGGATCACGTGCCCCACAGGGAATATATGAAGGTTTTACCTTACCTACCTTTTGTGGGAGAATAGTTCTTGATCTGCAAATAATGTATATAGTGATTTGGTGTGTAAACCCTTAATAGTGACTCATAGGAATAATTTTTAAAATAGAGACATTTAGAAGGTGTTATAAGTGGTACAAATATACAATGAGTAAGACTGGAAATTGTGAGAGTGAGGGCTTTCTCTTCCCCATCAGTCTGAAGGTAAAAACATGCTATTTAAAATTCAGTAGAAGGCACTTATAAGGCGTTTATACACCCCCAATGAAGCTCTTTCTTAGAGTGAATCATGTAGGTTACTTGCCTTTTCTTAGTAAGTTTGGGTGCATTATCACGTTTAGATATGGTATTTTGATTGGTGGGGAGGAATTTTATTTCTAAGTTGCTCTCATATCTCTTAGTTATCAGTGGCCAGGAGTCAGTATTTTATTGCAGTCAGGACGCTTTTGAATAGAAGTAATAGATTGAATTTATGAGCATAGAGTAGGGTTATTTCTATCAGTTTATTAGAACCCCTATGCTTCCTATTTGTACTTCCTTTAGTTTAGTTTACTGCAGTATAGACAGAGGAGATAGAGTTTATGGTAAATTGAGTAAGAGAGGTATCTCTCAGCTTACCCCTTCCTATAAGTAAGAGACACACATCAAACAAATCCAATTTAATAAAGTCCTAAACATTTTTAGGCGTTGTCCCTAGGTTTCCTGCTGCGTGGGCGGGCACACCCTGTGAGAATTGATAATCTTAAAGTGGTTGTAAAAACGAAAGGTTTTTTATCTTTATGCATTCTATGCACGAAAGTAAAAAACCTTCTGTGTGCTCTGCCCACAGCCCCCCTAATATTCACTTGAGCCCCTTCTTGATCCAGCGATGTGCATTGGAGCCTCAGCTGTCCCAGGTCTCTCTCTCTTCACTAGCTGAGACACAGCAATGGGAGCCATTGGCCCCCACTGCTGTCAATCGCAGCCAGTGAGCCAGTGAGGAGAGAGCGGGGCGGGTCTGAGCCGTGGCTCTATGTGTCTTATGGAGCTCAGGATTGAGCATGCATCAGTGCCCCCATAGCAAGTGGCTTGCTATTGGGATCACTGGTCAAGAGGAGGAGCCACTGATAGCACTGATCGCTGTATAAATGCCAATGGTCCCAAAAAAGTGTCAAAATGGTCCGACATGTCCGCCCCAATATTGCAGTACCGCTAAAAATCGCAGATCGCCGCCATTACTAGTAAAAAAAAAAAAAAAACCCCAGAAATTAATTCTCATCATCCGTAAACGCGGCAACTTTTGCGCAGACCAATCAATAAACCCTGATTGCGATTTTTTTAATCACAGATATGAGGAAGAATATAATTCGGCCAAAACCGTTGAAAAAAAATGTTTTTTTATTTTTTTTTGGATTTGAATTTTAGCAAAAAGTAAGAAATTAGTTTTTTTTTTTTTTGCAAAATTGTCGCTCTTCTTTTGTTTATAGCGGCGATCAGAAATGATGCATCGGTGATCAAATACCACCAAAAGAAAGCTCTATTTGTGGGGAAAAAAGGACGCAAATTTAGTTTGGGTACAACGTCACACGGCCGCGCAATTGTCAGTTGAAGCAACGCAGTGCCGAATCGCAAAAAGTGCTCTGGTCCTAAAGTGTGAAATCCTTTCTGGGCTGAAGCAGTTAAAGATGCTACGATTCCTTCCTGGACAGTCTTACTATTTATACCATTAGAATATTATTGACTAAATACAGTTTTACTAAATTGGTAACATTCCTTGATATACACTTTACAATTTTAACGTTGTTGTTGGTGTTTAGGGTTAGCCTTCATTATGGTATAATGTGCCTGAAAAGACTGAACTATGACAGGAAGGATCTGGAGAGGAGGCGAGAGGAGAGCCAAAATCAAATTAAAGGTAAGAGGAACACAAAAAGATCTTAACTATTTGTTCATCAAAGGCTTTGCAGTATTTTATTAGATTTTTAATCTTTGAACCTATATATCCCATAAACCCTTCTTCAAATAGAGGTCTCCCAGGTATTGTAGAGCAGCTACTTGAACCCAGGCCAATTCTAACATTTCTCTCCTACATGTAAAAATCTGCATTTATTTTGCTAGAGAATTACTTAGAACCCCCAAACATTATATATTTTTAATCAGGGACCCTAAAGAATAAAATGTTGGGTGTTGCATTTTTTATGTCACGTGATATTTGGAAATTTTGGAAAAAACACCCTTTAATGAATTTCAGGCCTAGTTCACACTGGCATTGAAAGTAGGCATTTTTAATGCTCCTCAAACGCCAAAGCAGTTGATAATATGGACAGCACACAGTACTGTTCACATTATGAAAACATGAAGCGTTAGTGTCTCTTCGCTTCAAAATTGACGCTTCACGTCGAGTTTAACCACTTGCAGACCACGATATAGCCGAATGATGACTACAGAGTGGTCGTCCAGTTCTGGGGGGGCGTCTATTGACATCCTCCCAGAACCATGCACCCGGTATGCTCTGTGATTGCTGTGTCCTTTGGACACAGCTGATCACAGATCAGGGTAAAGAGCCAATCACATCGGCTGTTTACCATGTGATCAGCTGCGTCCAATCACAACTGATCACGATGTAAACACACTTGCATGTTATCGGCATTTGTTGAGAGAGACGGTAACCGGCAATTGTGAAAGGGGACATCTACATTGACAATCAGGGCACTGGTCATGAGTGTCCTGATTATCAGTGCAGCCCCAACAGTGCCTCCTCATTATTGCCATCTATCAGTGCCCATCAGTGCTGCCTATCAGTCTCCATCAGTGCCACATTTCAGTGCAGCCTAATCAGTGCCTCCTCATCAGTGCCCACCAGTGCCACCTTATCAGTGCAGCCTATCAGTGCCCATCAGTGCAGCCTCATCAGCGCACATCAGTGAAAGAGAAGAAATACCTGTTTTCAAAATTTTATAACAAAAAATAAAAAAACCCAGTGGTGATTAAATATCACCAAAAGAAAGCTCTATTTGTGTGAATTTTTTTTATAAAAATGTAATGTGGGTACAGTACTGCATGACCGCGCAATTGTCATTCAAAGTGCAACAGTGCTGAAAGCTAGACACGTGCAATTCGTTGAGTTCCGAATCTAAATTTGGATGAATTTTTAATAATTCGGAATTCGGATGCATCCGAATTTCCGAATTACAATAGTAACGATTTTAAACGAATCCGAAACAAAATTTTGATTCGAAAAATTTTGCCCGAAATTCGATTCGAGTCGAATTCAAAACAAATTCGAAATAGTCGAGTCTTAAAAGTTGAATAAAATTCGAAAACAAAACGAAATAAAAATCAAAACTAATTATAAAAAAAGATTTTCTAAAAGAGAATATAAAATATAAAATAAATAGAAAACACAGTCTTCCGAAATTCGAATTTCCAATAGAATGACTTCAAATTCGAATTTCAATAGAAAAGTTTAGAACAGAAGAGAAAATGAATAATAGACTAGAAAAAACCAGGGAAATACAAATAAAGAGAAAACAATAGAAAACAAAAGAATAGAAAAACAATAGAACAGAATGGAATTATATCTATCTATAGTATTTATACATACATTTTTCGAAATTCGAATTTCGAAAACAGCATGAATTCCAATTTCGAATAGAATGAATTTGAATAGAAAAGATTATAATAGAAAAGGAAATAAGAGAAAAGAATAGAATAGAAAATAAGAGAATAAGATAGAAAAGAATAGAAAAATAATAGAACAGAACTTATATATATATATATATATATATATATATATATATTCAGTCTATTCGAAATTCGAATTCATTGTATTCGAAATTCGAATTTCGGAAAATTGATATATATCGATTTTCCGAAATTCGAATTTCCAATAGAATGGCTTCAAATTCGAATTTCAATAGAAAATATACATTTGAATGAGATTGAAAAAAATCCAAAGCAAAGAAAACCAAAAGAAAAGAATATAATAGAAATAAGAGAATAAAATAGAAAATAAATAAAATATAAAATAAATAGAACACAGTCTTCCGAAATTCGAATTTCCAATAGATAGACTTCAAATTTGAATTCCAATAGAAAAGTTTAGAATAGAAGAGAAAAGGAATAACGGACTAGAAAAAAACTAGGGAAATAAAAATAAAGAGAATAAAAAACAATAGAAAACAAAAGAATAGAAAAACAATAGAACAGAATTGAATTATATCTATCTATAGTATTTATACATCAATTTTCCAAAATTCGAATTTCGAAAACAGCATGAATTCCAATTTCGAATAGAATGAATTTGAATAGAAAAGATTATAATAGAAAAGGAAATAGGAGAAAAGAATAGAATAGAAAATAAGAGAATAAGATATAAAAGAATAGAAAAATAATAGAACAGAACTAATATATATATATATATTCAGTCTATTCGAAATTCGAATTCATTGTATTCAAAATTCGAATTTCGGAAAATTGATATATTCGAATTTCCAATAGAATGGCTTCAAACTCGAATTTCAATAGAACAGTTTAGAATAGAAGAGAAAAGAAAAAAATAGACTAGAAAAAAACTAGTGAAATAAAAATAAAGAGAATAAAAAACAATAGAATACAATAGAAAACAAAAGAATAGAAAAACAATAGAACAGAATGGAATTATATTTATCTATAGTATTTATACATCAATTTTCCGAAATTCGAATTTTAAAAACAGCATGAATTCCAATTTCAAATAAAATGAATTTGAATAGAAAAGATTATAAAAGAATAGAAAATAAGAAAATAAGAACAGAACAGAAAAATAATAGAACACAACTTAAATATATATTCAGTCTATTAGAAATTCGAATTTCGGAAGATTGTTATAGTATATATATAGTTTTTTTATTTTATTCTCTTTATTTTCAGTTCCCTAGTTTTTTAAATTTGTAATATTTATTTTCTCTTCCATTCTAAACTTTTCTATTGAAATTCGAATTTCGGGAAATTGATATATATATACAGGGATGGTGGAAACCCCTCATAATGGGCACACCCAAAGGTGGTAGGGACATATATATATAGTTAAAGGGCTTTAAGCTTAAAGTTATCTTTTCAAATCTTACCTTCTCTTTTATTTATAATGTTTAAATTTTTTGATCCCTTGACTTTTATTTCTCTTATTTTATTTTTTTGATATATATATGATATTGTTAGAAGGCTTTAAGCTTAAAGATTATCTGACTTATATATAAATTCAACACAAGATAATAAAAAGACAAGACAAGAATAAAAGAATAAAAGATAAGAAAATATTAGAAAAGATAAGTTTAAGTAAAATAAACTTTAACCTTAAGTACGACAAAAATTTTAA
>BLSH010072071.1:220446-232423 GCA_018402905.1 Glandirana rugosa | reverse complement strand
TTTTATTCTTTTCTATTATTTTCTAATCTATTATAATCTTTTCTTTTCAAATTCACAGTCAATCTATTCGTAATTCGAATTCATGCTGTATTCAAATTTCGAATTTCGGAAAATTGATATATATCGATTTTCCGAAATTCGAATTTCCAATAGAATGACTTCGACTTTCAATAGAAAAGAATAGAAGAGAAAAAAAATAATAGACTAGAAAAAAACTAGGGAAATACAAATAAAGAGAATAAAAAACAATAGAAAACAATAGACTAGAAAAACAATAGAACAGAATGAAATTATATCTATCTATGATATTTATACATCAATTGTTCGAAATTCGAATTTGGAAAACAGCATGAATTCCAATTTCGAATAGAAGGAATTTGAATAGAAAAGATTATAATAGAAAAGGAAATAAGAGAAAAGAACAGAATAGAAAATAAGAGAATAAGATAGAAAAGAATAGAAATGTAATAGAACATAACATTAACAATAGAATAGAATGGAATTATATCTATCTATAGTATTTATACATCAATTTTCCGAAATTCGAATTTCAAAAACAGCATGAATTCCAATTTCGAATTGAATGAATATGAGTTCAAATAGAAAAGCTTATAATAGAAAATAAGAGAATAGGATAGAAAAATAATAGAACAGAATAGATTAACATAGAATAATATATATTATCTTCCGAAATTCGAATTTTCGAATACAATGAATTAGAATTTCGAATAGACTGAATATATATATTTAAGTTCTGTTCTATTATTTTTCTATTCTTTTCTATCCTATTCTCTTATTTTCTATTCTATTGTTTTCTCTTATTTTTTATTCTATTATAAGCTTTTGTATTCAAATTCATTCTATTCGAAATTGGAATTCATGGCGTTTTCGAATTTCAAATTTCGTAAAATTGATATATAAATACGATAGATAGATATAATTCCATTCTGTGCTATTGTTTTTCTATTCTATTTTTTCTATTATTTTGTATTGTTTTTATATTCTCTTTATTTTTATTTCCCTAGTTTTTTCTAGTCCATTATTTCTTTTCTCTTCTATTCTAAACTTTTCTATTGAAATTCAAATTTGAAGTCATTCTATTGGAAATTCGAATTTCGGAAAATCGATATATATCAATTTTCCGAAATTTGAATTTCGAATACAGCATGACTTCGAATTACGAATAGATTGACTGTGAATTTGAATAGAAAATATTATAATAGATTAGAAAATAATAGAAAAGAATAAAATAGAAAATAAGAGAATACATTAGAAAAGAATAGAAAAACAATAGAACAGATTAGAATGGATTGGAATTACATATTATCTATCAATTTTCCGAAATTCGAATTTCGAATACAGCATGAATTCGAATTTCGAATAGATTGAATATGAATTTGAATAGAAAAGATTATAATAGAAGAGAAAAAAGAAAAGAATAAAATGGAAAATAAGTGAATAAGATATAGCAGAATAGAAAAACAATACAACAGAATAGAATTATATATACATATATATTATAATATGTATATGCTGAGTTTCTGGGTCTGTACACCCGCTGTGCACATTATGAGGGGTTCCCACCATCCCTGTGCTGACTCTGAGTTCCTGGGTCTGTGCACCACTGTGCCCATTATGAGGGGTTCCCACCATCCCTGTGCTGATTCTGAGTTCCTGGGTCTGTGCACCCCCTGTGCCCCTTATGAGTGGTTCCCACCATTCCTGTGCTGACTCTGTGTTCCTGGGTCTGTACACCTGCTGTGCCCATTATGAGGGGTTCCCACCATCTCTGTGCTGAGTTCCTGGGTCTGTACACCGGCTGTGCCCATTATGAGGGGTTACCACCATCCCTGTGCTGAGTTCCTGGGTTTGTACACCTGCTGTGCCTAATATGAAGGGTTCCCACCATCCCTGTGCTGAATTCCTGGGTCTGTACACCCGCTGTGCACATTATGAGGGGGTCTCACCATCCCTGTGCTGAGTTCCCGGGTCTGTACATCCGCTGTGCCCATTATGGGGGGGTCTCACCATCCCTGTGTTGAGTTCCCGGGTCTGTACACCCGCTGTGCCCATTATGGGGGGGTTCCCACCATCCCTGTGCTGAGTTCCCGGGTCTGTACACCCGCTTAGCCCATTATGAGGGGGTCTCACCATCCCTGTGCTGAGTTCCCGGGTCTGTACACCTGCTGTGCCCATTATGAGGGATTCCCACCATCCCTGTGCAGAGTTCCTTGGTCTGTACACCTGCTGTGCCAGTGTACCCATTATAAGGGGTTCCCACCATCACTGTGCTGAGTTCCAAGGTCTGTACACCTGCTATGCCCATTATGAGGGGTTCCCACCATCCCTGTATATATATATATATATATATATATATATATATATATATATATATACATATGCATATATATTAACAATCTTCCGAAATTCAAATTTCGAATACAATGAATTTGAATTTCGAATAGACTGAATCTGAATTCGAATAGAAAAAAATACAGAATAGATTATATTAACATTACATTAATTCGAAACAATATGAATTCCAATTTTGAATAGAAAAGTTTATAATAGAATTGAAAATAATAGAATAAGATGGAAAATAATAGAACAGAATAGATTAACATAGAATAATCTATGATATCTTCCGAATTTCGAATAGACAATCTGAATTCTAATAGAAAAGATAATAGAATATAAAATAAGAGAATAAGATAGGAAAGAATAGATTAGAAAAACAATAGAACAGAAGGTTAAAATAGGATATATAAACATCTTCCGAAATTCGAATTTTAAATAGAATAAATTTGAATTCGAATAGAAGAAGATTAGAATTGAAAATAATAGAATAGAACATAACAGAACACAATAGAATGGAAAAGAATAGATTAGAAAAACAATATAGAAGAATATAATGAGATATAAAGAATATATAACAATCTTCCGAAATTCGAATTTTGAATGTTTTCAAATCCGGTAGAAATTTTTCGAATGCGGTAGAATTTTTTTCGAATGCGGTAGAATTTTTTCCAATGCGGTCAATTTTTTTTCGAATGTGGCCGATTTTTTTCGAATTTGGTCGAATTTTTTCGAATTCGGTCGAATTTTTTCAAATTCAAATACGAAACAAAACTAATCCCGAAAACGAATGTAATGAATGCAACTAATTTAACTAAACTAATTTAGTTAAATAACGAATCGAAACTAAACTAAACTAAACAAATTTTTTCATTCTGCACATGTCTACTGAAAGCTGAAAATTGGCCTGGGCAGGAAGGGATTGAGAGTGCCCAGTAGGCAAGTGGTCAAAAGGAGTTGAAGCATTTCAACTCCTTCCATTCAATTCTATGGTAACGCACTGCCTTTCACATATGCGTGTGGGACCGATGTACACATTTGCATCTAAGCACGAAAAAGGGGGGTGTTCGCTTTAATTTTTTAAATTATAATTTATATATTTATTTTACATTTTGATCAACGTTATTGCTATCACAAGGGATAAACAATATTCCTTGTGATAGCATGGGCAGTGACTAGTACTTTTTACTGATAGACCCCATGTCTCTTCTCTGTCCTCAAAAGTATCTGATCGAACTGAGATCGGTTTGATCAGATGCTGACACTAGCTGGTAAGTTTGTAAACAGCAAGCCGAAACTGAAAGTGACAAAATTCTCATCACTTCCAATTTCATAGACTATAGAGATGATCTGGGAACTTCCATTCTTCCCTCATCCCTATGCTTAATCGGTGGAACGGGAAAGCCTGGGAAAGCGGGGGGAGGGGGAGAGAACAACTTTCCATCACATTTAAAAGTGATCCAGCTGATATTTAGCCATTCAGATTGCTTTTATATAACTTAGCATTTGCCTGCTGAACAAAAGGATACCAAGGTCATGATTGCAGATGCAATCGTGACTCTGGTAGGGCCACGTAAACTACAGGATGTATGGGTACGCCCATATGAGTCAAGTGGTTAAAGATACAGATACCCTTTACATCCAACCTGGGAAAACAAACCTTTGTGCACAGCAACATTAAGAGAGCTGTACACTATGGATTTATATTTGTTGTGCTTATGTCAAGAATAAGTCCTCAGACCCTAAATATCTGAGCATTTACTTTATGGAGAGTGCTGTGATCTGTCAAGAATTGCTATCATTCCGGATGGTCACATATTTCATTTTGCAGCTGTTTTTATTGGGTGATTTTAAATGAAATGTATTACAAAGCAAAATAACTACATAAGAAGGCTGTCTGATGGGAGTGACAGTGTTTGAAATGTGACACATACTAGTTCTGGGACAGTAAAGCTATTTGCAAGTCACTGTCCTGGAAATAGTATGAATTCCTTGAATTAGAAAAAGCCATTTGCAGTAATATCTTCTGTGTTCTCCTGTAGATGTCATGGTCTGGTCCAACGAGCGGGTAATGTGCTGGGTTCAGTCTATAGGACTGAAGGAATATGCTAATAACTTGCATGAGAGTGGAGTACATGGAGCCCTTATTGCGTTAGATGACACATTTGACTTTAATGATCTAGGGTTGCTGCTACAGATCCCAACGCAGAACATACAGGTTAGTGTATTGGACTTGCTGCTTTTGACTGGTGTGTGTGAGGCAGAGCATTCATGAAAAGTGTATGGAGGTTTTATAGCATCACATAAAAATCAGATCAGATTTAAATCTGAATGTTTGGTAATGGGTAGTAAATACAGTACATAGTAATAAACACCCGTTATGTTCTTAACAGTATAAATGCTAACTGATACATGTTACGGGGGCCAGCATTAAAGTATATGTAAACCCAATCACTACAATCTTATATAAGCATGTTAATGTGATTTCAAAAGTAATTTTTTAATCATTTTAAATATGCAGCTTTCATTAAAATAATGCTGATGACCTAGCTTTGAAGGTTCTTTTTCAAGCACATTCTGAGCTTAAAGCGGAGTTCCAGCCTGTAAAAAAAAAAAAATGAAAAGTCAGCAGCTACAAATACTGTAGCTGCTGACTGTTAATATAAGGACACTTACCTGTCCAAGTATCCCGCGATGTCGGCACCCCTAGCTGATTCTTCCATCAGCTGTGGTTGCAGACACCGGCATCTTCACTAAGGGAAACAGGAAGTGAAGCCTTCTGGCTTCGCAGCCTGTTTACTACTTCGCATGTGTGAGTCTTGCTGCACTTTCTGAATGGTCCCACTATCTTCTGGGACCTGTGTGTATCCCAGAAGGCAGCAGGGGGGAAGGAGGAGGGTCCAGAAACTTTGTAGGTCGCCGCGATCGATGTTCGGCGATCTTACCTGGAAGTGGGAGCGGTTACCTGGTTTTGACAGGTATTTGCCTCCCCCCACCCCCCCCAAAATGTGCCAAATGTGGCAATGAAGGGGGGAGGGTGCGAACAAGCAAAGTTTCCCCTTTTGGGTGGAGCTTTGCTTTAAGAAAGGACCCAGCCTTTAAGTTGTGCTTTTTTGATGACATTTTGTCACATGGGCTTCCAGTGGAGACTACAAGTAGTCACTTCAACACACATTACTCAGGCAGGAGTTTCTGATAAACGTGCCCATGCATGCTGGGAACCTATGTACACCTGCTATAAAGATCTTGAACAGGCTTCAGATTGGAGCTACGTCACTCCCACTGTCTGCCTACAGTGCAATATACAGTTGTGCTCATAAGTTTACATACCCTGGCAGAATTTATGATTTCTTGGCCATTTTTCAGAGAATATGAATGATAACACAAAAACTTTTTTTTCAATCATGGATAGTGTTTGGCTGAAGCCATTTATTATTAATCAACTGTGTTTACTCCTTTTAAATCATGAAAGAAATGTATATTTGTTCAGTGCAACCGGATCCGATATGCTCTAAGAGCTGCTGCCACCACCGAACTGCCCAAAAGAGGGTAGTAGGTAAATATAAAGAAATTAGGATGGTATTGGCGCTGCTCTTTTATAAATGTTGAGAAAAAAATATTTTGTGAAAAATTTTCCAGTATGCTGGCAATAAATTATAATATTTTTTTGAATCGTCCAGTTATTGAACTGGGCTGCAGTACTAAGTTATTAGGGTCAATGTAAGAAATGTTGGTGGGTCATATTCTATAGGGTAAAGGTGCAACTGGCTGATGTATATTGTAGTGCAGAAACTCCCACTCAATAATGGTGTGTGGGTTTAAGGTAAATCGAAATTGGAAGCTGAAAGCAATAGGGTTAAATCCCAAGTATAGCAACAATCTAATGTAAAAACAACAATCAAAAAAGGCAATTTATATGAAAATAAACAAAGTCAAATATCCATTATTTGAAAAGGAACACTTATGCAGTCTTCGGATCTTTATGAACAAGATAACAGGACTTTTATATTCGTACTCGACTGTTTAAAGTGCTAGGTGCATAAAGGTGCCACAGTAAGAAACAAGGTATGAAAAAGTTTATGCCAGAGTAAATCACACAGCAGTCCCAATCGGTTTGTCTTTCTCTGGTCAATAGTGAAGTGACTTTTTATGTGGGCTCTTCTAGTGAATCTTATAGATAGTGACTTATGGTGTCTTCAATCCGTGCGCCGGGTGATCCCTCCAGACAGAGAGTGTACCTGCTTACCAGAAAAACGTTCCCCACTCAAGGGGTCCACGTTTTAGAAGGAGTGCACAGCTCCCGCTGTGCTCACTGGATATGGCACTCCTCGATTCCTCTGGTCACAGGGCTCCTTTCTCCTTCTCCTCACCGTTTCCCAAGAATTAGACCATGTGGAAAAAAAGACTGGATCTTGTGCAGATAACGCTAATTTATTGGTAATAAAGGTATACTAAAAACATCTAAACGATCCAAAAAGCGAAAAAACACGCTCCAGTAGACGACCTATGACGAAACGCGTAGGGCGGGGCTTATACGTCATACGTCATTTCCGGTTTCGGTTTCCAGGTGGAACGCAGGAGACACGGCGTTTCCATACTGTGGAAACTCAGCTGTTTTTTCGCTTTTTGGATCGTTTACATGTTTTTAGTATACCTTTATTACCAATAAATTAGCGTTATCTGCACAAGATCCAGTCTTTTTTTCCACATGGTCTAATTCTGGGGAAACGGTGAGGAGAAGGAGAAAGGAGCCCTGTGACCAGAGGAATCGAGGAGTGCCATATCCAGTGAGCACAGCGGGAGCTGTGCACTCCTTCTAAAACGTGGACCCCTTGAGTGGGGAACGTTTTTCTGGTAAGCAGGTACACTCTCTGTCTGGAGGGATCACCCGGCGCACGGATTGAAGACACCATAAGTCACTATCTATAAGATTCACTAGAAGAGCCCACATAAAAAGTCACTTCACTATTGACCAGAGAAAGACAAACCGATTGGGACTGCTGTGTGATTTACTCTGGCATAAACTTTTTCATACCTTGTTTCTTACTGTGGCACCTTTATGCACCTAGCACTTTAAACAGTCGAGTACGAATATAAAAGTCCTGTTATCTTGTTCATAAAGATCCGAAGACTGCATAAGTGTTCCTTTTCAAATAATGGATATTTGACTTTGTTTATTTTCATATAAATTGCCTTTTTTGATTGTTGTTTTTACATTAGATTGTTGCTATACTTGGGATTTAACCCTATTGCTTTCAGCTTCCAATTTCTATTTACCTTAAACCCACACACCATTATTGAATGGGAGTTTCTGCACTACAATATACATCAGCCAGTTGCACCTTTACCCTATAGAATATGACCCACCAACATTTCTTACATTGACCCTAATAACTTAGTACTGCAGCCCAGTTCAATAACTGGACGATTCAAAAAAATATTATAATTTATTGTCAGAATGCTGGAAAATTTTTCACAAAATATTTTTTTTTCAACATTTATAAAAGAGCAGCACCAATACCATCCTAATTTCTTTATATCCTTTTAAATCATAATGACAACAGAAACTACCCAAATGACCCTGATCAAGAGTTTATATACCCCAGTTCTTAATACCGTGTATTGCCCCCTTTAACATCACTGACAGCTTGAAGTCTTATGTGGTATTTGTGGATGCTCTTTATCTTCTCAGATTCTCATTTCTCTTGGCAAAAAGCCTCCAGTTCCTGGAAATTCTTGGGCTGTCTTGCATGAACTGCACGTTTGAGATCTCCCCAGAGTGGCTCAATGATATTGAGGTCAGGAGACTGAGATGGCCACTCCAGAACCTTTACTTTATTCTGCTGTAGCCAATGACAAGTTGACTTGGCCTTGTGTTTTGGATCATTGTCATGTTGGAATTTCCAAGTACGTCCCATGCACAGCGTCCTGGCTAATGAATGCAAATATTCCTCCAGTATTTTTTGATAACACACTGCATTCAGCTTGCCATCAATTTTGACCAAATTTCCTGTGCTTTTTTAGCTCACACATCCCCAAAACATCAGCGATCCACCCCCGTGTTTCACAGGCCTTGTTGACTCCTCTCCAAATGAAGTGTTTATGGTTGTAGTCAAAAAGCTCAATTTTGGTCTCATCACTCCAAATGACTTTGTGCCAGAAGGTTTGAGGCTTGTCTCTGTGCTGTTTGACGTATTGTAAGCGGGATACTTTGTTGCATTTGCGTAGGAAAGGACGACTTGACCATGCAGCCCATCTTTCTTTAAGTGTCTCCTTATTGTGCATCTTGAAACAGACACACCACATGTTTTCAGAGAGTCTTGAAGTTATTTGAGGGTTTTTCTTCATCCCGAACAATTTTCCTGGCAGTTGTGGCTGAAATTTTGGTTGGTCTATCTGACCATGGTTTGGTTTCAACAGAACCCCTCATTTTTCACTTCTTGATTAGAGTTTGAACACAGCTGATTGGCATTCTCAATTCCTTGGATATCTTTTTATATCCCTTTCCTGTTTTATACAGCTCAGCTACCTTTTCCCGCAGATCCTTTGACAATTCTTTTGCTTTCCCCATGACTCAGAATCCAGAAACGTCAGTGCAGTACTGGATGAAAGATGCAAGCGTCTGTCAGGAGTCCAGAAACTCATTGACCTTTTATACACACACACACTAATTACAAGTAAACAGATCACAGGTGAGGATGGTTACCTTTTATATACATTCAACCCCCTTTGTGTCAACTTGTGTGCATGTTATCAGGCCAAAATCACCAGGGTATGTAAACTTTTGATCAGGGTCATTTGGGTAGTTTTTGTTGTCATTATGATTTAAAAAGAGTAAACACAGTTGATTGATAATAAATGGCTTCAGCCAAACACTAACCACGAGTGAAAGAAATGTTTTGTGTTATCATTCATATTCTCTGAAAAATGGCCAAGAAATCATCAATTCTGCCAGGGTATGTAAACTTATGAGCACAACTGTATGTGTAGGTTGGCATATGCATACCAATCATTATTTATGACATATATACATAGGAGTATATCACAGGTTGGTTAAATTCAGGATGTACAGTGTTGTCTGCAGGAATCTCCAATCTATAACAGGTTGAATATTTAACTTCCTCTGGATTGTTTCTTTGATGATGATGTTTCTTTGATCTTTTGTTGTTAGGCTCGACAAGTGTTGGAAAAGGAGTTCAGTAGTCTCATTTCGATGGGGACAGAGCGACGACTGGATGAGGTCAGCAATGCACACAAACTCTACATATGTAAATGACAAAGGTTGTCAAATGAGCAAACATTGTCTTACCTTTTCGGCAACTATAAGTTGTAGTTGAAACTGTCATTTTATTTGTTTGTAATGCCCTTGAAGAGTCCATCCTTTTCTTACTTAGTGCACCCTCAACCCCACCACAAAGTAAGTTTTACAACTTACAATATTGTACTGCAACTATTAAAAATAATTTCATTTGGAGATGCGTTTGATGTTTGGGCCATGCTGCTGAAAATACTATGGAAGGCATCTCTTTCATAACCCTCAGTTCACTCCTGGTTTAGATATCAAGGCCTTTAAATGCTGGACGGACAAGGGGTTATATCGAATAGGCCACTTCTTATCGCTGTCCGGACCTCTGACATTGTCCCATTTCATTTCTAAGTTAGAGATGCCACTCTCAGAGAAATTTTGTTTTTTCCAAATACACCATTTCCTGACCACCTGGTGGAATTCCAGGAAGGAACACTCGGCCATTACCCCTTACGAACAGTGGTGTTCGGGAACTGTGGAATCGAGAGGAGGTATCTCCTTGATCTACGCTGCTCTGACGGAGGACTCATCCAAACCGCCATACGCGGATAAATGGGAAAGGGACCTAAAAGTGGGGTGGGATGCGGAAAAGTGGTCTTCGTTATTCTCACGTTGCCATGAAGGGATCGCCAATATCTCACTGCAGGAAGCCAATTTTAAGGTATTTATCAGGTGGTACTTCCAGCTATGTTTCCTAGCGCCTCCAACCTCTGCTTCAGAGGTTGTGAGCATGTGGGCACCTTCCTCCACACGTGGTGGGAATGTCCCCACCTGAGAGGTTTTTGGAACAAATTCTTCCACTTGATCCGCAGGGTTTCGGCTTTCCCTTTTCCTCAATGTCCAGAAATAGCCCTCCTTAACTCTAAGCCCGAAGGTCTGTCTAAACCGTTATTTAAGCTTGTCCAATTTATCCTACTTGGGGCTAAGATCACAATTGCTAGGTATTGGAAACACCCGTTTGTTTCCTTCTCTGAGGCTATACGGAAGATATCCTGGATAATGGTTCAAGAAAAGCTTGCCAGCTACATCCTGGATACCTTCCTTAAATTTGACTTAATTTGGGAACCAAGGAGGAATTATTTAAATTTACCAGGGTGATCCCTTATCTTCTACTTCTTTAATTAGCTTCTCTGGTGTCTAATCTCCCTTGTCTTCCCTCTCCCTTGCTCTCTCTTTCTCCTCAAATTACTTAGTTTTCTTTCTCTTCCAGTTAGACTTTACCTCGATCTCTGACTGTTTGACAGGGAATGTTTGGTACAGGGGTTGTCCCGCCCTTCCCCACCTATGTGGTAGGAGGGGGTTACTGAATACTCTCCTTAGAGGCTTTTAAAAACGGGTTTTAGTTGTTTGAATTAATATTGTATACTATGCTATTTCAGAGACTGTATCTTATTAAGCTCCCTTAGCTACGGGGTTCTCAGGAGGGGAGGTGGTCAGTGCCTGTCCTCCCGGTCACAGTTTGTTCCCAGTTGGGGTGACCGGAGGGATGGCGGGCTTTCCCCCTCCTGGGAGCTACCCTTATAGGCCAGGTTTTACACCTTCCAATGCTATTTGATTCTCTCCGATTATCAGAGAAGATTTTATACAGTTGATCCCTGGTTAATGGTTTATTACTTATACCTTTTCTCTACCATTTGCCCGTTTTATAAACAAATGCCCTTATGTTTATGTATGCTGTGATTGAGATTATACATGTACTTGACACTCAAACGTTTTATATACCTCTTTTGCTGTACTTAAAATTTTCAATAAAAAGATTTGAAACAGAAAATACTATAGAAGGTTGGGACTTAGGTCTTTCTACTTATGTTGGGGTTGTTCCTTCTACTCTTGTTTTCCTAATAATAAATTAAGTGACACAGGATTAAGTATTTAGGTACATTATGCTATGCTGCTGCATTCAGGAAACTGGCAAAACAAAGCTATAAGGACAGCCCAGTATAACTCCTACTCTCAGCCTGTCTGTCTTTTGCTAGTAGCTTAGTCTCCTCTGAGATAGAAAAAACTACTATGCTTTTCTTCCTTTGAGACTCTTTCCCTGCTTACTCTGCTAGACTGATCCAAAATAGTCATATAAATGGGACATTATAGTTGCCAAACAACAAATCAAAATCTCCCCCTTCAGTCTCTACCACAGAAGGGGGGTTTTATCTATGGATTTGCAATATTTACTGCACATCCAGTTGTAAGGTACCAAATATTTCCTCTGTCTGCCTGACAAAGATGTCAGGGAAACACATTGAATTGCTATACATTTACTCTATGTAAAAGATGCCTATACATATAATTTCTTGGGGGGGGGGGGGGGGGGGGGGG
>BLSH010072071.1:156424-187729 GCA_018402905.1 Glandirana rugosa | reverse complement strand
TACTAAACCATGATGTCAAACTTTACGCAAAACTACTGGCCAATCGTTTGACGGACATTCTGCCCACTTTGATCAACCCGGACCAGTCCGGCTTTACCAAAGGAAGGCAAACGTCAGATGCTACCAGACGAATGATTAATATCCTGCATCATCTGGAAAAGACTCGAGCGCCTTCTCTGCTCCTTTCTTTGGACGCGGAGAAGGCGTTTGATAGAGTCTACTGGCCTTATATTCGCCTAACGCTACTAAAATTTGGCTTTCATGGACGCATACTCTCCGCCATTATGGCCCTCTATTCTAATCCCACAGCTCAGGTATACTGCTCTAGCATGATGTCTAAACCATTTCGCATTTCAAATGGCACCAGACAAGGGTGCCCACTATCGCCTTTAATCTTCAATATGGCTATGGAACCCATGGCGGAGAAAGTGCGCTCCAACCCCAAAATCAGCGGCATTAGCATAGGTCATAAGACCCACAAAATCAATTTGTTTGCGGATGATGTTATTTTAGCGCTATCAGATCCCCTTCCCTCCCTGGCTTCGGTTCAACAAGTACTGTCTGACTATACCAAAGTCTCTTACTATAAAGCAAATGTAACTAAGTCATTTATCTTAGATATCAATATCCCCCAGACTCTCAAAGCCACGATTCAAAAGCAATACTCATATAAATGGGCAGACAGCTCCATTACCTACCTGGGAATCGAGCTAACCAGAAGCTCCGCAGCACTTTATCAAGCAAACTACCCTCCTGTTCTAAAAACCTTGCAGGGAGACCTGGACGCACTATCAAAGCCTTACTTGTCTTGGTTGGGACGCCTGGCGCTTTTTAAAATGTATAAACTTCCCCAGCTCATTTATCTATTTAGATCTCTACCTATCCCGGTCCCTAACTCCTTCTTCTCAACAGCTCAACGTATTCTTGGCCAATTTCTCTGGCAGAGAAAAAGGCCGCGTTGCTCACGGACCATCTTACAAAGCCACAAACACGCAGGGGGTGCAGGATTGATAAACATTAAGGACTACTACATGGCATCCATTCTAGCCCAACTTAAATACTGGATATCGCCCTCTGCCTCCCAACCTTGGTGTGATATAGAAGCCACCTATGTATCCAACAATGACTTAAGTTCTTGGTTGCTGTCCGGCATTACGCATCACACAGCCCCTACGTTAAAAGCCTCCGCTGCGGCTTTCCAATACCTTAGGAACAACACTGACTCAGACATGGCAACCATATACCCTCCCCTTCCCCTGTCTCTACTACAACACCACATCCCCAACCTGCATATTCACCAATGGACGTCAAGGGGAGTCACTCATATCCAAGACCTATACTCGCAAGACCTCTTGAAACCCTAAAGTATATGCAAATGACACACTGCATATTAAGAAACCCGGCCCTAGTAAAACCCCTCCATAAACAAGCTTGGCAATACTTACAAGACGACATCTCTGGGAAAAAAGGAATTTCCTTTTTCTACAATCTCCTACACCGCAAACAAAACCTCCACAACTTCCCCAATTCTTAAATGGGAAACAGATTTAGATAAATCGTTTACCCCTAACCAATGGTCCATAGCACTTCACCACACCTATAGATCGACAAAATCGGCAAATCTATGGGAACTGCACCTTAAAATAATGCTCAGATGGTACGCTACTCCCACCAAAATCCATACAATGAACCCTACATACTCCTCATTATGTTGGAGGAATTGCGGAGAAAGGGGGTCTCTGTTGCACATTCTTTGGACCTGCCCTAAACTTACAACCCTATGGAAACAAATATTTACCCTGATTTCCACTATAAGCGGAGTACCCGTCTGGAGTTCTTCAGAACTTGCACTCCTACATCTTGGCATAATGGAGGTCCCAGCCAATGCAAGAAAGATCATTGTCAATGCTCTGCTGGCTGCAAAACTGACAATAGCTAGGAACTGGCTTTCCCCGGATGTTCCGACTCTAGAAAATATCATACATCTAGTGCAGAACCATCTCACTTATGAAACTATGTATGCTAACTCAGAAGGTACAGCGGCACGAAACTCATTAAACTGGTCGCTGTGGTATAACTGGTATAACGACAACATGAAAAGCCCATAGGCACTTCCTCCCTCCTTTGAAACTGTGACAAATGAGAGGACAGTCTGGAGCTTCTCTGGCCACAGCACTAGACCCCTATGGGGGTGGTCAGACCGAGCTTCACTCTCCTCCCACTGACTCAATTATAAGATGTAGCAATTCAAGCTTTAGACATACTTCTTTATTGTAAAACCGAGGTTATTGGAACAACAACAAGTTAATAGTTCTGTTCTACAATCTCTGGTGTAAGTACTTATTATCCTGCGATGCTTTGTACTCTTATAAATATGTTGAGCCGCCTAGGCTCGTTATTTTTCCTTTCTTACTTCATGTTGCTTACTGTATAGCTTTCGATGTATGTAACCGCAAATTCCAATAAAGCCTTTTTAAAACAAAAAAAAAAAGTCCTCCATAACCCCCGGCCCCGGGGTCCCTGGCTCCCTGTACAGATAGGTAAAATATGAGTGAAAAGGGGCTAATATCTTTTGTGGATTTTGTGTAAAGGATCCGTCAGACTGCCTAATCTTTGGGACAGTTCTACGATACGGTCTGGGCGTCAGTCTGTGGGCCAGCAGTGTTCCTGGTTTGTCAATCTGGGTATAAAATTTGGCCTGTGTCCATCTTAGGTGTTTTTCCGCCCTGGTTGTCAGACACAGATTTAATTCCAGTCTTACCAAATCAATTTGTGCTCTCAAATCTAGCTCTGGGTTATTTTTGTGCCGGGTCAGAAGATCGGCCAATTCTCTCTCTTTTTGTTGTATTAGTGAGTTCGAGTTCTCAAGCTGGATAAACTGCCCCTAATTGTTGCTTTATGCGCCGCCCATGTGGTGGTCATCGAAGTATCCGAGGGGTCATTCTGGGCAAAGTACTCTTTAAGTGCTTGTTCTATATCAAAGCATATAGAAGGATTACTCAATAATGAGTCATTTAGCTTCCAAGGGGCCGGACCCTGAAAGCATTGTAGGGTATCACAAGTCGTCCAAATGGCCGAGTGGTCAGACCAGGGAACCTCCACTATCTTACATTTTTTAAATTGAGAAATTACTGATGGGGTCGTCAAGAAATGGTCAATCCTAGAGAGTGGAGTGGGCATGGGAGTAAAAAGTGTAGTCCTCCCTGGATGAGTTAAGCTCCCGCCATACGTTAATTAAATTAAATTATGGTAGTGAAGCATTTTGGCCAACTTACAACTGGTCTTCGGAATGTGACCGTGGAGAGGAGAGGTGCGTCCCGATTTATCCAATATAGAATCCAGTGCCACATTAGAACCCCCCCCCCCCCCCCAACAGGAGAATGCCCTGTTGTTCAGGGATTACGGAGTGGAACAGTTTCCGGAAAAAGGGCAGTTGGCCTATATTTGGTACATAATAAGATATCAGTGTTTAGGGCCATTAATTTTAAACTGCATTTGGTTAGTGTTTCTTCCCAGACCTTTTTGAACTCTTGTGATATGTTGGAAAAAGAGGGGTAGATTTGTACCCTTAGTCCCAACGGGCAGATCTCTTCTCGTATATATTGTTTAAAGAATTCTATGTGCCAGTATAAATTCTTTCTCGGTACCGTACAAAACTTATACTACACACTAATTGTAAAAATATATAAAGTTTATTAGATCATATTAAAAACATATTTAAAATACAATTTGAACCCCTGAACTACTGCATGATAGTGAGCTATGGGAATCTTGGAGGTATTATTTACCAATTGAGGGGGAATGGGATGTAGCCCACTATCATGCAGTAGTTCAGGGGTTCAAATTGTATTTTAAATATGTTTTTAATGTGATCTAATAAACTTTATATATTTTTACAATTGGTGTGTAGTATAAGTTTTGTACGGTACCGAGAAAGTCCCATTTCTACTTGCCCTTCATTTTCCTAATACATGTGGTACCTATTTACTTTGAAGAGTCCCTGGAAGCCACCCAGTTAGGACTTAATTGATCATCACCTTTTTAACATGGTGGAAGCACCCCAAATATCCCATGTGGTGGCTTTGATTATTATGTTTTTTGTTTTCACAAGCATGTATCTTATATAGTTGATTGACGGATCTAGACCAAACATATTGTATTTTTTGAGTGGGGGATGGATTTTGTGGGGGCAGCCTGGTGAGGCCTTATGTCTGAATTCCAAACACAACCTAGTACAGCGACCCAAAATGACGCAAATCTTACCCAGTATATAGCAAAATTGAAGAGGCTCTTGAAGTTAAAATTCAATTTATACTGGCACATAGAATTCTTTAAACAATATATACAAGAAGAGATCTGCCCATTGGGACTAAGGGTACAAATCTACCCCTCTTTTTCCAACATATCACAAGAGTTCAAAAAGGTCCGGGAAGAAACACTAACCAAATGCAGTTTAAAATTAATGGCCCTACTAATTTCTCAATAGCAAAAAGATATGGATACTCTAGATGGTGAATTGACTATAATAAACACCTCCTACGACAGAATTAAAGACCACCTGCAATTTGAAAATAAATATAAAGAACTGAAGACATATCTTAATAGACTAAACAAAGATATTGTAGCAAAGAAACAATCCAAGATGTTGAAGGATAAACTGGCATTCTTGGAAGGGTTCGCCTACCAATGGCCATCCGCCCCTAATAGGCGCAGGATGCCCAGTGGTAGGGGACCCCCAAGAAACAATTAGTGTTATACTACAGGGGATGAAGGAACTGAATCTGGCTCATCGTTGTCTTCTTTTGTTCAACAGAATTCAAAAGGTTTTAAAATTCTATGTCACAGATACAATCACTCGGGTGCACGTAAGCGTAATCATTATAGTGGTGGGTATGACACATCTCACATTCTTTCTTTATGGAACAACCTAATACCCAGTGGGACTTTAATTAATTTTTACCACAGCTACTCTACCATGTCCTAACCCACAATTGGTTCACGTTCAAGGATACCCACTACCACCAGGGGCAGGGCGTGGCCATGGGCACGTGCTGTGCCCCGGCCTACGCCAACCTGTACCTGGGGGGTGGGAAAGAGATATGTGGCAGAGCAAATAGCTAGATACATTTATGAAGCATGTTCTATGCTGGTACAGATTCATAGACGATATTTTCATTATATAGACAGGCACCGAGAGAGAATTTGTGGAAACCATCAATAGCAACACCTTAAATTTAACCTTTACACTGTCTTATCATCACCATATGCTGACCTTTTTGGACCTTGAGATATTCGTTGATCAGGACCTATGTATAGCAACCAACCTGCATTGCAAAAAAACTGCAGGAAACACAATCCTGCATGCAAGTAGTGCCCATCCACCTGCCCTCATACGTAGTATCCCTTACGCACAATATTTACACCTTAAATGTAACAGTACACGACTTGAGGATTTTCAAACCCAAGCAGCAGGTTTACGATCGAGATTACTACTCAGAGGATATAGCAAATCCCTTCTACGAAAAGCCTATAATCGGGCACTACAACAGGACTACATCCCTGCTTTATAAACCTGCTATCCATAAACAGACAGCAACAGTCAAATTCATTACCCAATTTTCAAAACAACATCAGGATCTGCGTAGAATCCTGGGTTAACATTGGCACATTTTACTACAGGACCCATATGTCTCAAAATACATCAGAGACTCTCCCGAAATAGTATTTCCTAGAGCGCCCTCAAGCAGCAACCAACTTACAACTAGTCATTACACTACAGAGAAAGAACAAACACACGAAACCCAGGGAGTCTTTAAATGTGAACAATGCGATATATGCCCATGGGTTAACCAAGGTACAAAATTCAAACTACCTAACGGTCAAACTTTTCAACCCCGTTTCCACACAGATTGTGACACACGAGGCATTGTCTATCTAATGACATGCAGGTGTGGCACATTCTTTTTTTTTTTTTTTAATTCTACAGACTTTTATTGTAATCGAAGAAGAGGTACATAAAAAGTAAGAGCATTGCAAATGCTCACAAGTGTTCAAGAAGCATCTGCATGCAGTACATCTTGTATAGGAACATTCAAATAAACGTATTTCGGCAATGCATATATGTACCTAGCACACGACAGTATGGTTTATGCTGGGCAGCATCAGTGGCTGCAGTGATAATTACACCACCTGCAAGTTGTGTCAACATTTCCTGACCTGCGTTTATAAGGGCCAGGGCCATTATTGCAGTTCAGGATCCTGGTCTGTCTCCGAGGGGGTGGCGAGTGAGTGTAGCCATCTGTCCCAAATTTTATGATATTTCATCGGGCGGTTTCTGTGCTTATATAGCACTCGTTTATAGGGTAGTGATCGATTGACCATCTCTATACACTCCTGAAGAGTCAGTGAATCAGTTCTAAGCCATATGCAAGGTTTCCTGCATAAAAGTGTGATGGTGTCTGTCTTCTTCTTGTTCTGGGAGTAGCGCCAGTATACGTTGTTTGGGGCATAGTGGCAGGGGGGAGCCCATTTGGTCATGTAGGAACTTTGTCACCTCCGTCCAGTAACCTTGGATGTTTGGGCAGGTCCAGATCAAGTGGAAAAAGGAGTTGTCTCGATCCCCACATCTAGTGCAGAGGGGTTCCCACTGAGGTCTATATCTATGTATATGGGTTGGGGTCAGGTACGCTCTGTGTAAGATATATAACTGCGTAAGTCTGTCAGAGAGCTTGGGGGAGACCTTCTTACAGGACGCCAACACATCCGACCACTCATCATCCTCCAGCTCACCCACGTCTGCCACCCACCTGTCCTTCAATTTGTAAGCTATGTCCATCACAGTAGGTGTGGTGAGACTTGTATAGCAGCTAGAGGTTAATTTCTTAGAGTCTGCACCCATGAAGACCTCCACCAAATACAGGGGCGTCAAGTCAGGGGTTCGATCAGGGAACTGACATTGAAGTGCGTGGCGGAGCTGGAGGAAGCTGAAAAACATGGTGTTGGGCAGATCAAAAGTCGATTTTAGCTCCTGAAATGATTTAACCCCAGTCTCGTTCTTCACTTGTGACAACTACACAATTCCCCATCTAATCCAAAGGTCTACATCTGGTAGGGAGAGTAGTTCTGGGAAACTTGTGTTACCCCACAGTGGTGAGTGTGCATGAACGGGGGAGGCCCTCATCTTTGCCAGTGCCAGGTCCCATACCTTACAGTGGTAATACACCAGGCCCTTACGTCCACCCAACCCGGGCGGGGTTCTTGTACCACTGAATAGAATGTGGAATGGATGCATGATGCGGGTCGGGGTCCCCTGACATGCCAGGGTGAGGTACCTAAGTTTGTCCTGTTTATCTAAGTGGAAAAAGTGAAATCATTGGGCAACCAGGTAGTACATAGATAGGTCCGGGAGGGCAGTGCCCCCCAGGTCTGTTGGATTTTTTAAGGTCTGCCACGCTAACTTGTGCCTAGAGTTTCCCCATATAAAAGAATTGAGGATAAATATTTGAAAGAGGGGTGTGTCCGGATGTGAGAAGCGGTGGACGTCTAGGTGCAGAGCTCCAGCCATCCTGAATTGAATCCTCAGTCATCCACCTTTTTATGGGCACATTGAGGCCATCCACCGCTACAGCATCTTCTGTGCTTCCTGGGGCATCCTCCTACGGGCATATTTTTCCGGCCGGCGCCGTTACTCGAGGCCCCGGCTTGCAGCCTAGTCTGCAGATCGCCGCTTCCCGGGTAGCAGCCAGACCAGCCATCCTGAACTGAATCCTCAGCCATCCACCTTTTTATGGGCACAGGGAGGCCATCCACCGCTACAGCATCCTCTGTGCCTCCTGGGACCTGCGGGCATATTTTTCCGGCCGGCCGGCGCCGTTACGCGAGGCCCCAGCTTGCGGCCTAGTCCGTGGATTGCCACCTCCTGGGTAGCAGCCAGACCATCTGGGACCCAGTCACTCCTAAACCGTTCTCTCATCCACCCACTGCCGAGCTGAATACCCTGTATTCCCACAGATCGAGGTGCCTGAGAGCGGAGGGGTCGGGGTAGAGGCTGCGGCCTTCCATGCTGCCCAGGATCACCGCCATCTTGTCCTCCAGGCCAGCCCTCTTTCATCCTAAAAAGTAGAGTGCACAGCTGTAACAACACTCTTCCTGTTAATCCTGGTTGCTGCTGATTTCCCCTGGGATCCGGCTGGATGGGGAGGGCAAATAGGACACACAGCCCTGAGGCCTAATATCACCTGGAACCTGCAACATCCCTACTGACCACAGCCTGGTGAGTGCATCCCACGGGGACTGTCTTACTTTGTGTGAGTGATCCTGCATCCCTTGACAGTGGGGTACCCAGTGTGACTCCCCCCAAAGAGAACTCTACTAGAGGGGTGCAGCCGCAAGCACCTATTACGGTTCAGTGTCACCCTACATCTCTGCATTCTCTTCCTGCATACATATAACTTGGCTGGTGAGTGGGGGGTGTACAACATACAGCAGCAGCGGAATGATGGTTAAATATGGGCCTCCCACGCCTGCATCGGCAGCGGAACAGCTAGCCAGGTTCAGAAGGCTGGAGGGCGTGGACACCTCAACAGGCCTAGAACATACACCGCAGCCATCAGCACATGCAGACTCTCCTGCACTGCCATCGTAGGGGGTGAGTGCACCTGAACCAGCTATCTTTGCTACACAGGGCAAACCTCATCTAGTGCTGGATACTCCATATAGCCCCACGGATAGTACAGCCTCTGGGCCCCCTATAGCGGAACCCAAGTTGGCCGAGATTATGCTGGCAATTCAGGACTGTAAAACCTCCCTATCACTGCAAATTGAAACCATTCGCATTGACAACTTCCTGCTGAAGCAGGATGTGCAGTCTTTGAGGGAAAAAGCTGGGGCTGCTGAGGAGCGCATTGGTACCCTAGAAGATACCGTACAGCCATTATCGGCCAATGTGCAGGCGAATACCAACACACTAAAATAGATGACCTGTAGAACCGTTCCAGAAGGAACAATCTCCGCTTTGTGGGGTTCCCAGAGCGATCGGAGGGCTCCCGACCAGAACGGTTCTAGCACTCGTGGCTATAGGAAGTGCTAGGAGTGCATCTCATGCCTTCCTCATTGAAAGAGCGCACTGCACTCCACCACGCACCGAACCCTGGAACTCCTCCACGCTCCCTGATTGCACGAATCCTCAACTTTCAGGACAAGGTGACGATTCTGCGCTTGGCCAGAGAGAAGGGCGCACTCAAATACAATGGCAAAACCATCTCTATATATCCTGACTTTTCTGCAGAGGTCCAGCGTCAATGTGTCTCCTTCTCTACAGTAAAAAACCGCCTTAGACAAGAGGGCCTGTGATATGCCATGCTATTCCCTGCCAAATTGAGAGTCACCTGTGACGGTAAGGCTCACTTTTACAATATCCCTAAGGAAGCCATGGCCTGGCTCGACGATTGCTTTGGCCCACAACACAGGCGGGGACGCACGGGACAATGAAAGCGGCCATTCTGTTACTGCCCCTACATGGACAAGTGTCTTGTTGAAACCCAGGATGCACCTATTGCTAGACTTCTACTGAAACTGCTACTACATTCCCCTGTTTATGACCCCTGGGCAGAGCTGATGGTGGACACCTGCCAATATGCCTGGAATTACAGCCAATGATAGCGGGGGGGGGGGTGACCTGAGACTTACCTTCATGTGTGTTACAACTCTCCTGTGATCGGGTCTCCTCGCACATATTATCAATTGGACTGTATTGGCCTTAAACCAGTTCTGGAATGTGTGTGTGACTGTATGCACACTCCCCTACATGATCCTATACCTGAACTGTAGTAGACTGAACCGCAGCCAAGGCTGTCTAAACCATTCCATTTTCCCTCCTGAGTATGTTGCAAATGAGGACGATTGTACCTATGGCCACCTTGCTGCTCTAATATACTGTACTTCTCCTCCATAGGCACTAACTATGCTTTAACGGAGCCCGTTATTCACACCACCAACCCTATCCACTGAATGGCGAAGCCATGGAAAATGCTCTTTGTTTGGTTGAACTTCTAGTTGGTTCGGGGTCCAAGCTCACTAAGTTGGGGACAGCCGAGCGGGGTTTGTGTGTGGGGGGGTATGGTTGCTCTATTATCGACCTCTTATGGTTCGTTGAGCTCTTTGTTTTTCTTTATAAATTGCTATTTTTTCTTCCTTTTATACAAGCGGGACTTTGTGTTCTCCTGGACTATCCAGTATACCAACACCTTATTATTTGTCTTGATTTCTATAATGTTGACTCTCATAATGATCCTTATGGTATAGAATATGTCTTGCATGTTATAGATGGCTAAACCACTTAAAATAATTTCCTGGAATGTGAGAGGGGCAAATTCTCCTCACAAGCGGTCCTTAATTTTTTCATTCTTCAAGCAACACCAACCACACATTATCTGCTTACAGGAGACAGCCTCTTCATACTACGCCACTCACACTACTTACTCCAGGGGTGTCTCCATTTTGTTGGCCAAATCTTTACCAGCTGAAATTATATCAGTTCAAACGGATCCAGATGGCCGGTTTATCATACTTACTATAAGACCTGCCAGAACGACTTTCACTCTGGTCAATGTTTATGTTCCTCCCCCATTTACTCCAGACTTCCTTTCCAGGTTGTCTCTCCTCCTTGTTGCTAGAACCCCTGGCCCTGTGCTATATGTAGGGGATTTTAGTGCTGTTTTAGACCCCTCACTGGACCGCTTGGGGGGTAGTGGTAAATCCTGCCCCTATTTAGTAGACTGGGCTGGAGTCTATAATCTTACTGAGTTGTGGCGGTGGAAACACCGGCCGAACTCCAATTCTCATGTCATTCTGATTCGTTTCACACGATGTTTCGTATTGACCTTGCGTTTGCTACACCTGATGCTCTCCCGCTGGTCTCATTTGTGTCTTACCTACCCAGAGGGGTGTCTGACCACGCACCTCTGGCAGCGCATCTCCTCCTCCTGCCTGCACAAGGGCCTACTATGTGGCGCATGAGCCCACAATGGCTGGAGGACGAGATTGTACAGAGGTCCTGTGGGAAAGACATTGTGGACTACTGGAGGCTTAATTGATGGTCTACTGACTCCTCCAACGTTTGGAAGGCATCTAAAGCTGTATTGAGAGGTGCCTTTATGTCTGTGATGGGTGCCCTGCGTAAAATCGCTATCCAGTGCACTAATGAATTGGAGGAGGCAATGGTGATTGCTGAGGCGGATTATGCGGCACACCCTGACCCCTCTAGGCGTGACCTGTGGTTGTCTAGGCGTAGAAAATATTAATACTATACTATTAAAACTTAATACTTAAGTTGTTGGACTTGACTCAAAAACGTATGCTACATGTGACACAGAAAATATTCAAACATGGTAATAAGGCCGGACGGCTTTTAGCTTACTTAGTTAGACCAGACCGTACCCCTATTTCTATCCCCCAAATTCTCACCTCACAAGGAGGGATTAGTGATGGCCCACAAGATATTCTGGATACATTTTTGTCCTTCTACAAAGACCTATATACCACAAGGGCCAACTATTCAGATATACATCTGACTGAGTACCTCGCACAAATTCCTATCCCGCATTTAACTAATCAGGAGATGGAGGACTTGGAGGCCCCCATCACAGTGGAGGAAATTAAAAAGGCAATTTCACAACTTCCAAATCCTAAATCCCCGGGTTTAGATGGCTTCACAGCCGAATGGTATAAACAGTTTAACTCACTACTCAGCCCTCTCCTTCTTAATACATATAATGAAGCATTAAAAAGGGAGTCCTCCCACCATCTATGAGGAAAGCATTAATTGTACTACTATTGAAGCCTAGAAAGGACCTACTACTCTGTGATTCTTACTGGCCCATTTCTCTTATAAATGTGGATGTTAAAATTCTCGCTAAAGTGCTGGCCAACTGTCTTAACCTAGTAATTGAAAAACTGATACGTTGTGACAAGGGAGGTTTTATACCAGGAAGATCCACTAGAATGAACATACGTAGACTGTTCCATAACCTACAGTATGCACATAGTTGCATACCTACTAGGGTAATAGTGTCACTTGACACTAAAAAGCTTTCGATAGTGTGGAGTGGCCCTACCTGTTTAAAGTTCTGGAGAGTTATGGATTTGGTCCATGCATGGTAGCCTGGATGAGACTCCTCTACTACTCCCCAATGGCCTATATTAGGGTTAACTGCAGGGTGACGGAGGTGTTCTCGATCACCAGGGGAACTAGGCAGGGGTGCCCTTTGTCCCCCCTCCTGTTCGCCCTGGCCATGGATCCCCTTGCCATTCAGATCCATAGAACCCCACAAATAAAAGGCCTGTCTATTGGGACTATAGAAGAGCGTCTATCGCTGTATGCTGACCATACCCTGGTGTACTTAGCTGACCCAAAGTCTCTCTAAAAAATCTGTTATCTCTTATTAACACTTTCAGGGACTACTCAGGATTCAGGGTGAATTGGGAAAAATCTACCCTCTTCCCCTTGGATCACACAGCCATACCAGTGATTTACACAGGATCGGAACTGTAGGTTGTCTCTTCCTTTAGATACTTGGGCATGATGGTACAATTACCACTCTCCAAGTACATCACGAATAACATCTGCCCTTTAATAACGCAACTACAGGAACATACTAAACAATGGATGGATCTCCCACTGGATCTCATGGGCAGAGCTAACATCATTAAAATGATCTACCTCCCCAAATTGCTTTATGTCCTGGCCAATGCCCCATGTAGGATCCCAAAATCTATCTTTAAACATATCGATTCCATATGCAGGGTGGACCACCTAGGATAGCCCTCCAGACGCTTCGACTTCCCTGCCATCTAGCCAGTCTAGCCTTTCCCAATATTTACTTATATTACCTGGCCTCACAACTGGTATTCATACACGACTGGCTACACCCTAATGAAAACAATGCCTGTACTAGTACGAAGGGGTCCATTGTCTCCTCTATGGAGACACTACATAATGTGATCTATAGAGACCATGTCCCTGACAGACCTAGGGTAACAATAATACATATGTCCCTCTCTCTCTTTCGGTTGATCAAAAATATACACACCCGAGAATCTTGGGGCGCCTCACCAAACACGCCCCTGTGGTTTAACGGCACACTTAAAGAGCTGGAGTCTATTTCAGACCCGGTGAGATGGTTCTCTAAGGGAGTCAAATACTTGTGTCATCTTTTTTGGTCCACAGGGCTTTAAATCCTTTCGCCAACTACAGCAAGAGTTTGACCTCCCAAACTCCTATATATTTTATTACTATCATCTGAGGCACGCAGTCAGAGTGCAATTTGGTACCTTGGATAACCCACTCCATATGCCCCCACTAGAAAAAATACTAAGGGACCCTGCCACTACTCAGCTTGCCTCAACTTACTATATGACCCTGGTTACAGATACCAACCCTAGATTTCAGGTTGCCCAAACCAAATGGTCGGATATGGATATCTTCGGTCATCTCCTCTAGAGACCGAGTTATTCAAATTAATGTCTTCCACCAATCCCACCTTACTCCACATAGGCTTTGTAAAATGGGCTTGTTACCCACAGACACATGTTTTAGGGGATGCGGTCAACAGGCAGACTTTATGCATTGCTTCTGGACGTGCCCTATAGTGCAGTGTTTCTGGAGGGAGATTGGCTCCTTCCTTTCATCGGGCCTCCCCAACATTATCAACCCCAAGAATTGTCTCCTAGGAATTTTCAGGGACCTATCCCTGTCAACCTCGGCGAAGAGACTTCTTCATATCCTTTTTTTCTATGCAAAGAAGTCTCTCTTGCTGACGTGGAAGAGCTCTCAGGTGCTCAATAAAACAATGTGGTTGAAATTAATAAATGATGCACTACCCCTATATAAAATCACCTTTGATCTTAGGAAACTGCGTAAGGGATTCCATAAGGTGTGGGGTAGATGGTTGGCCAGTCCCCTTACATTGTGCCCCCCTTTGCCATGATGAGCATTCTTGCTCGATCTGCCTTAGGCCAGACCTGGCCACTCCGGTCTGCCTCAGCTGTTTTCAAGTTTCGCCATTATCTAGACAGAATCCAGCCTAGTCAGTTGAAAATATACACGTGAGCCATGTGCTGCTAATTCTATAACTGGGAAAATGTATTAACAATGTACAAGTTACCAATCTTTTGTTTGTATGTCTTTTATATTCAATAAAAATATCTTAAAAAAATATATATATATTCAAAGGGGTAAGTATGTCGGGGCGTGCCAGAAGGCATAGAGTAGTTTGGGGAGTGGACCCATTTTCATAAGGTTTATGTGACCCATTACCCCGAGAGGAAGGCGTGCCCATATCTGTGTCTTAGCTTTGAGTAGGTTATATAGAGGTTCGATGTTTATTCTTGTGTAGTCTTGAGGGGAGCTGGTGATGCAGACCCCCAGGTACTTAATCTGGCTCGCCCTGGACAGGGGAAGGAGGGCCTGTTTGGTACCAGGGGCCTCCAAGTCTAGATGCAGGATCTGGGATTTTCCCCAATTAATCTGGAGGCCTGAAAAGGCTCCAAAACTTTCAATGAGTTCCAATGCTGCGGCCAAAGAGGGACCCGCATCCTCCAAGTATAGCAGCATATCATCTGCATAGAGACTGATAGTCTCTACCAGAGACTCTGATCTCAAACCCTTGATCTGAGGGTGGTCCCGAAAGGCTATTGCCAATGGTTCAACAGCGAGAGCATATAACAACGGGGAAATGGCGCGTGCCCCTGTTTAGTGGAAAGGGGTCAGATGTTTTACCGTTTGCTAAGACCGTTTGCTACTGGGGACTGGTATAAGAGCGGAATCCAGGTTTTAAATTTGGGGCTGAAGCCATACCTGCGGAGGCACTCGCCTTAGGTAGGCCCATTTGACAGAGTCAAGTGCCTTGGCTGCATCTAAGCTGACCACGACTCTGGAGCCGACTGACTCGTGGACAGCCTGCAGGTTCAAAAAAAGGCAGTGGAGATTGAAGGCAGTGTTTTTATTGGGCATTAAGCCCACCTGGTCAGGGTGGATTAGGGTGAGAATTACTTTGTTTAATCGCAGGGCCAGGACCTTGGCAAGGATTTTGATGTCAAGTTGTAGGAGGGATATTGGCCGGTATGATTCGGGGAGAGAGGGGTCTTTACCAGGTTTGGGTATTAAGACAATGCCTCTTTCATGGAATCAGGGAGTGCGGAGGAGTCAAAGATATGTTGATACAATTTTTTAAGTTTTGGTACTAGCAGGGACCTAAATTGAGTGTAGAACTCAAGGGGGAGACCATCGGTGCCAGAACCTTTAGAGGTGGCCAGGTGAGCTATTGCTTAGTCTATATCATCCATGGAGATGGGGGCTTCATGCTGCTGTACTTGGGCCTGGGAGAGTGAGGGGAAATTGATAGGGTGTAGGAAGGTGATCAGCTCGTCCTGTGTATAATGTGCTGTGGAGGAGTAGAGTGTGGCAAAGAAGGTGCGGAATGCACCAGTCAACAGGGTTGGGTCAGTGATCCAGCAGCCAGAGGGCTCGGTCAGGGACACCACCACCAGTGGCCTGTGGTCTAGGTGCGCAAGGTAGGCCAGAAGCCTGCCAGCCCGCTCCCCATGTTCATATGTACGTTGTTTAGAAAAAAAGTGTGCCATTTAGCTTTTTCAAAATGTATGTGATTGACCAGGCGGTGTTGTGCCCTCATGGAGGAGACGTTACCCAGGGAATGGTCGAGCCGGTAAGCCCGCTATAGTGATTCCAGGTGGGCTTCCGCTTGTTGCAACACCAGCTTAGAGGAGCTTTTGCATCTAGAAATGCGGGTGGTCAAAATCAGCCTAGTGTGCAGTTTAAAAGACTCCCAGGTTGCCCCCAGTGATGCAGTACCCTCGTTAGATGTAAAAAAAGGATGGCCAGTCGTCCTGAAGTGAGTCTATGTCGGGAAGGGTGGATAACCAAAAGGGGTTCAGCCTCCAATATGTGGGTGAATGTGGGGTCTGCGTATCAAGCGTTATCCAGTAAGGAGAGTGATCCCACAACATGCGAGGCCCAAAGCCCGCCCCCACCAGCCGCGGCAGTAGCGAGAAGAACACAAATATATAATCTATCTGCGACATGGTGGAATGAGAGGCAGAGAAGCACGAGTACGCACTAGAGGCGGGGAACTTATACCTCCAGGTGTCCACCAGCGCAAACTCGTGCATCAGCCTGTCAAATCTTGTCAGAGCTGGTGGATCAATCTCAGGGGGGTCTTGGGGTGTTCTGTCTAGGGAGGGGTCAACTAGCACATTGAAGTCCCCCAACCATATAGCTGGGACAGCTGGGTGCCGTGTCATAAAATCGAATCCATCATTTATACAAGCAAACTGGAAGGGGAAATGTAGAAGGCAAGCAGTAGAGTCTCCAGCCCATTAATCATCACATGCATGAACACATATCTGCCCTGAGGGTCCATCCACAGTGTTAGAAGTTGAAATTGCGTGTGTTTGGTGATGAGGACAGCCACGCCCCTGGAATGAGGGCTGTGGGGAGCTTGATACACCCATGGTTTCTTCAGTGTGAGTTGTAGTTGACCAGTGAGGTAGGTTTCTAGGACAACTATGTCCGCCTTCGTGAACTTTATGTGGGACAGAGCGGCCACTCGCTTAGGCCTGGCCCGGAGCCTTCTGACGTTCCACGTCACCAACTTAAGCGGGGCCATAATAGCATTTGTGGGGGCGGTACACGCGTGCGGACCCCCAGGAACAGATCTATATGGACATTAGACCAAGCCTGAGGACACGGGGCACCCTCTAACAGCAGCCCCGGGTTTCCACACAACGGTATCACACAAACCGCTCGGGCCAAATAAGCACAGTAGGTCGTGTACAGAATGAGGGCATAAACCCTCAATGCTGTTAGGAAAACAGTCTTCTTGGCCGTTACCGGCCCTCTGTGCGCGTGCGCGTGCCCATGGCGCCAATAGCGGCCATTTAAGCAGGACAGCACCAGGAAGCAAGTGCTGTCCATTCTACAGCATTCCAGTGTTTTTCCATGACCCGTTTGCTAAAGACTTCCTGTATCTGTGACCCGGCTTGCCTGACCTTGATTGAACTCTGCCTGTACTGACCCTCTGCCTGTCTACGACCACGCTTCTGCCTGACCCTCTTGTACCTCAGTTGCCTGCCTGTTAAGGACCCTGCCTGCACCCGACGACCCATTTGCCTGCTCCCTTGTACCGCACTAGCCAGCCTGTTACTGACCCGGCCTGCATCACCACTCTTCTGTCTGCACGAGCTCCTCGAGGATCCTCACAACACCATCTGCATCCGCACCAGCCCTCGTGCCCCCCTGTGCTCCTGAATCTCCTGTCTTCTCTATCAGGGGTTCCTGAACCAGGGCCATAAGAGAGGTTGCCCTCTGCACAATCAGACTCCATCACCAGGTACATGACAGAAACGGACAGCCATGTCTGAGTCTGAGCAGGGGCCCTCTCCGCTGCATGAACTCTGTCAGCATTTGGACGGTCTCTCTCGAGCCATGCAACACCTGCAAGCAGACTACACCCAGCTCCAGACCCATCTCCTGGAATGTGCCTCTCTTGCCCCATCGGGGGCCTGTCAGCTTGCAACGGAACCCACAGTGCCCTTGCCAGAATGGTTCTCAGGGAACCGTAGGAATTTCAGAGCGTTCCGCTGTGCCTGTGAACTTTATCTCAGCCTGCAGCCCCGCACCTTCTCCCTGGAAACCACGAAGGTGGGGCTGGTGATTTCCCTACTTCAGGACGAGCCCCAACTATGGGCCCACCGGCCCCTGGAGCAAGGGGCGTCTGAGGTATCGGATTTGTCCCGGTTCTTCTAAGCAATGGCTCGGCTGTATGAAGACCCGCATACTGCCGAAGCTGCACTCCACGCCCTCCGACAAGGCCGTCGTCCAGCTGAGGAGTATGCATCGGAGTTCAGGCGTTGGAGCTCCGACATGGCCTGGAATGAAGCTGCTCTGCACCACCAGTTCCTGCGGGGCTTGGCCAACCCGCTGAAGGATGAGTTGGCCTGTGTTGGGGCGCCAGCCTCCCTGGAGAGGCTCATCGGCCTGGCCATCCAGATCGATCGGCGCCTTCATGAACGCAGAGTGGAAAGTGCCAAGGTGAACCTGTAACCACCTTGGATGTTGCCCTCCACTGTAGGATTGCCAAGAGGCACTCTGGCTGGCTCCACCATTTCCACCTCTCCTCCTCCAAGGCTGCTTGAACCCCAGCAGTGGGGTGTGGCACACTTGGCACTGACCTCTGAAGACAGCCAGCGCCAAAGAAACCTCGGCCTCTGCCTCTACTGTGGAGAGCCGGGGCACTTCGTGCGCTCCTGTCCTACCAAATTGGAAAGATGCCTTGCCACCTCTCCTCAACCAGCACCTGTTGGAGTGGCTCACCTCACCCTCTCTCTGTTTCTACAGTTTCCTGGAGGAGCCGTCACCGTCACAGCTATTGTAGACTCTGGTGCATGCAGATGCTTCCTGGACCTGAGCTTTGCTGCGCAACACAGGATACCCCTGCGACCCAAGACCCGCAGGATGGCGGTACACCTGGCTGATGGCACAACCTTAAAATCTGGCCTGGTCTCACAGGAGACCACCCCTCTGACCACTAAGGTGCTGGGAGGCCATCGGGAGCTACTCACGCTTAATGCCATCACCTCGCCCATCTTCCTTGTTATCCTTGGCCCATAATCCCACCATTGACTGGTCCTCTGGGGAAGTCCTGTTCCAGTCCCAGTATTGCCACAAGCACTGCTTCCCCCAGATTCCTGGAACAGATCCTGCTCTACTAACCCTGGACTTTGACCCGGAGCCTGAGATCCGTCAGCTCGTCCCCAGCGTCTACCATGCTTTTCTGGACGTTTATAGCAAAAAGGGGGCTGAGGTCCTTCCGCCTCATAGACCGTATGACTGCCCCATTGAGCTTCTCCCCGGTGCAGAGATTCCCTTTGGAAGGATATACCCGCTTACAGAGCTGGAACTCTGCACCCTGAAGTCCTATATTGATGAGAACCTCAACAAGGGCTTCATCTGTCCTTCCACTTCACAGGCTGGGGCAAGCATCTTTTTCATGGAGAAGGACCATTCCCTGTGGCCATGTATTGACTACCGGGAGCTCAATAAAGTCACGGTGAAAAACCGCTACCCGCTTCCACTTGTTCCGGAGTTGTTTCAGCGCCTGGGGACCGCCACCGTGTTCACTAAATTAGACCTCCGGGGAGCTTACAACCTGATACGGATCAGAGAAGACGATGAATGGAAGACGGCCTTTCATACTCGTTTTGGTCACTTTGAGTACTTAGTGATGCCATTTGGTTTATGCAATGCCCCAGCTACTTTCCAGCATTTCATAAACGACATCTTCAGGGACTTCCTTGACCTCTTTGTCATCGCCTACCTCGATGATATTTTGATTTTCTCACCTTCTCTGGAGCTCCACCGTTCCCATGTCAAACAGGTACTGGGTCGCCTCCGCCAACATGGCTTCTATGCTAAACCGGAGAAGTGTGAATTAGAGCAGGCAAGCATACAGTTCCTTGGACTTATTATCTCAGTTGAAGGCATCAAGATGGACCCTCAAAAGCTCGCTGCCAACCTGGACTGGCCTGCTCTGGTTGACAGGAAAGGAACCCAGAGATTCATAGGGTTTGCAAACTTCTATAGGAAGTTTATCCGGGGATTTTCCTCAGTCATCTCCCCCATCCACACCTGATCAAGCAGGGTATCCCGTTCTGTTGGACTCCTGAGGCACAAACAGCCTTCGAAAAACTCAAGACTGTTCACATCTGCACCCATCCTCAAGCACCCGGACCCCGCTCTGCACTATGTCCTGAAACTTGACGCATCTGAAGTGGCAGTCGGGTCTAGGTAGTCAAGGTACTAAGGCGCTGCTACACCCAGTGGTGTTTTTCTCACGCAAGCTATCCCCCGTTGAAAGGAACTATGATGTGGGAGACCGTGAACTCCTTGCTATTAAAGCCGCTCTGGAGGAATGGCGGTATCTCCTAGAGGGGGCAGCGCATGCAATTCTCATCTATATGGATCACCGTAACCTGGAATACCTGAGAATTGCGAAGAGGCTGAAACCAAGCCAGATGGGCGCTATTCTTCGCCCGATTTACCTTCCGTATTACTTACAGGCCCGGGTCGAACACTAAACCTGACTCCCTGTCGTGCATGTTCAACATGCCGGAAGCCCCAGTATCTCCTGACACCATACTGTCTCCAGGAAACTTCTTGTTGTTGCAGGAGGTTTGCTGTCACGGATCCAGCAAGCTTCCCTGGGGCCAAACCCCCTCCCAGGAACACCGCTGCAGCTCAAGGACGGGTTGTTCTGGTGGCCCCAAGTTGGAGAAGACTGTAAGTTCTATGTGGGATCATGCACTACCTGCAGCCGGTGTAAGGGGAGTAAGACTCGGGCATGGGGCCTTCTTAAACCTTTACCTGTCCCGGAGAGGCCCTGGAGCCACATATCCATGGATTTCGTTGTGGAGTTACCCGCTTCCAAAGGCTGCTCGACCATCTTTGTGGTATTGGATAGACTCTCCAAGATGGCCCACTTTCTGCCTATGAAAGGCACAACTTCAGCCGTAGAGACGGCCAAAATATTCATTAAGGCGTTTGTCCGGTTACACGGGATTCAAACGGATGTGGTGTGTAGTTCACGTCCAAGTTCTGGAGGTCTTTGTGCAAAACCCTGAAGATCGGCCTATCCCTGTCCTCAGCGTATCATCCCCAGATGAACGGCCAGATGGAGGGTACCAACCAGACTCTAGAACAGTACCTGTGCTGCTTCTCGTCGTTCTCCCAGGACGACTGGGTTACGCTCCTACCTCTGGCGGAGTTCGCGTATAACAACTCAGTCCACTCGGCCACCCAGCAATCACCCTTCTTTGCCAATTACGGCTACCATCCCGCCTTCTTGTCCAATGCCTGCCCAGAAAACTCGGTGCCAGCTGTGTCCGACTTATTGAACCTCCAATAACAAACTCCTGCAGGAGACAATGGCACGAACACAGGCATCCAATAAGGAGACTTATGACAAGAAAAGGCGTGATTAACTAAACCTGGAGCCGGGTAATCAGGTATGGCTATCCACCCTCAACTTAAGATTGGCATGCCAATCTTGGTCCTAAGTTCATAGGGCCCTTCCCCATCAAACGAAAGGTCAACGAGGTAGCCTACGAACTGGAACTGCCTGAGTCATTCCGAATCCACCCGGTCTTCCACGTGTCTTTATTAAACCCTAAGGTCTCCGACCCCTTCCCAGATCGGCAGACAGGCCCACCGGCACCAGTATTAGTTGACGGAATGGAGGAATTCGAGGTGGAATCCATTCTGGATTGCAGGAGGAGAGGTGGCACCATCCAGTACCTGGTCAAATGGAAAGGCTATGGGCCCGAAGAGAGCTCTTGGGAGCCTGAAGAGAATTTACATTCGGAAGCCCTGATCGGGACCTTCTGGAGAAGGAACCCGACCAAGAGAGCCCGTTTGGGCATTCGGAGGCTGCCCCTTGGGGGGGGGCAATTTTAGGAAAACAGTCTTCTTGGCCGCTTCCGGCCCTCTGTGCGCGTTTGCGCGCTTCCACGCGTGTTCACGCGCGTCCGCGTGCGTTTACGTGCGTGCGCCCGTGCGCCAATGGCGGCAAGAGTGCCCATTTAAGCAGGACAGCACCAGGAAGCAGGTGCTGTCCATTCTACTGCATTCCAGTGTGTTTCCGTGACCCGTTTGTTAAAGACTTCCTGTATCTGTGACCCGGCTTGCCTGACCTTGATTGAACTCTGCCTGTACCAACCCTCTGCCTGTCTACAACCACGCATCTGCCTGACCCTCTTGTACCTCAGTTGCCTGCCTGTTAACGACCCTGCCTGCACCCGACAACCTGTTTGCCTGCTCCCTTTTACCACACTAGCCAGCCTGTTACCGACCCGGCCTGCATCACCACTCTTCTGTCTGCACGTGCTCCTGGAGGATCCTCACAACACCATCTGCATCCGTACCAGCCCTCATGCCCCCCTGTGCTCCTGAATCTCCTGTCTTCTCTATCAGGGGTTCCCGAACCAGGGCCGTAAGAGAGGTTGCCCTCTGCACAATCAGACTCCATCACCAGGTACGCGACAAATGCATATTTCTCCTATCGTTCACTGACAGATGCAGCTCTCCATTACGTGTGGGTTTATGCTGGTCTCACTAGGAGTTAACTAGGCAGGGAAAAGAAACAGCTGGCCCCTCCCATGGGGGCCGTCCTCTCTTCCCACATAAACCTCCTCATAGCATAGCTCTTCAGTTTCAATGCCTAGTTTGCAAGGAGTTGACCTGGCTTCCCTTCAGGGGAATTGCGGTCCTGTTTGTGACCGTTTTTTATTTAATTTTCTTTTACTTTTATTTGTCTTCTATCAAGCAATTGATTTGCTATCAAGAAGCTGGTCGGGGCATAGAGAGTCCTTGGGCTCTGTACCTTCCCCGGCCTGGCCGACCGATGCGAGCCAGTCCCGCCGTATGGGGACCCGCCGCATCGTGCCCGTTCCATGCAGGCGGCCTGGGGTGATCCCCCCTTACGCTCAGCCCCGGATGCGATTTGGGAAGGGCGACTTTCTGGCCTGCAGCATACCGCCCAAGCAGGGGCGGAAGGTCTGCGACTGGGTGGCTACCCATGGCGTTGTCCAGAGTGGTGAGTGAGAGTTCGTTCCTTCCCCCCTTTTTAGGGGCGGAAACGGGGGACCGACGACCCAAAAAAAAAAAATAATAAATACAATTTTTTTGCTGGGTAGCCGCCGGTAGGGGCACGTGGAGCTCCTGTTCACCCCCTTCACACCCCCCCCCGCACCCCCCCTGATCGTCTAGCGCCGTTCGGTTGTTTTCGGCCGCCATTTTGCGGCGGACCACTGTCATTTTGCCGTAGCCGCAGACATATTGGGCCTATGGGGCTTTCCCTCTAGCGCTCAGAGCGGCCATTTGCGGTACTGCACGTTCCCTGCAGGTGTTTTTCAGCCTCTAGTGTCCTGTGGGTGCTGGTGGCGGTGGGTGCAGTCCTCCTGGGTTCCCTGGTGCACTGTGGGGTGGTGGTGTGCGGCTGTGTGGGGGTGCCTTTAATTTTTAGTATGCATCTATGTGTTACTAAGGGAGCTGAACATGCTAGGAGCAATCAGCGGTGGCGCAATCTGCGCAAGGGGCTTTTCTGGACCAGCTGTGGCGGTCTTTAGTGAATGCTCCCCAGGGCGGATGTCACCAACAGGCCCCCCGAGAAGCGTCCCCCTCCTCCTTGCTTTTCAGGGAGGATTTTGATCCGGAAGGTCCCTCGGACGGAGAAGAGCATCAGGGGACAGCAGCTGCGCCATTATGATTGGTATCGCACTACGATGCGACTGAGCCAGGATGGCGAATCGCTGATTTCTGCGCATGTGTGTGTGGTCCTCCAGGCTCCCTAGGGCACCCAAGGCTTACCCACATGATCAATTTCCTGATCACCTTGTTTATTGTAAATGGCAGCGTCCGCAGCATTCTTTTAGTGCAGCACAGTGGTGTAGTGGGTAGCACTTGCGCCTGGCAGCATAATGCTTGCTGGCTCAGATCCTAACCATGACCTGCCTGAGTTTTGCATGTCCTCCCTGTGCATACGTGGGTTTCCTCCTGGAGCTCCGGTTTCCTCCCACACTCCAAGGGACATAGGTCCAAACGGTTCGCTGCTCGCTATCCCTTGAGGAAAGCTTTTTTAAAAAAAAAAAAAATGGGAGTCGTCTTGGTGTCCCGCCGATAGCTCGCCTTACTAAGACGACGACCATTCCTCTGGAAGGGGTTCCTGCCTTCAAGGGCCCCACTGACAAAGGACAGAGGCGCTGTTAAAGTCGCTCTTCCTGGTGGCAGGCTCTAATCTGCGGCCAGCCCTGACGTCCGCCATGGCGGCGCGATATCTGTCTGAGCGCATGGCAGAGCTCCAGAAAATCTGGACTGCGGCCGCCTGCTGGATACGCCGCAGAGGGCTGTATTTGCTCCGAGGTCGCAAGTACCTTGATGATGTGTCCGTTGATTTACTGCCTTTATGATCCAGGATAGCAGTGTTGCTGTATCTTCAGACGGGTGCTCTGGTTGCGTTTTTGGTCCGGTGACCATGCTTCCACGGACCTTCCCTTTCAGGGTGGACGTCTATTCGGTCCTCGGCTGGGTGAGATCATTAAGGATTTCACAGGAGGTAAGTGCCCTTCTTCCCAGAGCCTGGAGGCGTGAGATTCGCCGTAGACATGGTAAGGTCGCTGCAGGGGCCGGGTACCGGCAGTGGCAGCGCGAAACCAAAAAAGCGGAGGACAAGTCCTCAGCCTGATGGGAGCGTCTTCTGGGATTCGCAGGCCGGTGGCTGGCCCACATTCCCGATCGTTGGGCCAGGAAGTGGTGTCCACCGGGTACAGGATAGAGTTCAACACTCTACCCCCAGACAGGTTCTTCCCATCAAACTTAGGGCTCCCACAGGACCGCCGGGAGGCTCTTTTTGGGGCTGTCCAAGCACTTTCGGTCCAGGGGGTGATCGTGCCAGTGCCTCCAGAAGAGAGGTTTTGAGGTTTCTACTCGAATCTATTCGTGGTTCCCGAAAAGGGGGGGGGGGTTCGGCCAGTACTGGACCTGATGGCCCTGAACCGGTATGTCAGGGTGCGGAAATTCCGGTTGGAATCTATCCGCTCGGTCGTGGCCGCCCTTTATCAGGGGGAATTTTTGGGGTCCCTGGACATCAGGGATGCGTACCTCCATGTACCCATTCGTCCACGGAATCAGCGCTTCCTGCGCTTGGCAGTGGGAGACCTCCATTTTTAATTTGTGGCACTCCCCTTCGGCCTGGCCTCAGCACCTCGAGTTTTTACAAAACTGCTAGCCCCGGTGTTGGCGTTGCTCCGACAGAGAGGCATTGCGGTGGTAGCCTACCTAGACGACCTGCTCTTGCGAGCGGAGTCCGTCTCGGATCAGGAGGAGAATGTGAGACTCACAATGACATCGCTGCAGGACTTCGGTTGGTTACTCAACCTGCAGAAGTCATCGGTCTCTCCATCCCATCGCCTGGAGTATCTGGGTCTAATTCTGGACACAGAACAGGCGAAGGTGTTCCTCCCTCCAGCCAAGTTGCTGTCTCTGCAGTCGACAGGTTCTGTATGCGGGTGCTAGGGCTCATGGTCTCGTCGTTCGAGGCATTTCGCCTAGAGTCACGCTCGTCTCCTTCAGCGAGCAATTCTGGCTCGGTGGGACAGGTCCCCTCGGTCCTTTGACTTTCGTATCCGTCTGAGCTCCCAGACCAGGGCGTTTTTGGCTTGGTGGCTTCGGGACTCGACCCTGACTCAGGGGAAGTCGTTCCTGCCCCTTCAGTGGGTGATCATCACCACAGACGCCAGTCTTTCAGGCTGGGGAGGGATCCTGGGGCAGCTGTCTGCCCAGGGCCGTTGGTCGGCGCAGGAGGCTTCCCTTCCCATCATTGTCCTGGAGCTGAGAGCACTCAGATTGTGCCTTTTTTCACTGGGTGAGATTGCAGGGTCGTCCAATTCGAAATCAATCGGACAATGCCACGTGGCGTATGTGAACCATCAGGGCGGCACAAGGAGTCCAGCAGCTGCGGCGAGGCAGCTCTGATATTACGTTGGGCGGAATGTCACGTTCCGGCAATCTCTGCCATTTACATTCCCGGTGTGGAGAACTGGCAGGCGGACTTTCTCAGTCGCCAGACGCTGGACCAGGGAGAGTGGTCTCTCCACCCGGAGGTGTTCAATCAGATTTGCCGCAGATGGGGGACGCCAGACGTGGATCTCATGGCATCTCGATTCAATCACAAGGTGGAGACCTTTGTGTCCAGAATATAGGATCCGTTGGCAGTGGCCACGGACACTCTGGTGGCCCCCTGGGGCCATTACGGCCTTCTGTACGCTTTCCCTCCGATAAAACTGCTCCTGCGATTGATACGCAAGATAGTGGCGGAGGGGATACCAATAATCCTGGTGGCTCCAGATTGGCCTCGGCGCACTTGGTATGGCGACGTGGTGCACATGGTGGCAGACGCCCCTTGGCGGCTCCCGCTGCGAGACGACCTTCTGTCTCAGGGGCCCATCTTGCACCCTGCTTTAACCTCGCTGGTTTTGACGGCTTGGCTATTGAGTCCCAGGTGCTAAGAGACAGGGGAGTCGCTGACTCAGTGATCCCTACTTTGTGGTAGGCTTGCAAGTGTACTTCCCACAAGATTTACCACCGCACCTGGAAGGCTTATATAGCTTGGTGCAAGGCGGTGGGTCATAACCCTCGCTCTGATGTCATGTCCAGGGTCCTGACTTTTTGCAGCAAGGCCTGAACAAAAACCTGGCTTTGAGCACATTTAAGGGCCAGATATCGGCTCTGGCGATTCTCTTTCAGAGACCTTTGCTTCGCGCTCGTTGATTCGTACCTTTGTACAAGGTGTGCGACATGTGGCGCCTCAGGTGAAGGCTCCGATGGCTCAGTGGGATCTGAATTTGGTGCTTTCTGTACTTCAGAAGCCGCCATATGGGAATATCAGGGAGATTTCCTTACAATTGCTGTCGCAGAAGGTGGCCTTTTTAGTTGCCATCACTTCCGCCAGACGGTGTCTGCATTAGCAGCACTATCGTGCAAGTCTCCCTACCTGGTCCTACATAGGGACAAGGCGGTCTTGCGACCCTCTCCTTCATTCCTTCCGAAGGTGGTTTCTTCCTTTCACATTAATGAAGATATTGTCCTTCCTTCATTGTGCCCTCGTCCGTCACACTCAAAAGAGATTGAGTTGCATACTTTGGACGTAGTGAGGGCCTTACGAGTGTACTTGGCTGCCACAGCTTCTTTTCAAAATGCCGATGCCTTGTTTGGCTGTCAGAGGGTCCGCGCACAGGGTTGGCGGCCTCGTTGGCCACGATTTCTCGTTGGATCAGACAGTCCGTGACCAATGCCTTGTCAAGTACCTGATCCGAGGCCGAAATGCTGAGGGAGGCTCCCCTTGCGGCTGAACGCAGTATACCCCTGAAGTTGGGAACAGGAGGTATGATGCGCAAAGAAGCACGGGTTACCAGAGCTGCGGACAGACTTGAGCAGAAGTGCACCGAAGGTCCGTGAGGACTGGAACTCAGTGGTAACAGACTTTCAGTAGGTAAAGTCACTAGAAGAAATAGTCTGTAAAGGCTTGGTAAGAATGCAGCAACTCCGGAGGTGTAGACAGGTAACCAGTGTAGCTGGGTCAGCACAGGCAGCAGCAGCAGCGAGTGAGTCCGGGAGCAAAGCCAGGGACATTCACAGGAGAGCAGTCTATGCTTCAGGTAGATGTGCTGATATCAGCGGCAGGATAAGGCAGAGTCCAGATAACAAGCCAGGGGTCAAAACACAGGAGTCAGGCAGAAGAGAAGTCCGTGAGGCAGGCCAGAGGTCAAAGCAAGGGAGAAGTTCAGGAGCGAGGTCAAGGATCAAGCCGGGTCACAACAGAAGTTCAAGCAGAATACAGGACACAGGTTCAGGAACACTGGTGAGCTGAGACAATCCAGCGATTTGTGTGACACAGAGGCCACCTTAAATAGGGCAACAATCCATCTCATTGGTTGTGCTGAAGGCGCGGATTGCGCCTTGCCGGACGAACGTTCGTGCGCATGTGTAGCTGCGAACGTCTAGGACGAGCGTTCGTGCGCATGCGCGTAGGAACGCGACGATCGTGCCTACTTCTCTGACATGCCTATTCTATTCTACCCGGGCTGTTAGCACTTCCTGTGTTCTCAGGCACCAGGCCTCGGTGTCGAAGGTGTGCAAGGCAGCCACTTGGGCCTCGGTTCAGACTTTCACTAAGTTTTATAGGTTGCTGTGCTTGCATCTTCGGATGCTGCTTTTGGCCGCAAAATTTTGCAGGCGACAGTATAGGCGCGTCTGGCGCCTCCTTAGAGGTTCAGTTGGGTACTGTTGTTAGCGTTTACCCACCCCTCTTTTTGACACAGCTTGGGGACATCCCCACACGTAATGGAGAGCTGCGTCTGTCAGTGAACGATAGGAGAAAAAGGGATTTTATTAAAACTTAAAATCCTTTTCTCCGAGTTCACTGACAGACGCAGCACCCACCCCTCTGTGCTCTGTTCTTGTACGGCTTGTGTACGAACTGAAGAGCTATGCTATGAGGAGGTCTATGTGGGAAGAGAGGACGGCCCCCATGGGAGGGGCCAGCTGTTTCTTTTCCCTGCCTAGTTAACTCCTAGTGAGACCAGCATAAACCCACACGTAATGGAGAGCTCCGTCTGTCAGTGAACTCGGAGAAAAGGATTTTAAAGGGACCCATTTCCAAATGTTTAATTTTGATCCGTGGGTGGGTGCTGGCCAGGGAAACTTGGCTTGAGTGGTAATCTGTGACAGAACAACAAAGCAAAGTTAATACTGCAGCTGGGGGCAAACAATCGCTGCAAAGCTTGCGGTGGCATAGGGGGTTTGACTGTGGTGTACAGTCATTCCATGACACAGGGTCCGTGATGTGAACAGGGAACAAACAATAGGGTCATGGTACATGTGGGGGGGAACAATACAGGGAGCTCCTGGAAGCCAGAGTCAAGAGGGGCAATCCGAAAAGGGGAGAAAGAGAAAAGTACCTTACATGCAATCGTGGACGATGAAGCCAGTAGAAATGTCGTGAGGGCGCCATTGTAGAGAGAACTGTGCAACTCGTGAGTATGCACAGATCATGACGGAAGTCCATTTGCTCCCTCACGGCGTTCCAGCCAGGTGATGACCGACTCTGGGTCTTCGAAAAAATGTGTGCAGTCCTCTCCTACAACCCGCAGCCTGGCGGGGTACAACATAGCATATTTCAAATTCTTGACACGGAGCTGTCTCTTGGCCTCATTGAATTGTGCACGCTGGATCTCTGCGGAGAAGTCCGGGTACACTGACACCGCAGGTTGCGGAAAGGTATGTTGCCCTTCGTGCGTGTAAGCCGGAGCACTGTGTCCCGGGCCCTATAATTCATAAATTTTGTGATGAATGTGCGCGGCGGGGCACCACTGGGGGGAGGCTTGGAGGCCAAGCGGTGTGCACGTTCTATGACGAAAGAGTAGTAATTAACGTCTGCTCAAGAAAGGTGAAGGGGTCCGTACCTTCTGCACCCTCCAGCAGGCCGACAAACCGCAGCGTCTCAACCGGTTCTCCATGACGTCCTGCTTCTGCACGAGGGTGTGGAGTTGGTGCTGTAGCTGCTTGGTGGAGAGCTGCAATGGATGGACATCATCCTCCACTTGGCTGATGCGTCTCTCCATCTCTGTCACTCTTTCTGCAGTTCTTTGCACAAAAGAGATATGTCTATCTTCACCTCATCTAATTTAGAGGTGAGAGTAGATTGGCAGTGGGAGATGGCCTCTAGTAATCTGTCGGTATCTACGCCGGAGCTTGCAGACGTGGACGGGGCCTCGGCGCCATGTTTCTTCACGGCCTCCCGCTCCTCATGGCGAAATTTGTCTAGCTTGTGCAGCGCCTCGGACACCCGTTTTGGGGTCAACATCATCGTCTGCGGGGTGTGTGGTATGTTGAGACTGGAAGGCAGGTTAAAAATAACCAGGATTGCCCGAGGATTCTGTGTAAGAGGATTAATGTGTGCAGGAGCTTTCGGTCAGGACTCCCTACGCCATGCTGCTTCAGGCCACGTCCCAAGGTATGGCGCATTCTACGTGGGGAAAACTATTAGACCCTTCAGGAAGAGAATATATGACCATATATACTATTCCTCTGGAGGAAAGATGGTGACCCCAGTGAGCCGCCATCTAGACTTGTATCATGGTTTTGATGTCACCTGGGTCTCATTCATAGTGCTAGAAGTAGTCCCACAGGACCCTAGGGGAGGGAATTGGAACAAAAAAAACTCCAGGGGGAAACCCTATGGATTGAACGACTTTGCGCAATCCATCCCCCTGGTTTGAACGAAATCTGCTCATATAAACCTTTTCTCTAACTCTATAAATTGACGCGCTCTCGAATACAATCTGAAATTCCACTCAGCATCTTCTACCACATGCCTTATACAACATAGGGACTCATGTATCTCATCCTGTTGTAGGGTAGTATTATATCTAAAGGGTAAACGGGTCTCTTCCAGTCAATCTAAGATTTGAACATGTTTATATTGAACTTTATTATTGAATTGTTATGTGCATTTTTTAGCCCTTTGTCAGCTTGCTTGGCTGTGACCCAGTTATGACTAGAGGTGTCACACCTCACACTTCCACCATCCAGCTCCCCCACCCTAGGTCCCCACCTCCCTCATTGCTAGGGGTCAACCCCGAGGGAGGAGGAGGGTAGATGTGTGGCTGAAAGTGCCGCCCTCATCGGCCCGTGACAATCCTTCCCTGGACATCGCTGGATGGAGGGGCAGCAACCCAGGAGCCCACCTGGGGTAGCTCCTCCACCTGGGGACTTCTGGGTTGGCCTCCCTCTGTCGTCCACGCAACCCTACGGTGGTGAGGCGTCGGGGGTGGGCCCCATTGCCGGACCGACTGACATCACAGGGGGCGGGTTACATCCACGTCATGACGTCTCGGTCGAGACGCACTTTAGCCGTCGCCGACAGCTGAGCGACAGACACGCTTGTGCTCTCAGACCGGCCGGTCATCTACGAACACCAGGAGGTGTACTACATATACAGCGGTGACACACAGCATCAATAGGAACCCCCAGGCAGGTAACTGGCAGCCACTCACTCCCAAGGAAGTAGCTTGAGCGGTGGATGGGGAGGGAATGTATTCCTTCCTCCCTCTGCTTTTTTCTCCATTCCTGGTTTTGACTTTGGTCTGTAATACTTTTCTGTATCTAATTTCTAGGGTATTACCAGCGGGACCCCTGAACAGGGCCTATCATTACTTGACCTACGGAAGGTTTAACTGACACTGGTAACATACAAAAAACTGGTTTGTAACCCAAGTAAGGAATGGTCGGCATACGCTTATTATTTTTACCAGCCAATTCCGCCTGCCAAATAAAGTAATCAGTCCTCGGTGTCCCTATATAAATACCTGTGGTCTTACTACGCCCAGACTCCTGTTGGATAAATATTGCACCTATTATGCCTACCAAATGTTCCATCCCTTCTCTCCGCATCCCCCTCCGTCCACTCCCCACCCGCCACTTCCCTTCCCTCTGTTCCTCACGCCCCATCCCTGCCCATCTCTTTCTCTCCCCTTTTCCCCCTCCCCCCTTCCCTGTCCCATTCCTCTCCTTCCTCCCCAGTGGATTATTCACTCACCCTTGATTCTAGCCCAGGAATGTAAATACTTATCTTGAAGTTGTATTGAATTGACAATTCTAAATATATGTTACCGTAGGGT
>BLSH010072071.1:127890-149692 GCA_018402905.1 Glandirana rugosa | reverse complement strand
CCCCCCCCCCCCCCCCCCCCAAAAATAAAATTATTATACTGCAATTTAACAGTTTTTTACGTGAGGTGGCTATTTTTGCAGGCTTTTTCCTTTTTGTCACCTAATAATCCTGCTAATAACACACTTCCTGTCCCTAGGTGGCTAAGCACAATAACCCATTGTATCTCTGGAGGGAGCCATGGTTGCTACCCAGTCCACTACAGAAATGTCTGCCATTTATTTATCTCCATTTTATGTGGGGGGAAGGGGGGATTTATAGTTTACAGAACAAAGAGAACATTATTTTTTCTGTACTTGCTGTAAATGTGCTTAGCTTGAACACAAGTATAGCCAACACATCTAAGGACTGGCAAGCTATGGTATATTAAATTGTTGTCCTTGGGTTTAGTTATCCCTTAAAGAAAACCAGTCAGGCATTTTTTAGGAATCTAAATCAACACTCTCTTGTTTTATTGAGGGAAAAAGAACATACAACCAATATTCATTATAAATCCCCACTCTTGTACCACCTCTCACGTGGTCAGCGTTCATGATATTTCCAGAAAGGTTTTTTAGTTTGTTGCAACATTATAATATATATGGCCAGTTTAAAAAATATAGTGCCCAACATTGTTTATTGAAGAATACCATTTGTGAGTAAGATAGCGTGATAATCCTGTGTGTGACATTTTTTCAACCCTTCTGTAGCTATTGTGCTATTATAGATATAATGTCACTTTATATGACTCCTAGCATAGCTGATACCAGATTGTTACAAGTAGAATCATTACAAGCTGGGAGGAGATTGTCAGAGGAATGTCATTGTGCTTAGTGCTTACACCAAGAATGCAGAAGTGCTCTCCACCCAAAACAAAATTAAAGTGTATCTGTATTGAACATTAACATTTAAACATACATTTTAATGGATGTGCACCCTTACTATGAAAGAAATAACAGGAAATGCTATATAAAGGATGTTTAGGGGAAGTGCACAATTCAATCTGAGGAAGCATTTTGTTCCAATGTCTGCATGTGATAGCAGCTCTGGCTGGAGCACGTGATATGCAAGTTTGTTCTCTGAAGCTGCAAAGTTAGAAGGTTTGTTACCCCCCCCCCGCCCTTTTCTCCGTTGGTCACTACGGCTTTTATAAAATTAAGGAAACCTATGCTTTGCCCATGAAGTGTGAAAGCAAAAGGTTTATTTTTTTGCTCCCCTTACCGCCGTACTTTCATTTTCTTCCCCACTGATCCATTCAGCTAGTATTAGTAAAAAAAATACATTTTACTACCCTTCCTTTATTTAGTATTACAGTGCTGGAGATTGATGATTGGCCCAGTGCTCTCACATGGGGTTGGGGAAGGAACTCTCAGCCCTGTTTAGGCTTCTACGAGAGTGACTCAAAGCTCACACATAGCTCAGCGGGTTAGCAAAACAAAAGTCAGTATGTGCTGCAGGAGAGAAGGGCATTAAACTATAACTAAAGGCAAAACTCTTTTTTTTCGTTTTTGATAGAGTGGAGAGGGATTAGAATGCTTGTCCATTTTTATTGCTGTTTGTACCCCCCTATAGGAAATACACCCTCCCTGTTTGTCCTGTTTACCATTATCATTGAAAGAAAAAGTAAAAAAAATCCCAAATTTTGGGTTGTCCCCAGAAAAGTAATAGCAGTGAAATCTTCCAATAGGGATTCTAGTTCTGGTTATATGGGGGTCCGTAAGGAATTCCCTTAATTTGCAGGAATTTCCTATCACTTACTGTTTAGCTTTGGGACAGGAAAATCTCCACAAAGGGACAACAATGGCGAAAAAAAAATCTCACAGGGCTTATAATCCTCCCTTGCTCTATCCAAAAAAAAAAAAAATTGCCTATAGTTCTACTTTAAAACAAGCATTTTGCTTGTCCTATTTTGCAAAGAACATGTTTGCTTTAAGGAAGCCAAAATTATGGGTGGCAGGAGCTGTACTGACTAGCAAGTTGGCTCCCCATGTTTTGCGCCTACTAGGGCACACTAGAAGATAAATTAAGTAATTGTTGGCACCTCTAGATCTCTAGATAAGTGATGTAGCATTTATAATGTGGTGTATTAAAATAACTTCAATTTGCTTTTTTAGGAAGTCCCTCCAGCAGCCAGCGAGCAGACAATGTCTCAGTCAGAACCTATTCCTGTTAATACCATAATAATGCGGTGAGTGGATGGTGTTTCCAGAGGTGTAAAGAAAGCACCTTATCTTAGAACTGTGATGAAACAGAGTTAATTACCCATGAATTATAATTTCACAGTCTGGGTTACAATTTTTTTTTCAAATATGACTTTCCTGAATTTATTATACCTGTAGGGCAGAGCTATTCAGAGAGAATGTTTACTCTTTAATGTTTTGTAGATGTATAAATTAATGTCATCAGCTTATTATGTGCAGCTTAAGTTGGCTTGTTAAATCCAAAAAAGAGCCTAGAGCTGCATCTGATGGCTATATACAGTTGTGCTCATACGTTTCCATACCCTGGCAGAATTTATGATTTCTTGGCCATTTTTCAGAGAATATTAATGATAACACATAAACTTTTCTTTCACTCATAGTTAGTGTTTGGCTGAAGCCATGTATTAACACTCAACTGTGTTTACTCTTTTTAAATCATAATGACAACAGAAACTACCCAAATGACCCTGATAAAAAGTTTACATACCCCAGTTCTTAATACCGTGTATTGCCCCCTTTAACATCAATGACAGCTTGAAGTCTTTTGTGGTATTTGTGGATGAGGCTCTTCTCAGATGGTAAAGCTGCCCATTCCTCTTGGCAAAAAGCCTCCAGTTCCTGGAAATTCTTGGGCTGTCTTGTATGAACTGCACGGAGATCTCCCCAGAGTGGCTCAATGATGCCAGTTAGCCTAACATCAATAATATGCAAGCTCTTGGAGGGGATGATAAGGGATTATATACAAGATTTTTGTAATGAAAACAGTATCATTAGCGGTAATCAGCACGGTGTGATGAAGAATCGTTCTTGCCAAACCAATCTATTAACCTTCTATCCTCATAGGTGAGCTGTCATCTAGATAAGGGAAGACTCGTAGATGTGGTGTATCTAGATTTTGCTAAGGCATTGGATACAATTTCCCATTAACATGGGGATAATTGGGGAGTACTCGGAATGATCCGGTGTGGAAAGTGGGGTTCCCCAAGGTTCTGTCTTGGGAACAATCATATTTAATTTATTCATAAACGATCTGGAGGGTGGGCTAAACAGCTCAATCTCAATATTTGTAGATGATACCAAGCTAAGCAGGGCAATAATTTCTCCATAGGATGTGGAAACATTGCAAGAAGATCTGAACAAATTAATGGGATGGGCAACTATGTTGCAAATGAGGTATAATGTAGAAAAATGTAAAATAATGCATTTGGGTGTCAAACATATGAATGCAAACTACTCACTAAGGGGAGAGCCTCTGGGGAATCTAGGATGGGAAATGACCTATGGGTCCTATTAGAGGACAGTATCAGCAATGGGATACAATGCCAAGCTGCTGCATGCAAAGCCAACAAAATATTGACATGCATCAAGGAGATTTCCTCAAGAGATAAATCAATAATTCTCCAACTCTACAAGTCTCTGGTGAAGCCGTACCTGGAGTATGCCGTCCAGTTCTGGGCTCCAGTCCTCAGGAAGGATGTCCTGGAACTTGAAAGGATTCAGAGAAGGGCAACAAAGCTAATTAAGGGACTGGAGGATCGGAAAGATTACAAGAACTGAAATTATTCTCTCTGGAGACGCTTGAGTTGGGATATGATTTCAATGTATAGATACTGTACTGGTGACCCCACAAAAAGGATAAAACTCTTCCGCGCAAGGGAGCATGAATGGACACGCGGCCATTCACTAAAATTAGAAGAAAAGCGGTTTAACATCAAAATGCGTAGAGGGTCTTTTATGTTAAGAGCCGTGAGGATGTGAAATTCTCTTCCACAAGCAGTGGTTTCAGCTTGGAACAAAGGTCATTTCAAAAAACTATTAGATGGGCACCTAAGGAACCACAACATTGAGGGATATACAATGTGATATTGACATAAAAGCACACACATACAGTAACTCACAGAAGTGAATACACCCTCACTTTTTTGTAAATATTTTATCATATCTTTTCATGTGACAACGCTGAAGAAATTACACTTTGCTACAATGTAAAGTAGTGAGTGTACAGCTTGTATAGCAGTGTAAATTTTCTGTCCCCTCAAAATAACTCAACATACAGCAATTAATTGAGTATGGTGTACTGCGCTTAGGGATATTGGTGGATTAATTTAGCTGCTGCCCTCCAGTAATTTTCTCCTGATAGGGGAAATTAAGAACTGATGTAAACAAAATTGACTGGAAGTTGGCGCTGCTTGAGTACATTGGTTATATGACAATAGGAATTCTGATTATCATGTAATGTGATTTAAAGTAATCAAGTGCAACTGTGCAAAAATGTATATAAATATACATAAAATCCAATATCTAGAATTTATCCACTAGTGCAAAATTGTATAAGTATGATATAAAGTATGAGTGAATAAATATAATATTTGAATGTGAGATGTGCAATATTGATTAAAATATGTTTTGAAATAGTATTGAATAATGAAGAATAATAAATAGTAAAATATAGTAATAAAGGTGTGTATCGTAAGTGACTATAGTGTCATTCACTAAATATTTGTAAAATATTGAACGCTTGTGATAGGTGACTGTGTGCTAGACAACCCCAACATTCACCTGTTGATGCTAATAAGCTGGTAGATCAAGCCCTTAGGAACAAATATATAGTATATATATACAGCACCATTGATAATATACGCCTCATGTATATCAAACCCTATGGTGTAGATTTAGTCATCAATGAGGAATAACCAAAACTATAATGTCCTCACAACAATTCGCATAAATCTTGTGGTAATATCTTGCCACCCCCAGGTGGCGACAAAGATGATGAATAGTTGCTCAGCAAAAAACTCTAATCATATATTAGCAGTTCAAGTTCATATCATCACTGTCAATCCCTCCAAAAGTGCTCAGTGTATAACAAAAAGCTTTCTTCAGATCTTTTTCTGGTGCAAGGCACGCGTGCTCCCCTTAAGGTCCCCTCCTTACCAAAAAATGCCACCCCTGCAGAGGTAAAGCGCTCAGACGTATCTCCGGTGGAAAGGCTTGTCCTGGTAGAGGGACTGGTCCCGTGATCCGTATCAGGGAAGAGAAAAAAGGAAATCCATAGCGTAGTATGTCTTGTAATTTATGTTTACTTTATTAATTGTACGTAGGTTGCAAAACAATAAAATCTCTGATTAAATGCAAATCGCATAAAAGCATAAAAACCGTCCCTTGTAGTCACTTAACCGGCTCTGGCATGGTGGACACTCCTCGCCTGTGACGAAATCTCGTTCACTTTCCTGTAGGTCCATTTGCATTCCACCAGCTAGTTCCGCAGAAACCGGAAGTGACATGGGACGTATAGCTAGGTACCGGCTGACGCGTTTCGTCATCAATGTTTTCAAAGACATTACCTAGCTACCAAACTACGCTTATTTAAATATCTCCCTCAGGAGGAGGGCTAATTACGCCATAAGGAGTCATTGATCTGATTGGCTGGCGTTCCGTTCGGGGTCTATAATGGGAATAACATTAAAATAATACAAATTTTGACTGCAAATCAAAGACAGGCAGTACAAATTTATTGGTACACGCAACAGGGGGAATGTATTCGTTAAGGCATAATTTATTGTAAGAGGATGAAGGACAATATTTCCGGACTCCTTTTAGTTTTAAAACGTAGTTAGTCCCATTCCCTTACAATCTGAACTATTACTTTGTAAAACTGGTCGCATGGTAAATAGTAATTATGTCCCAGGTATAGTATGTGGTCTTAAACCTGTGTCTGAAATTGTCTAGTATAAAAGAGTATATGGGTGTATATTAATTGAAGGTGTATATATGTATGGGAGTTATTAGACCATTCTTTAAAAATATTATTTAAAAATATATAAAACTTTTTCAAGGGGAGTAATTGGGCCTTATAGTTAGATGGAATTGGTACATAATATTATACAGGGAGGGTGGACAGTAGCCATAGGTGTGTCATAGATTTAAAAAAAAAATTAAAAATATATAAAACTTTTTCAAGGGGAGTAATTGGGCCTTATAGTTATATGGAATTGGTACATAGTGTTATACAGGGAGGGTGGACAGTAACCCTAGGTATGTCATAGATTTAAAAATTAGAAATTAGAGATAAAACAATTTAAATCAATATCTATGTTCAAGCCCCCCGGCGTTAGACTCCCCAGTCTATAAATCCACATGGTTTCATTTTGTGATACCAGTTTCTTTTTGTTATTTCCTCTCCAATGGGGGCTGATTTTATCTATACCATAAAATTTTAAAACTGTTGGATCTCTATTATGAACTTCTTTAAAATGCTTGGAGAGGCTGTGTTTAGGAAAGCCTTTTATGATATTGTTGATGTGTTCTCCTATTCTTTTATGAAGGGGTCTAGTAGTTCTCCCGACATACAGTAAATGACAAGGACACTCAATAACATAAGTTACATGTGTACTATTACATGTTATGAGTGGTCTGATATTGTACTGTGTGCCATTGGTGTAGGATTTGAACCTTTCTATTTTTCTTGGTAGATTTTTTATTGTTCTGCATGGTAGGCATCTTTGACATCTATAAAAGCCCCTCATTTCATTGAATATCTTTATTTCATTGGGAGGATTTATAACGTTATGGACTATATGGTTCCTGAGTGTAGGAGCCTTCCTATAAATGAACTTGGGCTTTTTGGGTAAAATTTTGTTCAAAGTTTTATCTGTGGTCAGAATAGGCCAATATTTCTTTATTATCTTCTCCATTTTCTTATAATCTTTATTGAAACCCGTTATAAAGGCTAAATCGTAGTCGTTACTTTTCTTTTTCTTTTCTTTAATATCTAATAGTGTTTTTCTGTCCATCTTGCTTATTCTTTCTTTTTCTTTCATGAGAGTAGGTTTATGATAGCCTTTTTACATGAATTTGTTAATAACCTGGTCCGCTTGTATGTTGAAATCCTCTATTAGACCACAGTTTCTTCTCAGTCTCATAAGTTGTCCTTTTGGAATATTGTTTTTCCATTTCGGATGATGGCAGCTTGTGACTGGGATATATCCATTCTTGTCTGTTGGTTTGAAATAAGTTTTTGTGTATAATGCTTCTGGTGCACTCTCAATTATTAGGTCCAAATAGTCTATTTGTTATTTGTCATACTTCCCTGTAAATTTAAGGCCAAATTCATTATTATTAATATCCTCCATGAATTTCTTTAAGGAATCCTCGTTGCCTTCCCATAGTATGAACACATCATCTATATATCTCCTAAAAAATTGTAGTTCTGGGTAGTTCTGATTGTATATATACTTTTCTTCCCAATGGTCCATAAAAAGGTTGGCTACGCTTGGTGCATACCGTGCGCCCATCGCGACTCCTTTTGTCTGTATATAATATTCCTTCTCATACCAAAAATAATTTGACTCCATACACATTTTTAATCCTTCTAAAATAAAGTTAATCTGTGCTCGTTTTATGTAACTCCCATACATATATACACTTTCAATTAATATACACCCATATACTCTTTTATACTAGACAATTTCAGACACAGGTTTAAGACCACATACTATACCTGGGATGTAATTACTATTTACCATGTTACTAGTTTTACAAGGTAATAGCTCAGATTGTAAGGGAATGGGACTAACTACGTTTTAAAACTAAAAAGAGTCCGGAAATATTGTCCTTCATCCTCTTACAATAAATTATACCTTAACTAATACATTCCCCCTGTTGCGTGTACCAATAAATTTGAACTGCCTGTCTTTGATTTGCAGTCAAAATTTGTATTATTTTAATGTTATTCCCATTATAGACCCCGGACAGAATGCCAGCCAATCAGATCAATGACTCCTTATTGCGTAATTAACCCTCCTCCTGAGGGAGATATTTAAATAAGCGTAGTTTGGTAGTTAGGTAACGTCTTTGAAAATGTCAATGACGAAACGCGTCAGCCGGTACCTAGCTATACGTCCCATGTCACTTCCGGTTTCTGCGGAACTAGCTGGTGGAACGCAAATGGACCTACAGGAAAGTGAACGAGATTTCGTCACAGGCGAGGAGTGTCCACCATGCCAGAGCCGGTTAAGTGACTACAAGGGACGGTTTTTATGCTTTTATGCGATTTGCATTTTAATCAGAGATTTTATTGTTTTGCAACCTACGTACAATTAATAAAGTAAAGATGAATTACAAGACATACTACGCTATGGATTTCCTTTTTTCTCTTCCCTGATACGGATCACGGGACCAGTCCCTCTTCCAGGACAAGCCTTTCCACCTGAGATACGTCTGAGCGCTTTACCCCTGCAGGGGTGGCGGTTTTTTTTTTTTGAGGGGAGCACCGGAAAAAGATCTGAAGAAAGCTTTTTGTTATACACTGAGCACTTTTGGAGGGATTGGCAGTGATGATATGAACTTGAACTGCTAATATATAATTAGAGTTTTTTGCTGAGCAACTGTTCATCATTTTATCGCCACCTGGGGGTGGCAAGATATTACCACAAGATTTATGCGAATTGTTGTGAGGACATTATAGATTTGGTTATTCCTCATTGATGACTAAATCTACACCATAGGGTTTGATATACGTGAGGTGTATATTATCAATGGTGCTGTATATATATACTATGTATTTGTTCCTAAGGGCTTGATCTACCAGGTTATTAGCACCAACAGGTGAATGTTGGGGTTGTCTAGCACACAGTCACCTATCACAAGCGTTCAATATTTTACAAGTATTTTGTGAATGACACTATAGTCACTTACGATACACACCTTTATTACTATATTTTACTATTTATTATTTATTATTCTTCATTATTTAATACTATTTCAAATGATATTTTAATCAATATTGCACATCTCACATTCAAATATGATATTTATTCACTCATACTTTATATCATACTTATACAATTTTGCACTAGTGGATAAATTCTAGATATTGGATTTTATGTATATTTATATAAATTTTTGCACAGTTGCACTTGATTACTTTAAATCACATTACATGATAATCAGAGATCCTATTCTAATATAACCAGTGTACTCAAGCAGCGCCAACTTCCAGTCAATTTTGTTTACATCAATACAGCAATTAATGTCTAAACCACTAGCAACAAAAGTGAGTACACCCCTAAGTGCAGATGTCCAAATTGGGCCTAAAGTGTCAATATTTTCTGTGGCCACCATTATTTTACAGCACTACCTTAACCCTCTTGGGCATGGAGTTCACCAGAGCTTCACAGGTTGCCACTGGAGTCCTCTTCCACTCCTCCATGATGACATCAAGGAGCTGGTGAATGTTAGAGACCTTGAGCTCCTCCACCTTCCGTTTGAGGATGCCCCCACAGATACTCAATAGGGTTTAGGTCTGCTTGGCCAGCCCATCACCTTTACCCTCAGCTTCTTTAGCAAGACAGTGGTCTTCTTGGAGTTGTGTTTGGGGTCCTTATCATGTTGGAACACTGCCCTGTGGCCCAATCTTTGAAGGGAGGGGATCATGCTCTGCTTCAGTAGGTCACAGTACATGTTGACATTCATGGTTCCCTCAATGAACTGTAGCTCCCCAGTGCTGGCAGTACTCATGCAGCCCCAGACCATGACACTCCAACCACCATGCTTGACTGTAGGCAAGACACACTTATCTTTGTACTTCTCAACTGGTTACCGCCATACACGCTTGACACCATCTGAACCAAATAACTTTAACTTTATCTGACGAAGTTCCGGAGGGACGATACGCGTACGGAATAGGGAAGTGACGTCATCCGCATTTGCCGCTGTCTCCAGAGTGTGGACGTCTTGGACGAGCGCCCATTATTATGTATCTCTGATGCCCTATTTTTTCGTTTTTATGTGAGTACCCTGTGTTTTGAATTCATCATTAAAGTGTACTAGTCTACAGAGAGCACTAGATGTGTTGTTTATATTTTCATGTACCGGGGAGCTGAGCTGTTTATTACCCATTGGGAGCCATCTACCCAAGGATCCTTTGATACAAGAAATTCATGAAAAACATGGCTATGGTGTAAAAGGGATCGTTGAACAGAAAAGGAATGATTGCCTCCTGTCTTGGGACAACTACCCTCATTTGTCATTTATCAGGCGCTTCTTGGCTCCTGTAATGAGAGCCCATTGAGGAAGGTGAGAGTCTAGTGTGGCTGGTGGAGGATATCTGGCACTATAACACCTGTCTCTGTCAGAACTATAGAAGCACATTGGGTGATCGATTATTAGATAGAGATTAGAATAATACCATGGATACTCATGAGAAGAAAAATGCTAACCTAAGTAAGCTTGACTATATCCTGAGATGAGCTTAACCTAAAGGTCCTTCAGTCCCCCCGCTTAGAGCGCGGGGGAGAGAAAAATAACAGAAGAACGAAATAGAGTAGGAAAAAGGAAAGAAGAGGTAGAACAGAAAAGGAGTCAATCAGGGAAGTTAGGGGCAGGGGAGGGCCGGGTGTGGGCCCCCGGGAATTAGGGAGATCCCCATATATGTTGCCCAAGGTTCCCAAATAGCTTCGAATTTTGTGTTGGAATCAGTGATAAAACTGGCTAGTTTTTCTTGCTCCATTATCCAAGAGATTTTCCGGCGGGCCCCCTCAACTGAAACTTTGGGTTGTTTCCACGCCTAGCTATTGTAAGTTTAGCTCCTAGGAGAATGAAGTGTATTAATTTACTGGAATGTTTTGGGACTTTGGGGAGATCAGCAATCAATAGGGCTATAGTTGGAGACCTGGGGAGATGGCATTCCGTGACCAGAAAAATCAGGTTGAAGATCCTCTTCCAAAAGGACCTTATCCTGGGCCAGCATCACCAAATATGGAGTGGGCTCCCTACCAGCTGGCAATTTCTAAAGCAGAGGGGGTTTGCTAAAGGGAAGAAAGTAGCAAATTTAGAGGGAGTAAGGTACCATCTAGTGAGGACCTTGAGGCTAGCTTCAATTAAGGCCACGTTCAGGATGCCTTTGAAAGCTCTGCCATCTCTCCAAACTCCAGTCTAGATGAAGGTCCTCCTCCCAGGACCTCATGTAGGTAGCTTTGGAGGAAGGTAGGGAAAGTGACTGGTAGATAACTGAAATACCGCCCTTCTGGCCCCTGGCTTGTCCACACCATTGTTCATATGGGGTAATTGAAGGAGGAAGGGGTTTGTAATGCCTGCAGGAGAGAAGGAATTGATGGATTTGTCTGAAATGGAAGCATTCAGACTCAGACATTTCTAGCTTTTATATGCAATGGCTCATTGTAATGGGGCCTAATGAATTAAAAAAATGTTCGATCCGGTACATCCCTTTATCTAGCCACCATATGAAAGCAAAAAGGGATTGCGATAGGATCGGGGATAGAATTGGTGGCCTGTTCTTAGGGGGCATCCACAATAGGAAGTCTAACGTGAGAGAGGGAACTGCCTGCCTCTCTAACTGAATCCAGTCAGGTTTTTCATATTTCGAGTACACTACAGAAAGTTGGGCCAGTCTGGCTGCTTGATAGTACCACTGATACCTCGGGAGCCCTAGTCCCCCTTTAGTCCTGTGTTGCGTTCTTTGAGGGAGTCTATGGCCTGATCCTTGCCAGATAAATTTGAGGACCTTCTGTTGAAACTTACGTAATTGATCTTGTCTCACCAAGATAGGTAGTGATCTGAAGAGGTATAAGAGCCTCGGGAGTAAATTCATTTTGACAGAGTTAATTGTACCTAGCAAGGACAGTCCAGCTCCTGACCATCCCTTTAAGTCATCCTCAAGTTTCTTATAGATGGAAGGGAAATTGAGTGAATAGAGGAGGTCTGTTCTATGGGTTAGGTTGACTCCTAAGTATTTGATATGAGTGTCATTCCATTGAAATTTGAATGACTCCTTGAGTTTCGCAACCAAGTCAGGTTCCAGAGAAACGTTAAGGGCTTGTGATTTAGTAAAATTAATCTTTAGACCCGAGCAGGCTGCGAAGTCATCAAGGAGTTTGAATAGATTGGGGAGGGTGGTTAGTGGGGCAGTAATGAAGAGGAGAATGTCGTCCGCAAATAGGCCACATTTATGGGACTGGGGGCCACAGGATACTCCCTTGATATTTGGGTTGTGACATATTGCTATTGCTAGTGATTCTATAGCAATAGCAAATAATAAAGGCGACAGTGGGCATCCCTGTCTCGTACCTCTTGCTATGCTGACCGGGCTCGAAAGTTGGCCCCTAAGGCGAATGACTGCTTTCGGAGTAGAGTAGAGAGCGTGTAAAGTGTTCCTAAATCTATTGCCAAAACCCCAACGTTCTAGGACTATGAAGATATATGACCAGGAGACCGAGTCAAAGGCTTTTTGCAAGTCTAGTGATAAGAGCATACCTCTTTGTTTGGGGCCCTTGTCCCAGTTAAAGTTGAGTAGAGAGATTAAATCGATTGCCCTCCTAATTTGGTCTGGACCCTGTCTACCCGGGATAAATCCCACCTGGTCCTTGTGCACATACAGGTGTATGAATGAAGCTAGGCGATTCGCAAGTACCTTTGTGAGAATCTTAAGGTCGTTATTTATCAGAGATATGGGTCTATAAGAACTGGTTTCTTCTGGGTTTTTATTGGGTTTGGGTATGACTGTTATGAAGGCTGTGTTAAGATGGGGATCTAGCGGGGGGCCATTAGCTTTGTAGTTGAAGAATTTTGTTAAGAAGGGGGCTAAGGTGTTGGCAAATGTTTTGTAGTATGGGGTCGACAAGCCGTCCGGGCCTGGGGCCGAGCCTGTTTTAAGGTTCTTGATTACCTCAAGGATTTCTTCCTCAGTTATGGGTTCCTCCATCAGATTCCTGTGGTCAGCTGAGAGAGAGGGTAGGGGCAAATCCCCCATGAAGCCACTAGTCATTCGGTCAATAACTTTCTTATCCGTGCTATATAAATCAGAGTAGAAACTTTGAAAGGCTTTTAGGATTTTGTGGGGGTCGGCGGCGGGGGGTCCACCATCAACCCTGATCTTCGGGATGGGTAGGTTTTTTTTCCTCGGGGTGAGCCTAAGTGCCAGCATGGAGCCAATCCTTTCTTTCTGGGAATAAAATTTTGCATAGTTCCAACGAATGCTTTTTTCGGCTGAGGCGGTAAGAGCTAGATTCAGGGCCAGTCGGGCCGCATCCAACTTGGCCAGAGAGATAGGGGATGGGTGTTGCTTATGCTGTAGTTTGAGGGAGGAGAAAGACCGTTCAAGTTGAAGGATATCAGATTGATGAGCTTTCTTATTTTGTGAGGCTATCTGAATGAATTTACCTCTGATGGTAGCCTTATGGGCTGCCCAGAGAGTTTCTGGAGAGACCTCTTGGCCTCTGTTTAGGCTGAAATATTGAAATAAAGATACATGGATGATAGATGGGGAGGTTAGAATTTGGTCAATCCTGGCGTAGGATTGATGACGGTAGGAGAAATTAGTAAAGTCTCGCTTGGAGGGGTTTAGTTCCCTTCAGATATCGACTAGATTGTGTGAATGAATGAGTTTTGCAATTTTGAGGCTAGAATTGGTTGGGCGGGTCAGTTGAGCTCCCGGGGGTCTGGATTTATCTAATTGCTGGTCAAAAGCAGTGTTTGAGTCCCCCACATATAACCAAGCCTTCCAACAGGGGATTAAGAGTTTTAAACAGAGTTTGAAAGAAGTGGGTTTGACCTTTATTGGGGGTATAATAAGAAACCAGGGAGTAGAGTTGGTCATTCAGTGTACCCTTAACTAGAATGAACCTCCCCTCCGGGTCTTTAAGAACTGAGTGGCATGTAAAGCTGCAGTGTTTTGAGAGATTTATTGCTACTCCCTTGGATTTGTCTTGTGCGTTGGCAATGTGAAATGTAGGGAAGTGGGGGTGCAGGTATTTAGGGTTGTACCGGATCGGAAAGTGGGTCTCCTGAATCATTACTATATCTAATTTTAGTCTTTTGTATTCCTCAAAGATTTTCCTCCTCTTAATGGGGGAATTTAGACCCTGGGCGTTGTGTGATGCACTTGTGAAAAGAGAGGGTGTGGTGTGGTTAGCCATGAGGAGAGGAAGGGGATCTGGTATCAAAAGATAAGTCACTTACCCGTATATGGAGCTTTCTGGGATAGCGTCTCGAGACTCCTGGAGAAAAACGCATCAGGAATCCAGAGGAGTATTGGGCGTCTTTTCCCTGATTGACTGGAGGGGAGAGAAAGATAAAAGAGATAGAAGAAAAAAGGAACATAAATACCAAACAAGACCGTCTACTGGGAGACCCTTTAGGGCAAGAAGTGGGGAAACCCCCCTATACCCCAAGAAGAAGTCGTCCACCCCCGTGTGAGGGGCGGATGTCTTATCCCATGATGGCGGATTAACCGCGATCAGGGGGTAAGAGGGTGTGCATGGGGAACCAGGCCCACACCAGGCAGCACTAAATAAACAGGATTCTAAATGATTCACAGCATCAGGCAAATGTAGTACACATAAAAAAATTCGGGAAGATCTTCTTTTCTGGACTGTACGTAATGGGAGCAGAGCAGTCTATTGTAAGTGAGTGCTCCCGTAAGGGACTCTAGATAACTAATTAGTTAAGTTCCAGTTATTTTGGGGGACATAGCGCAGAGAGCTAAACCAGGCCCAAACTGCTCTAGGGTTAGGGCTCGCGAGCCCCCCGAAAAACTATGAACCAAGGCCAACGGGGCGCAATAGTAAAGAAAGTTGTTGATAATTGAAGAAAGGTAGGGGTCACAAGCCCCCTTCAGCAAAGAGCAAACAGCTTTGAGCGGGCCACCGAGGTGGAATGAAAGAGAGCCTGAAAGCAGGTCAGTTCAGGTTACGGGGGTAAATTGTCCTTGGATCTTTTGGATTCAGACTTGCTCCAGAGGGGAGTGATGGGACTTGCTGGCGGAGGGCGTTTTGTTGATCCTGAGGCCACACTGGAACAGTCCATGGGTGCCTCTTGGGAAATTAGCTTTAGGTCAAGGAGAATCCTTTCGCCTTCCGGGAGAGAGGAGAAGGAGGTAGTTTTACCTTTCCACAGGAACTTCACTGCAAAGGGGAATGCCCACCAGTACTTGATATTCTTGGTTGTAAGGATAGAGAGGAGAGGCTTGAGTGATCTCCTCTTTTGAATTGTGGAAGTGGCTAGGTCAGCGAAGATCTGAATCTGATGACCTTGACAGGAAACCTGGGATTTGCTGCGAGCCAAGCGCATGATTTCCTCCTTCATAGCATAAAAGTGGGGTTTAACAATGATGTCCCTGGGGGAGCCATCTTTCCTAGGGGGCCCCAGGGCTCTATGGGCTCTGTCCAGTTCCAGGCGGTGTTGGGGGGCTTCTGGGATGAGATTTTTCATCAGGTCTTGGATGGCAGAGTGGACATCAGTGACGGACTCTGGCAGGCCTCTAACCCTAAAATTGAGTCTCCTGGACCTATTCTCCATATCTTTAATTTTAGTGAGGGCAGTGTCCAGTTGTTCTTGCAGGGCCCTGATGTGGTTCAAATTCTGGTTGGTTCTTGCTACGGTCACATCCAATTTCTGCATAACTGCCTCCATTCTGGCCCCTAGGTTTTGAAAGTCCACTTTAATTTCCCCAGTAATCTTAGCGGCTGTGTTTGAGAGCCCCCTTTCTAGTAGGTCTGAGATTCTAAGGAAAAGGTCAGCTGAATGAAGGGGGGACTCCATGTCAGGGGAGCTTTTTGCAGGGCTGACTGTTTGTGAGTTTTGCCCAGGCCCCAGGGGAATGGAGGCCTTGTCTTCCATAGCGTGCCTCAGAAGAGATTCAGTGGAGGCAGGGGAAGGAGATAGAGGCAGCTGGGGCTGACCAAGGTTCTCAGGAGAGCAGTACCATTGGGAACATGCGGCTGGGCCGCGGTGGCTATCTTGGTACACCCAGCCCCAGCCTTTGGAAGAAACTGCGGCTCTAGGCTTCTTCTGGCTGACGAGCCTGACATCTGGGGGTGTGCGGTGATGAGTCCGGAGTGCGAGGGACCCAATTTCAGGGAAGCCCGTTTGCTGTGTTGGGCTGAAAAGCTGCCAGGTGACGGACCTGGTGCGGAGCTCCTGGCTTATGCGGCCATCACGGAGCTTCCACACATGCGCACTGCTCATCCCTTTCCTCTTTTATAAAGTTCAACTACCTTTTCCTGCAGATCCTTTGACATTTGTTTTGCTTTCCCCATGATTCAGAATCCAGAGTAATCAGTGCAGCACTGGATGAAAGATGCAAGGGTCTGTCAGGAGTCCAGAAACTCCTTTACCTTTTATACACACACACTAATTACAAGCAAACAGATCACAGGTGAGGATGGTTACCTTTAAATAGCAATTCAAACCCCTTTTGCGTCAACTTGTGTGAATGTTATCAGGCAAAATCACCAGGGTATGTAAACTTTTGATCGTGCTAACTTGGGTAGTTTCTGTTGTATTCTTTTAAAAGATTCATAATACAAATGGCTTTAGCCAAACATCAACCATAAGTGAAAGAAATGTTTTTGTGTTATTATTCATATTCTCTGAAAAATGGCCAAGAAACCATAAATTCTGCCAGGGTATGTAAACTTATGAGCACAACTGTATATAAAATAATCATACACAGTCAGTATTTTATGTGTAAAGAACTAAATAAATATTAAAGGATAAGTTCACCTTTTAACAAAAACAATAAATGCACATTTCTTTGCAGGTAAAAAAATGTGCATTTATTATTTTTTTGTTTCTGGAGCCTTTAAGTCAGTGCATCTGTGTGCCCATACATTGTACAGGCAAGCAGATACAAGCTGACAGGAAAACTCAATGAACCACCACAGCACTCCACAGCTCCGTGGCAGTTCATTGAAAACTACAAGCCAACAGCCGCAAAGGCTGTAGTGACTTGCAGTTTTACATTCACAGAGGACTGTGACTGGGCGTTTTTGTAAAAAATGATGACCCCCCCCGTTAGCTGTCACAATTCAGGATCTGGAAGGTACGGGGGCCAGTCCATTCATAACATGTTATACCCTGAATATGGATGTAACATGTAATGTTATGAAATGTGAACTTATCCTTTAAAACACTTTTTTTTCATATTATATTTTTTAGTTTTGAATGTACATATACTAAAACACTATATATTCCCTTTAAAGGACTTTTTCCAAATGTACACTGTATTACCATAAGTATTCTGATGCCTGCCTTTACACGGACATGTATAGAAGACAATAGACAACTCCATACATGCTCTTCAATAAGTCCAAATTTATTGTAGCTCCATAAAAGATAAATATGTACAGCATATGTTAATGCATTTAAGCCATAATGGCCTTGTTCACAACAGTTATGTACAAAAACAGCACAACATATGTAGTGTAGAAACACTCCCCTCCTCCTCATTGATCACAGAGATTTCCAATTAACCTAACAACTGTCAAATTGAAAAAGTGAAACCAGAGAGAGAGGAGGTTTAATATCGTTCTTTAAAAGCAAACCACAAAACAGAAATAAAAAATAAAAAGAAAGAATAATAAATTATATATATTCCAAAATAATAATAATTGATCAGTATAACAAAATAGAAAAAAGTGAATGACCATGGGGAAAGGGGAAATAAAAAATAGAGACAACAGAATATAAGAAAAGAAAAGGAAAAAAAGAGAAATGATCCAGGTCCCATCTGAGGTTTAACCCCTGGGAGACTCTGGTTTTAAGCCTAAAAATCCACCAAGCTTCCCTATTCAAAAGTCACCTAACTTTGTCCCCACCCCTGGGCATTGGAGCCAATCTTTCCATGCCAGTAAACCTAAAGGGGGACAAATCCCCAGCATGACATTCTCTGAAATGTTGCAAAACATTAGAAATTTGTTTGACATTGGGATTAACAGTGTCCGATAATGTTCACCCACACTAGAGCGTAGGGCAACGTATTGCAAGTTACATAATTAGTGAGGTTGAAAAAAGACACAAGTCCTTCAAGTCCAACCTTTGTGTGTGCTTTTATGTCAGTAATACATTGTATATCCCTGAATGTTGTAGTCCCTTAGGTGTCCATCTAATAGTTTTTGAAATTATCTATGCTCCCAGCTGAAACCACATTTTGTGGAAGAGAATTCCACATCCTCACTGCTCTTACCATAAAGAACCCTCTACGCAGTTTAAGGTTAAACCGCCTTTCTTCTAGTTTTAATGAATGGCCTTGTGTCTTTTTATCCTTGGAGTTTATCCCCATGTTGATGCATGCCAATATTTTGTTGGCTTTGTTTGCCGCAGCTTGGCATTGCATTGCTGAGCCTGTCCTCTACTAGGACCCCTAGGTCCTTTTCAATCCTACATTCCCCCAGTGGCTCTCCCCCTAGCGAGTAGTTTGCTTCATATTCTTGGTACCCAAATACATTATTTTACATTTTTCTACATTAAACCTCATTTGCCACTTATCTGCCCACCCCATTAATTTGTTCAAATCTTCTTCCACATCCTGTGGAGAAATTATTGCCCTGCTTAGCTTGGTATCATCTGCAAATATTGAGATTGAGCTAGTAACCCCATCCTCCAGATTGTTTATGAATAAATTGAAAAGGATTGGTCCCAGGACAGATCCTTGGGGAACCCCACTTTCCACCCAGACCATTCCGAGTACTCCCCATTTATCCCCACCCTCTGGACTCGCCCCTGTAACCAATTTTAAATCCATGTACTCACCATTTGATCCATGCCGATGGACCTTAATTTGTACATTAAACGTTTATGGGGAACTGTATCAATGCTTTTGAAAAATCTAGATACACCGCGTCTAAGGGCCTTCCTTTATCAACATGGCATCTCACCTCCTCGTAGAAGGTTAATAGATTGGTTTGGCATGAGTGATTCTATATGAAACCGTGCTGATTACTGATAATGATACAGTTTTCATTACTATAATCGTGTATATATTACCTTATTATTCCCTCCAAGAGCTTGCATATCATTGATGTTAAGCTAACTGGCCTGTAGTTCCCAGTGATATACCTTGATCCTTTTTTATATATTGGTGATTACATTGGCTTTTCTCCAATCAGCTGGTACCATACTAGTCAGTAGACCACTTTTAAAAATGAGGTTCAATGGTCCGGCAATTTCTTGACTGAGTTCCTTAAGGACCCTCAGGTGCAAGCCATCAGGTCCCGGTGACTTATTAACGTTAAGTACACCTCAGTCATGTATTTTGTGAAGGCCTTCTCCTTTGCACTCTGTTCTTTTATTAGCTCTTTTAAATGTATTTCCCATTGGGATACACTGGCTTATACTTTTGTTTAGCGTGTCCTTGAAGCACTCCCATTTGTCCTCCGCATTGTTCCTAGAATTTTATCCCAACTAACATATTCCAGCAAGGAGCGTAGTTTATGGGAGTTGGCTCTCTTAAAATTTAGTGTCTTTGTATTCCCCTTATGTTTCCTATTTGCATGATTTACACTGAAACAAATTGACCTGTGATCGCTATTTCCTAGATTGTCCCTAACTTGTGATCAAGTCTGTGGTGTTAGTAATCATAAGGTCTAACAATGCTTTTTTCTTGTTGGTGTATTTACCATCTAACCCATGACATTGTCCTGCAGGACATTTAGGAAATGGAGAGCCTTAGCTGAATGTGCAGTATCTTCTGCCCAGTCTATATCTGGATAATTGAAATCCCCCATTATAATGACACTTCCCATCTTTGGTGCGATTCCCAAACTGTGATAGGAGGTCCGCCTCCCCCTCTTCCATCTGGTTAGGGGGCCTATAGCATATTCCCAGTGTTACTTTCCCCTTGTCATCTTCCCTTTGTAGCCCTACACATAAGGATTCAATCTCATCCCTTGATCCACTAGTAATGTCATCCCTCACAGTTACCAATAGGACATCTTTGGGATGAATTAGGGCAGAGACTGTGAGCCAGGCCTTCTTGTCCACATCATTGCCTGACCTCACAAATGCGCTTCTGGAAGAATGGTCAAACATTCTCATAGACACACTCCTTAAACTTGTGGACAGCCTTCCCAGAAGAGCTAAAGCTGTTATAGCTGCAAAGGGTGGGCCAACTCAATATTGAACCCTACAGACTAAGACTGGGATGCCATTAAAGTTCATGTGCATGTAAAGGCTTGCATCCCAATACTTTTGGTAATATGTTGTATTTTGTAATTATACATACAGTATAACTGGAGTCAGCTTATACTAGTTTGTTACATAGACTTGTTTTACTTTTTCCATAGCATTGAACACAGTGATTGTGGTTTGCTGTTTTCGGTGCAGGTCTGTAGATCAGTTAGGAATCCACAATAGCTCATTGAACATAATACTACCTCTAGTTTCTGAAATTGATCTAATTTGAGAAACTGTTTAACAAGACTGCTATCTGTAAAGATAACTATTCGTGGAAAGCTATACAAACCTGTATATGAATTTTTGTAATGAAAATATGGAACTGCAATCTTGTAAAATGTAAAAATGGTAAAAATAGCATAAATAATAGCAGTGTATTATAAATAGAACAGTAACACTGCGCTCCTTATTAACAAATATATAAAGTGATTAAAAATGGAAATAAAGCAGCTGCTATAAATATATAAAAAAACTCCGAAGATCAGCTATATCCGTGATAGTGAAAGCAGCGCTAAAACTGAATATATATTGTGCAAAACAATTTAGTGCAAAAAATACAAACAAAGTGCTAGTGCAAAAAGTCTCAACAGTGCAATCCTCAATGAAGTGCAAAGGTATGTCCTCCTTGAATCAAACAGCCAACTTGCTTCAAAGCTGAGTCCTTCACCTTCAATCACTTAAATGCAAAAACAAAGGTGGTAGTGCAAAAAAATCAATTGTGCAACATTGAATAAAGTGCAGGGATAAATACTCCTTAAATTGTGCAGCTATGCTGTTTTTGATAGCGTATCCTTCACCATCGGTCACCACATGCGTGTGCGCACATTGGGGGCTCACCAGAGGTCAAAGATAGATAGGCTCATCTTTCCAAGAATAGAGGGGGCTCATCACACAATGACCTTCCCAAGAACCGCATCCACAGGCACTAGTTCCTCTCCAGCATGTATAATCATGGGGAACAAGCAAGAAAGACCCTCATAGTGTATCACTTAAGGTATAGACATTTATTCAAACAGCACCGATTGCGCTTACATTAAAAACACTTTAAAACAGCAAGTTTCATTTAGCCAGATAGTCCTACCGCTCGGCCCTCCAACGCTCCTCTCCTCCACATCCAGAGCGTCACAGCCATCGGTATAAACGTTCGCCTCGGGTCGCCATGTGGCCACGCCCTGACGTTTCGTCACTTCTGACTTGATCACTTGCTTGTTCCCCATGATTATACATGCTGGAGAGGAACGAGTGCCTGTGGATGCGGTTCTTGGGAAGGTCATTGTGTGATGAGCCCCCTCTATTCTTGGAAAGATGAGCCTATCTATCTTTGACCTCTGGTGAGCCCCCAATGTGTGCACACGCATGTGGTGACCGATGGTGAAGGATACGCTATCAAAAAAAGCATAGCTGCACAATTTAAGGAGTCTTTATCCCTGCACTTTATTCAATGTTGCACAATTTATTTTTTTGCACTACCACCTTGGTTTTTGCATTTAAGTGATTGAAGGTGAAGGACTCAGCTTTGAAGCAAGTTGGCTGTTTGATTCAAGGAGGACATACCTTTGCACTTCAGTGAGGATTGCACTGTTGAGACTTTTTGCACTAGCACTTTGTTTGTATTTTTTGCACTAAATTGTTTTGCACAATATATATTCAGTTT
>BLSH010072071.1:96246-127880 GCA_018402905.1 Glandirana rugosa | reverse complement strand
ATAAACGTTCGCCTCGGGTCGCCATGTGGCCACGCCCTGACGTTTCGTCACTTCTGACTTGATCACTTGCTTGTTCCCCATGATTATACATGCTGGAGAGGAACGAGTGCCTGTGGATGCGGTTCTTGGGAAGGTCATTGTGTGATGAGCCCCCTCTATTCTTGGAAAGATGAGCCTATCTATCTTTGACCTCTGGTGAGCCCCCAATGTGTGCACACGCATGTGGTGACCGATGGTGAAGGATACGCTATCAAAAAAAGCATAGCTGCACAATTTAAGGAGTCTTTATCCCTGCACTTTATTCAATGTTGCACAATTTATTTTTTTGCACTACCACCTTGGTTTTTGCATTTAAGTGATTGAAGGTGAAGGACTCAGCTTTGAAGCAAGTTGGCTGTTTGATTCAAGGAGGACATACCTTTGCACTTCATTGAGGATTGCACTGTTGAGACTTTTTGCACTAGCACTTTGTATTTTTTGCACTAAATTGTTTTGCACAATATATATTCAGTTTTAGCGCTGCTTTCACTATCACGGATATAGTTGATCTTCGGAATAGCTGTGTATTACCCGGGGTTATATAGCACCACCTTCAGAAAAAGTGAACTCCTAGGCTAAAAACAACTGTAGACCAGCTGCAAGGGCACACATAACTTCTCCCACACCAGCCAAGGGCAAGTTCAGTTTAGTGCCCTTAGGTAGATTGATGACAGTTCTCAGCTTTTCTGCCCAAGACTTTGTGAAAACTTCTTAAATCAACAGCTACTGGTAGACACATCACATCACATTGGACCTTTCTAGCACTGTATAGTTTATCCAATTAGCCATCGAGTGCAGACTCTGTTTGCATGGAGATTTATCTCTCAACAGTCCTGCATTGTTTGGACTACTAGAAAGAGAATTGAGGAACAGTAAAAAACATCAAGGTTTTAAGAATTCCAGACACATTTCCTGTTTTGGGGGGGGGGCATCACCAGGACAGGAAGTAAGCTACTAAAATTGTGTTTTTTCCCATTAAGATTTCTATTCAGTTGCTTTCCCTGTAGCATATCAGGATGGGAATTCTCCCTAGTGGAGATGCAGACTGCAAAAAAATGTCCATGTTTCCCTCCCATTCCTATTCTGTCAAAAACCAAAAGAGAAATTGTTTTTGCAGAAGTATTGTAATATGGGTGCTATTATTTTTTTTTATACACATTTCAGATTTGATTGTGAGATCAACACTACAAGTTATCTATAGGTATAAGGGGGCAGTTGCTCATTATGGCCAATGTCAGACATCATCCTCTCTGTTTGTTGCCATACCAGTGCAAATAGGGCGCATTTAATAGGATTGCCACACTGTTTTGAGAAGCTGTTGTGAAAAGGGAAGGAGTTGCAAAAAGAGATGGAGTAAAAAACAGTAGAATGTGGGTAGTGGTCTCCTATGACACTCTTACCATCTGTATTTCTCTATGCAGCTTCTGCTCTCTTACAGAAGCTTTTAAGGACACTAGTGTCACTCCTACAACTGAACCTGCAAGCATCACAATAGTAACCTACATACAAGACTGAGGTCATTAATGAAAAAGGCCTGGTTATTCTTGCTGTCTGTTTCCTTATTGCAGTGTTTTCTCTCACTTTGTGTTATAGCTCAGGAAGAAGTAAACTTTTTCTCAATGGGCCCTAGATAGCAATGAAATCCTGACAAGTGTTCTAAGTTTCCCTATTCTATACAAAGCTAAAGAATACGTTTTACTAGAGTTTTACTTCAAATAAACTGTGCAAGGCTAAGGCACACCTAAAAACATAATTAGTTTGAAACACTATGCTGTTGAAATGTGTCCTTTATATAAGATGGAGGAAGCCATTTTGTGTTCATGTAAACTACATATATTATTAACAAAACAAATAGTAAGTTGCAGTAATTAACAGCAACCAGTCAAAATGTATCTTATCAGAATCTGCTGTTAAATTGTTTGCTATGGGCTACTACACTTCACAGATCATACTAATTTCTCTCTTTGTCTTTCTCTCTCTATGCATATTTTTGTGGTTGGAATGACCATTGTTGTTCTCTATAATTTTGTTTGCAGGCAACATTATTGGGGCAATAAGTTTACTGAGGGCACTTTTTGACGTTTAATTACTACGGCAAAGTGGCTTGGTGAATATGATTTTAGTCAAGGGCACTTCTTGCTGATCATGATGCTGCTGCCTGTGCCATGTTGTGGAATAGTGAGAAGACACTTGGAGACTTTATGAAGAGCTGAAAATAATCTTAAGGCCAATTACAACCTCAACTTCCACATATTGTATCCAAACAACTGCAACCAAGACATGCGCAGAAGAGCAACCTTCATCTTTTCTCCATTTCATTTAATGATTTAAGGGCCTTATTTCAGAAATTAGAATTAGGAAGGAGCTTCGAAAATATTGTTTAGGCCAAAAAAGGAGAATAGTAGACTGTCACTAGACTTGGGCAATGTGTGTTGTTGTCTGTTCAGTTCATGAGCTATGCAGAGGCACCCATCATTCCACCCGAAGGTGCGTTGACCGGACATTCAGCGTTGACCGGATATTCAGTACAAAAGCCATGTTTTAGCTGGAATATTAAATATGAAAGTGAATTTAATGGTTAGTCTGTTAAAGCATCTAATTGGTCAGTGTCCCTTTTGATGTGGATGGTACCTGGTGCAAAAGGACTTTGTGTTTCAAAAACCACCAGGCTGCATAGTGCTTTTATTGAGTAGTAAACTCAAAAATGCCAGAAAGCATGGCAGGGCAATTACCTTACCATCAAATGTTTTATTTATTATTATTATTTATTATTCTACTTTACCTGCCGGTCAACACTGCAGTGCGCAAATCCAAACAATGCACGCACAATGATTGCCCATTCTGAAGAGCTCTGCCTTTTTTTTTTTAATTAATTTGGTATTCACCATGTAAGTTGTAAAACACATTCTGCAGGTCAAGCACCAAATTCCAGTCCTACAAATTGGCTGGAAGTTTGTATCCTAACCAGTTTTACAACTTTTTTTTAAAATACCTTGTTTACAAGTGAAGAAAGGAGCCAGTTACATTAAGTGTTTTTTGTCTTGTATGCTGTTACGTGCGTTTGTGAGTGCTCGATATACATTTTTATGCAATATCAACAAATCAACATCTCTCCAGGTTTCTCACTCTCAAAATCGATAAATGCCTTAGACCGGGTTCACATATGTGTGGTTCGTTTTTGACAGCGGGATTTCAGCCTCCTCTGGTGCAACTGTTCAGTGGTTCAGGTGCAAATTGTGGAAGTATATGACAATGGAAATCACACCTGAACTATGCTCAAAATCATACCAGGCTCTTTTTTAAAAAGTGCTGCAGCCGTATGAGACCCAGCTCCATTGAAAAGGCTGCAGGTTCCCATGTCATGTGAATCGGATGCAGTTTGAAACACATCCAATTCGCATATATGTGAACCGGGTCTTAAGTAATTAATCAAATCATTGCTGTAAGAGTCTAATAGAAAAGTATACCAAGCATAGATTTTTGTTCAAATTGTTAAGAATTAATTCTGTTTCAACTGCAGTCCAAATTTCCCATCAAAGGTCATGTTTTTGTATCTCTTTGATACATCTGTTGAATCTGTGTTATTGCATCTGAGCTGCCACTGAGGGAGATATTAAACATGACCTGGTTTGGTAGTACCTGTTTGCTAAAACCCATTTTAATTGAAAATTGTTACAACCTGATCTATTCTACAAGAGAACTCTCTGGTGTCTTTTAATGTTAATTTATGGCTATGTTTTTATTGTGTGTTTTTGTTGTTACAGCTGTGCCAAATCGTTCTGAGATTACGATGATTGTTGTTCAAACACACATACTCTACAAACTTCATGGTTGAGGTGTAATCTGGGAATCTCTATACACCATGCAGCCCTGTTATATTATACACAGTCCACCAAACATTGATATTCGTTTAGTTTAAGGGAACTGGTGCTGGGCTCTAATGAAGACTTCTGTAAAAGTTACTAACTTTACACATATTTCACAATCATTATGAAGGTCTTTATCCTATTGCTTGATTCCCAGTTTTTGTACATTATGGACAATCCATCAGGTGGCTAGAGTTCATGCTGAAAATAGAAAGATTAAGTGGTAACAATGTAATTCTGTGCAATATAAGAAGCCAGTGAGTGATAAACTCCAGTAGGTCTGTCCATAATTAAACTCTCACTTTTGGGTGGACTAATCACATTCTGTTTTTTTTTTCTTCTTTTTTTTGCTTGTTCAAGAGGTAAAGGTCTTATGTGCTAATAAATCTGAAATCCTTCATCTCCTAATCTTCTGTAGGAAAATGCCATCTGGAATAAGATTGGTTGCTGTTAGCTACACACAAACTTTCTTTTTTTATTTATTTACTATTGTATATAACCTTACACAGCGCAGCTCTCAAAACTGCTTAAACACATATCTTGTAAAGTGTCCAGTACAAATCCATTTGATGGAAGATCAGTGCATAAGATATAATAAAATAAACTAATCAGTGCAAAGACTACATATCTCAATATATGCATTGAAAATAATTTGCAGAAGTCTTAATTAAAAATTACTATAAAATATTGTTTTGGATTATTTAAATGTAGACTAGTGACAAATCCAATTCTGCCAGTTACATAAGGTGCTCCACTCAACAGTGAATACTTCCTTTTGGAATCACACTTACCCTTTATGTAGTACCTTACAGCGGCGGCTGGTGCATGAGGGGCGCTTGGGCGCCACCTCCCCGCCGCTGAGAAGGAAAAAAAAAAAGTCAGCCCGGCCCCCCTGCAGGTGGCGCCGGTACATTGACTTTTCTTTTTTTTTTTTTTCCTCAGCTTCTTGCTGTCAGCTGACAGCAAGTAGTGAGCCAATTGGTCAGCCATTAAAGTCTATCTGTGTGCGCTGAACAAGCGCACACACATAGGCTGATTGGCTGCCTTCTGAGCCATCAGAGCCAATGACTCTCTGTCATTGGCTACTGTTGGCAGGGGCGGGACTACGGTGGACGTGCTGCCTGTGTGATTACTCACGCAGGCACAGCACTCCCCGGGACTTCCGTGCAGACTGCCAGCATGCTCTCCACTAGCACTGCCTTTGCATCTCTCAGCCCACTTTTCCGTATGCCGATTTCTGCAACACTACCAGTGGCAGCCTGAGCCTGCCTATTAGATGGGGTAAGTGCGGGACTTGTCCTGGCCTCGGGGGGGGGTGGCTGTTGAGGTTGGTGACTGTATACCCTACCTGGGGCCCTGTATACTGCTATCTGGCACCCTGTATACCCTACCTGGCACCCTGTATACCCTACCTGACACCCTGTATACTGCTACCTGGCACCCTGTATACTGCTACCTGGCACCCTGTATACCCTACCTGGCACCCTGTATACCTTACCTGGCACCCTGTATACTGCTACCTGGCACCCTGTATACTGCTACCTGGCACCCTGTATACCCTACCTGGCACCCTGTATACTGCTACCTGGGGCTCTGTATACCCTACCCTGGCACCCTGTATACTGCTACCTGGCACCCTGTATACCCTATTTGGTGCTCTGTATACCCTACCTGGCACCCTGTATACTGCTACCTGGCACCCTGTATACCCTACCTGGCACCCTGTATACTGCTACCTGGGGCTCTGTATACAGCTATCTGGGACCCCTGTATACTGCTATCTGGGACCCCTGTATACCCTTCCTGGCACCCTGTATACTGCTACCTGGCACCCTGTATACCGCTACCTGGCACCCTGTATACTGCTACCTGGGGCTCTGTATACCCTATCTGGGACCCCTGCATACTGCTAACTGGGACCCCTGCATACTGCTATCTGGGACCCCTGCATACTGCTATCTGGGACCCCTGTATACTACTATCTGGGACCCCTGTATACTGCTATCTGGCACCCTATATACTGCTACCTGGGGCTCTGGAAACCCTATCTGGGAGCCCTGTATACTGCTACCTGGCATCCTGTATACTGGTACCTGGGGCTCTGTATACCCTATCTGGGACCCCTGTATACTGCTATCTGGGACCCTGTATACTGCTATCTGGGACCCTGTATACTGCTACCTGGGACCCTGTATACTGCTACCTGGGACCCTGTATACTGATATATGGTGACACTGTATACTGCTATCTGGGGCTCTGTATACTGCTATATGGTGACTCTGTATACTCCTATCTGGTGATGCTGGGCTGTATACTCCTGACACAAGGGGTGGAAACTATAAGGAGTGGGGTTTATGAGAAGTGGGAGGAGTCAAAAAGGAAGGGTGGGGTCTGCCCCATCTTAAAATTTCACCGCCACCACTGGTACCTTAGTACCAGTATTGACCCTATTACGGAGTGATGTTGTTGGGGTGCAGCTGCAGAGAATTCCTTAGAACCACGTGATTCCACTTTCACACGCTCAATAATTTGCGTGACCAAAAAAACAAAATGGAAAACCATAGTGCTCTCTGCTACTAATCGTTTATTAAAGCAGACCCTTTTAAAAGTCAGCAGCTACAAAAAGTGTAAAGTCCAGCGATACTGCTGCCCGCGGCCCGCCTCCTCTCCCTCTCCTCCGTGTAGCTCCCAGCATAGCAAGTGTGGGCACCCAGCTTTGGCTTCAAAGCCAGGTGCGCACTGCGCATGTGCGAGCCGCGCTGCACGCTGTGCATGGCCGGTGTATCCTCTGGGACCTGTGACATGTCCCAGAAGATCGCCGCGAGGGAGGGGGGACAGGTGAACTTCCTTCCGGCTTTGTGGCACCAGGAGAGGAAGTGGGAGCTAGATACCTGTAAAAAAACAGGTATCCACCCCCCAAAAAAATAACATGCCAATTGTGGCATGTCAGCGGGTCATCGTCACTTAAAGCGAAAGTTCCACTTTTGGGTGGGACTCCGCTTTAAAAACCGATCATGGGGATTAAAATAACACATAGATGAAAAACAGGCATATCAACAGCTCACCGGGCTGATACAAAAGTGCATACATCCTGATTCCTTCCATCTGTACGTGTTACGCCCCTTCAGCAAGATTTGTAGCAGAAAGACATATTAGGGCTGATTATACAGTCAGGTCCATAAATATTGGGACATCGGCACAATTCTAATCTTTTGGGCTCTATACACCACCACAATGGATTTGAAATGAAACGAACAAGATGTGCTTTAACTGCAGACTTTCAGCTTTAATCTGAGGGTATTTACATCCAAATCAGGTGAAAGGTGTAGGAATTACAGCAGTTTGTATATGTGCCTCCCATTTTTTAAGGGACCAAAAGTAATGGGACAGATTAACAATCATAAATCAAACTTTTACTTTTTAATACTTGGTTGCAAATCCTTTGCAGTCAATTACATCCTGAAGTCTGGAACGCATAGACATCACCAGACGCTGGGTTTCATCCCTGGTGATGCTCTGCCAGGCCTCTACTGCAACTGTTCTCAGTTCCTGCTTGTTCTTGGGGCATTTTCCCTTCAGTTTTGTCTTCAGCAAGTGAAATGCATGCTCAATTGGCTTCAGGTCAGGTGATTGACTTGGCCATTGCATAACATTCCACTTCTTTCCCTTAAAAAACTCTTTGGTTGCTTTCGCATTATGCAGTCACATCATCAATAAATACAAGAGAACCAGTTCCATTGGCAGCCATACATGCCCACGCCATGACACTACCACCACCATGCTTCACTGATGAGGTGGTATGCTTTGGATCATGTGCAGTTCCTTTCCTTCTCCATACTCTTCTCTTCACATCACTCTGGTACAAGTTGATCTTGGTCTCATCTGTCCATAGGATGTTGTTCCAGAACTGTGAAGGCTTTTTTAGATGTTGTTTGGCAAACTCTAATCTGGCCTTCCTGTTTTTGAGGCTCACCAATCTTGTGGTGAACCCTCTGTATTCACTCTGGTGAAGTCTTCTTTTGATTGTTGACTTTGACACACATACACCTACCTCCTGGAGAGTGTTCTTGATCTGGCCAGCTGTTGTGAAGGGTGTTTTCTTCACCAGGGAAAGAATTCTTCGGTCATCCACCACAGTTGTTTTCCGTGGTCTTCCGGGTCTTTGAGTGTTGCTGAGCTTACCGGTGTGTTCTTTCTTTTTAAGGATGTTCCAAACAGTTGATTCGGCCACACTTCTTGTCTTTGCTATCTCCCTGATGAGTTTGTTTTGTTTTTTCAGCCTAATGGTGGCTTGCATTTACTGATAGTGAAAGCTCTTTGGATCTCATATTGAGAGTTGACAGCAATAGATTCCAAATGCAAATAGCACACTTGAAATGAACTCTGGACCTTTTATCTGCTCCTTCTAAATGGGATAATGAGGGAATAACACACACCTGGCCATGGAACAGCTGAGCAGCCAATTGTCCCATTACTTTTGGTCCCTTAAAAAGTGGGAGGCACATATACAAACTGTTGTAATTCCTACATCGTTTACCTGATTTGGATGTAAATACCCTCAAATTAAAGCTGAAAGTCTGCAGTTAAAGCACATCTTGTTTGTTTCATTTCAAATCCATTGTGGTTTTGTATAGAGCCAAAAAGATTAGAATTGTGCTGATGTCCCAATATTTATGGACCTGACTGTATATTGTACTGTATTGGGATGCACGCTTCCCGAAAGGTCATAAAAATGTTCTACATTTGAATAAGCTTTATGCACAACCCTTTTTGGAAACAAATATGTAATTTGTAATGATTATTTAGTCAATGATTTTTGATGCACATACAAATACGATTGAATACTGCCTGTGATACTATTTTTATTTGCACTAACATCCCAATTTTCAGGACATGCTTTCGGGGTGTACCCCCTTGTTCAAGGTCCAAGCAGTTCTAATCCAGAGCAATGTTTTGAAAATGTGGATGTTAATGCAAATAAAAAATAGTATCACGGGACAGTACTTAATTGTTTTTGTAACAAGTGCACCAATACGGCTACAATCACTTCAAGCACGATGCACATACAGTACTGGGTTATGTAATATTTGCACTCTTTGCTGAATGGATGTTTATTGTATTTTATTCTAATGCATTATTTTTATATCAAATAGGTTTTCTTTTTTTACTTTAGAACATATGTACTTGAACATGTTCAAAGCTTGAGTGTTTATAAATAATTATTTGTTAAAGAGTATACTTTTAATGCTGGTACTTAGACCTTCAAACATTTAGTCACCTGTAAGGAAGCACTGAACGGATTTCATGCACTCTATTTTTTATGCTTATAATACATATACACTTTTTTGAAGTAGATCAGAAAATCTAGAACTTGGTAGAAGCCACCCAACAGCCACAGTGCATAACCAATCTGCAGTTCAGCTGTTTTTTTTAAGACCAGGGAAAGGAGTTTTGTATTTATCTACTGCTATAATGCCAGAGATGTTTTTTCCAGCCTTCTAGATTGTCTAGCTAGAAATTAAAAAAGAATATATTTTGTTGGAAGTGCCTTGTTGACCTAAATAATGTATGTAAAGGTAACTGCTTGTAGGTTTTATTTGGGGACTTTCCTTTTTCTGCATCTCTGAAAGCTGTTGCAGTTAGGTGATGAAATCCAAGTTAACTATTATGATCTGGCTGCATTATTTATATTTAGTTTATGAAACAGAATAGAGTGCATTACATTCTTCAATAACTGTCATTACTCTATCTTTCCAATAAATACTTTAAGGCAGGAGAGTGAAACAATAAACTTAGCTAAATTATTCTGGCATGCTTATGTGGGTTTCGGAGATGTTAATTTAGCCCCCCCCCCCCCAACAATATTAAAATGTTGCTTGTTGCCACAGGGTTTGTCAGCAAAGCAGTTATATGAATCATAGTATGAAACATAGCCATAGGCACATTGTTTATCATTTGATTCATTTTGTCAAAATCTTAACATTTCATACTGGTGGCAATGTATACTTTGAGAGAGTGTGGAAGGTGAACCTAGAGAAAAAAAGTGCCCACCAGGCCTGGCATAGTCTCAGTCTCTTTGATGTCCACAAATGCTCTAGGTTCTTGTGGTCGGTATAAATGAGGATGGGGTGTGCAGCACCTGCTAGCAGATAGCGCCACTCCTCCAGTGCCGATAATAGTTCTCTGTCTCCTACACCGTAGTTCTTCTCTGGGGCCAGATTGAGTAGTGCTTTGGGACCATGTCTCTGTGAGAGGACGGCTTCCACTGTGGTTTCAGAAGCGTCCTTTTCTAAAATGTACTTGGATGCTTCAGGATAGGTGCAGATGTGAAGAATTTCTTTAATTTCTTGAAAGCTGCCTGCACCTCGGTGGTCCAGCGAAACTGGGAATTTTGTTTGGTAAAGCTGGGTAATCGGGGCGATGGTGACTGAGAAACCTCTTATAAACTTTCTGTAAAAGTTGGCGAACCCAATGAAGCATTGGACTCCCCTTTTATCCAACGGCACTGGCCATTCTAAAATAGCAGAAACGTTTTGAGGGTCCATGGTAATACCCATGACAGATATAACGAGTCCCAGGAATGGAATGCTGGAGCTTTCAAAGTCACACTTATCATCTTTGGTGTAGAGCCCATGCTGTCAGAGGTGGCTCAATTATATTCTTCATGTTAAGCTAACTGGCCTGTAGAGTTCCCAGGGATATATCTTGGTACTTTTTTATATATTTGTGCTACATTGGCTTTTCTCCAATCAGCTGGTATCATACCAGTCAGTGAACTGTTCTTAAAAATTAGGTACAATAGTCTGGCAGTTTCAGGAAAGGTATTTTAAAGGAAACCAGAACGTACTGAATAAGGATCCCTATTTGACTATATAATATTTGTCTTCCCTCTGAAATAATCAATTACACAATTGTATAATGTCCACTCTATAAATGATAGTTACGCAAAAAAATGTTTCTTTATCAATTTTTTATTCTAACGCTAACTGAACTTTTGTTATACAGTCGTATTTTACAATTTGCCTTTTAGATTTACCAAAACTAGGTAATATGAGGGTAAACCTAAACATTCAGTTGGTTTTTAATCAGGCAGAGCTTTCGCTACATAGTTGATGGTAGATCCAATGGAGATTGTACAATCAGACTGCATAGTATATGAGCTCTTGCTACATGAGCTATATCTATTTAATGGAAGTCACCTCCTTTAACAGGAGTGACAAGGGTGATTTTTAGTAGCTTAATACTGCTACTAAAACCACTAGCAATTGACACACTAAGTTTAATAATTTATTACTAAACAGAGAAAACCAATGGCTCCCTATTGATTAAAATGGACATACATGGATCAGTTTTCTTTTTCTAATCGGCCAGCGGGCTGACCTAATCTTAGACCTAATCTGTGTGTGCAATTAACCCTCAGGTTAAATTGGCTGCCATTTCTGTGCTCCAGCTAGTGCACTTTTGTGATCCCAGTTTGGCTCCCAATCTGTGTGATTAACTCGCTGTATGCTGGATAGGATTCACAATGCTGCAAAAGCTAAAAATAATGGACCCGCTATGTGTTTTATTATATACATTTGTTCATAACTCCCAATTGGCTCATCTATTATCATTTGATGTGAGGGAGGTTACTAAACATTATACATCAGTTTATAAAGTTACTAAAAATTAATAATATTACATAAAATCTATATAAAAATTTTAAATACTTAATAATACATCAATTAAAATTCATCTTTCCGTTATTGATGCATAACGCGTTCACCTGATTAAATGACACATGCGCATCATCAAAACAGCCTTAGTATACTTCCTGAAATAAATCATTATAGAATGAAAAACACATATAATTGAATTGATTAATTAATAGTCAGGTATAAAGCAATTAAAGTCCAATTCTACATTCACACCTCCTGGTTTTAAAATGCGTAAAGTATGTATCCACTTCGTTTCCCCTTTGGAAATATCTCTTACTCTTAGATCCATTCCAAGATGGTTATATATGATCAATTCCCCAAAATAACATTTTGGATGGATCTCTGGCATGATATTTTGCAAAATGTTCAGATACACTATGGTGCTTAGTTATGTTTGTTATGTGTGCCCTATTATCACCTTTAAAGGTCTTTTAGTACTTCCCACATAAATCATCCCACATGGGCACTGAAGGGAATATATATGACGACGTGTGTTGTGTCACAGGTTATAAACTCCAAAATGTCATATTCCTGACCTCTGACATCAAGGATTTAGGATGTTTTACATTTTTCACTGCTGTATTGCATGCTCTGCCCTTCCTTTAAAAAGAAAAAAGGGATATCCTTTCTGGTGATTCCAAAATCTTTTTACTACTTTCTCCCCAAAGTTCTATGCCCTCGGAATAACCTCTTTAAACAAACCTATTTTTTATAATTTGCGATTGAGTGATGAAAACGTCCTCTCATGTGCAATTTCTTCTAATTCGCATTAACTGGCCTCACAGGATAATATGCAGCCATAAGGGATGATGGCCGCTCCTATAACTATATCTGTCATTAGGTTTAAAGAAAACCTTTATGGCTAGACCTTGAATACTGTAACATCCAAAAAATCATTGGTGTATTTACTCAATTTATACCCCAGTTTAATTTTTATTATTACTACTCAAATTGACCATGAAATGATGTAGGCTATCTTCCGTTCCCTCCCATATAAACATGAGCTCATCTATAAATTTCCAGTAAAATAACAACTATGGTTTTCAGGGATGGAAATTTCACTTCACCTATTAATTTTAAAAAGTACTTGGTGTCTTTTAAATAAGCTTTGTTTTGCAGGGTACTGATTTGTAAAAATGTATTGAGATATTCTCCCAATCTTGCTGTTACAGATCCAATGCCATTCACATGCTTCAGCATGTTTGTGGATCTTTGGGAACGTATAAATTATTGAGATGCTACAGACACTAGGTATTAAGTAACGTGTCTCTTTCTTTGTTAATATATTTTTCCTGTATCCATATCCATATTCAGCCAGGGATTTACGCTGTTCTTTATACATACGTGTGGGGTCTTCTTTTTTTGTGTACGTGTTTGGTCAAATAGCATATTCTGCAATTGATCCTGATGAAAAAAACTTTATCCAAAATTACAACACCTCCACCTTTACAAATGGTGCATCTCCTGATAAGGTTTCTCTCTGCCGAACAGCTTGGCCTGCATGTACATGCAGAGAAAATATAAATATGTGCAAAATATAAGGAATAAATATACTTAATGCTATCAATATATGTATAGGCATCATACAGTTTGTAACAGTACAGTATTTTTCACGATGGTGAAAAATGTTAGGAGGTGTGATTAATGGCTCATTTAAGAGTTAGCTTAAAGCTGAACTCCAGATAAAAAAATGAAAAATGAATATCCCAGCAACAGTAAACACAATAAAAAGCAAAAACCCTCCTGCAGTCATAGGCGTGCATTCCCTAATTACTGCGTGTGGTGCAGATTTCGCCTATTGCCTGGGCCTTCCCCCGTGTTGTGGCGGCCCGCAGTCCTACTAGCTACCCTTCTCTCCTTTCCCCCTGGCTGTTGCGGGGGATGTTTCAGAATGGAGAGTGGGGCAAGGGGCTAGTAAATATGTCTTCCTTTTTTAAAGGAACACAGTGAACAAACACTCACTGTGTTCATGCATAACTGAAGCACAGTAAACTGTGTTTACTATGCCTTTGTTTGAGAATGAACAGGTAGTCGCTCAGCACAGAGAGCTATCCCATTCATTCAATGTCCAGTGCTGCTGAGGCTGCAGAGAAAGGCATATTTAAGCTTTGGGGTGCACACCCTAATGCAATAGGCTGCTCACATCTATGCCTACAGTTCCCAGTTAGCCCGTCTAAACTACAGAACACATCCTTTTGTTATAGAAATAAGGAGAAGGGGAGTTGATCTTTCCTGGAGTGACAATGCTGATCCTCAATCAATAAAGTGTGTTGTCAGCCTAGAACAGGAATTGTGTTGCTGGCAAGATCACTAGGTATAAATGGGAGGGGGGTGGCTGAAAGAAGAAAGCTAATGTAGCCACTACCATGGATGCACTTGAGATCTTTTATAAATATTCAAATCATGACATAGCCTATTTGAATACCATTGCTTTACTGACATCTGCATGCAGGAGTTATATTTGTTGAGAATTTTAGGAATATTTGTTTAATCTTCTGATGTTCCTGTGATGTTCCAACCCCTGCATTTATTGACTTCCCATGGGAAGTGAAAGCTAATAATGGGTGGAACTGGGTGGGGAGTGGCGGAGGTAATCAAAATTGCTATTATCTTAAGGCAGCTGCCCCTACCTCCTAAACCTTAGCCATGGCACTTTGCAGTCATTGAACTAAAAGGCATTCTGTTTAATTAGTCCAAAGATGTTTACCAAGGAAAATGGTAAATAGACCTGGCATCCTTGCAAATTCAAATGCTGTTGGTATGAATTCATAGCCCTGTTTATTGCTTTGTCTTCTGTTTACTGCCACCAGAGTTCACTCAGTGAATTTGTTAGTACCGAGCTGCTCTGCAATGCTGTTGTATAGGTGCTGACTTTTAACATGTTACCTTTATATATCAACATCCATTCTGAAATCTTATATTGTAAAAATAGTTTAAATGAATTGTGTCTGATTTGAAAGATTTGTTCATTTTACTGACCTGAACAATATTAGCAGGGTGGTGGTGCTTTGGGGGATTTCTGTATATTTGCAGTCAACATAGTCTTGTAGAATGTTGTCCCTTTTCACTGGACCTGGGGGTGCCATCAAATGTAAAATAAATTATGTATTTATTTGTATATTTATGTTGTGTTGATATGTGTAAATGATCTTGGAATGTTTTTTTTTCTTTTTTGTGCATGAATAAAATATTTCTAAAAAAATATGAAAAAATGTTGCAAGGCGAAATTGTGACAGAAATGTAATTTTTTATTTTGTGGGGATGATCAGGGTTTTTATTTTTTTATTTTCATTTGTAATTTTCATTTTACTAATGTATTGCAACAAAATATCAAACTGTATGAATGATGTGCTGAAAAAATGTTTTAAACAATTGTGACAAATTTATCATGGTCTTGACTTTTTTTTGTTTATTTTTCTAATCTCCTAATTATAATTTGAGCTGCAGTAAAACATTCACAGTGGAATCAGATTTATTAAATGTTAATATCCGTTATAATAAAGACTTTTTTTTAATTAGTAGAAAAGAAGAGGCTAGTTATGAAACATAGGTAAACTGAATAACGAAAATGTTATTGCAGGTTTCCAAGTCCTTAGATGTGGGGGCTGCGTTAGTTATATTTAACAGACCAAAACGGAGCAAACTAAAGAAGTTTTCTTTATGAGGAGTTACATACACTTTAACTACTTTAGCTCTAACGCCTGTACACCCCCTATGGACCAGAGCAATTTTTAAATTTTTGTTATTGGCCTACTTATTCTGCAATATAAACAATATTTATATTTGACAATCTAATATAGGTTTACTTGACAAATCTCCTTACATGAAGTGATTGCTGCCTGTCTACTGGCCATCTCTTTCCACAACTTCCATTTCTATGGGCTACAAATCCCATGGTACCTTGCTACCTGCAATCAGTTTCTGTCAGATTTCTGTATGGACTGTGCCTCATGAAACTCCTCCTATCAGTTGCTCTGCAATGCAAAAGATGGGCTCAGTGAAATTATGTGACACAACAGTGCCTATTCACAGGGCATAGTGAATATGTGTCACAGATCTCAAGAATGTAAATGTGTGGGGAACTCCACAATGTTTACAAACATCAAGATCATTCAGATTAATAGAAGTAGGCTAGAAATAATTGACATAGAATATGGAAGTGAATATATGATTCTACATTTTGACCATAGATACTCTCTTAACGGGTGCAGAAATGAGCTGTGAAAAGTGGGTGCAGAAATGAGCTGTGGGTGAGCTGTATATGGGGGTGCAGAAGTGAGCTGAGGAATGTGTTGCAGAGGTGAGCTGCGGACAGGGATACAAAAGTAATGGGGAGTGCAGTAGTACAGTGAGAGGTGCAGATAGTGGGCAGATATTGTAATAGCAATTATTATACTCTGTGTGCATTATATTTCGGTTGCCATAATAAGCACACTTTTCAGCAAGTAAAACAGACACAATAGCAGTTTTCACTGCAAGCACGCCCGTCAGTCCTCAGTAGCCATGCTTGCTGATTTTATTTATAGGGTTGAAACAATCAGCCTCCAAGGCACAGTCACATGACAGCAGCTCAATACAAAATAACAACCAATTCACACTTGTTTATATTCAAACGATACAATAGAGGGGGGTGTACATGTACGTGGGCAGCCTGCATGAGTCCCAGCCGTTGGGTGGGCGGAGATGCACACACCAATGAAAGCCATGTGGAAACATGGCTCCCATTAAAACTAACACATCACCTCACAGAGGCTGTCCCTCCAAAACCCCATGCATGCAAAGTCAACTCTACCATTACAGTGAATCCTATTTAATATAGTTCATAGAACTATATTTAATAGTGATTATACTACTGTTCCATTAAAGGTTAAATTATGCACAAAGAAAAATAGCTACGGGTTTCTGTCACGTGGATCAAACCTGACAGCTTACAGACCATTATCTTTACATAAAAAAGGCAATACTGATTCCATACCGCAAGCACATCCCCACCAAGCGTATTAATCTGCACATAATACAGCCCCCCCCCCAGTTGACGGTAATATACCCACGCTATGGAACGCGCAAGGCACCTCAATGATCCGGACCGGCGTTAGCTCCAGCATTAAATGCTCAGAGCGCCTAATAATCCGGTTTATGGTTACCAATTAATGGAAGGTTTCCATTGTAAGTGGCATTTCCTCAATATCGGTTAAAGTAAAGGCTGCACAAATGAGCTTTAGATGGAGAATGCAGAGATGAGCTGTGGATGGCGGTGCAGGAGTCAGCTGCAGACAGAGGGTGCAGGGGTGGAGGACCTCCTATCACAGCATGGAAAACAAGCAAGGCTGGGCAATGCCATTATAATGGGGTATTTTAATTATCCAGACATCGGCTGGGCAGAAGGAAGTGCACAGTCTAAGGCTCGATATTTCCCAAATGTTTTGCAGGATAATTTAATTTGGTGAATGAGCCAACAAGAGATAACGCATTACAGACCTACTGATTACAGATAATACAGACCTGATTGTGGATTTGGAAATACGGGGCAACTTAGGAATCAGTGATCACAGGTTAATTAGATTCAGTATAAATCCCAGAAGTAAGAAACAAACAAGTGAATTGAACTTTAAGAGCCAACTTCCCTAAACTGCACTCTTTGCTAGACGATATTAAATGGGATAAAATCCTAGGAACAAAGGACACATGGGGAAAAATTGGAGTGCTTTAAGAGCATGCTAAATAATTGTATTAGCCAACCCAGGATTCATTTTTATCTCTTTTAAACTTATTTAAAAATAGATAAGTTTAGACAAACTCTAATGTAAAAATGCATATAAAAGCAAAAGAAAAGGCCTTCAAAAAATATATGTTGGAGGGGTCATTGTCAACAGTCCAATAAAACAAGGAATGCAATAAGAAATGTAAAGCCGCAATCAGTTCAGTTAAAATAGACCACGAAAGGCACATAGCGGAGGAGAGAAAGCAAAAAGCCAAGAAATACTTTAAATATACAAACAGTAAGAAACTGAGACCAGAGCATATTGGCCCCAGAAGTATTTTGAAGGATATTTGGGTACAAAAGACAAAGGGAAGTCAAAGGTTTTGAATGCATTCTTCTCAGTTTTCACAGAGGAAAGAGAGAGATATAGTAACCATAGCTGTAATGTTATAAACACGTCACAGAATTCTCCCTCATAGCTAACAGAAGCTAGTATAAGAAAGACTTAACATAAATAAGTCACCAGGACCAGATGACTTACACCCGAGGGTTTTTATCCCTCAGGTGTAAGCCATTAGTCTCAGTCTTTATGGACAGTTTACTGACTGGAATGGCACTTGCTGACTGGAGAAAAGCCAATGTGGTACCAATATTTAAAAAGGGCTGAGATTTAAAAAGGGCTGAGATGAATCCCTGGCAACTACAGGCCAGGTAGCCTAACATCAATTGTCTGCAGGCTATTGGAGGGGATGATAAGGGACTATTAAATCATAAGTTGGTGCATCGCAATAGAAAATTACACATAAAATATTGCCACCTTGTGGCTAAAGTGCAAAAGTGCATAAAACTCAGTGCATTAATATAAAACGCATGTGGCAATCAATCTTAATCTTTGATAAGTGAAAATTGAAAAATCGCTGTTGATAATAAAAAGTCCTTTAAACAGTTCATGCGTTGTAATAAATTGTTCTAATTCTTCGTGCAAATGGTGCAAAAAAAGTGTGCTTAGTGTGAGCTGTCAACTAAGGCAGATGGATTCCAGGCTTAACGTGCTTCACAGTGGGACCACACCACCACCAGTTACACTATGCGCTCACCTTCAGGTGCGACCCCTGATGAGCCAAGTCGCACTTTCCCCTATGGGGTTAAATCCTCCTCAGGCATACACTGTATCAGGCTCCACATATGGATCGAGGTGATATGTATGGAGAAGAAGAAACTACATAGTGCTGAATCCCTTTTAAAATAATTCTATTTATTAAAAAGATTAAAAACACTCACATTTTCCAGTGCACCAACTCCGGTGCACTCTGGCAAATCACCATAAAACAATAGGCTGCAATCCCCTGGGTAATCAGCTGCCAGCTCCCTGCTTGGTCGCATGCTGTCCACAGGGCGGTCATGACATCACCAGCTCTTCCCCGACGTCCGTTTCGTCACTAGCACATGTGTAGCCCCTTGAAAAAGTCACATGTGCTAGTGACGAAACGTACGTTCTTTCTTTCTTTCCCCACTCCGTCTTTTTCTCCCTTAAGCCCTCTCTTTTTTTTTTTCTTTTATTGATTGTTTCCTTCTATCTTTCTCTCCACATCCTCTTTTCTTTCCTTCTTTCTTTCTTCCTCCATCCCTCTCTCTTTCTTTCTTTTTTCTTTACCCTTCACTTTCTTTTTTTTCTTTCTGTCTTTCATCCCCATTCTCCTGTCTTTCTTTACTTCTTTCTTATTTCTTCCTACACCCCTCTCACTTCCTTTTCTCTCAATCCCTCACTCCTTTTCTTTCTTTCATTCTTTTCTTTCTGTCTCTCTCTTTTTATCTTCCTCCATCCCTCTCTCTTTAATTCAGGCTTTCTCTCTCCCATCCTACTCTTTCTTTCTTCCTCCCTTCAACCTCCTCTATTTTTCTTTCTTGTTTGTTTCTTTATCCTCCTCTCTTTTTTTCTTTCTTTATACTCCTCTCTTTCTTTATTTCTAAAAATCTTTCTATCTGTCTTTCTTTCTCTATCATACTCTTTCTTTCCTTCTTTCTTTCTATCTTCCTCCATCCCCCTCTCTTTCTCTTTCTACTTGCTTTATTTCTCCCATCCTCCTCCTTTCTTTCTCCCTTCACTCCCTTTCCTTCTTTCTGTCTTCATCCCCTTCTCCCCTCCTCTCCTCTCCTCTCCTCACCTCTCCTCTCCATCCTTCTTTCTTTTTGTCTTTCTTTCTCTATCACCCTCTTTCTTGCTCGCTTTCTTTCCCCCTATCATCCTCTTTTTCCCTTAAGTTTAGGTTGAGAGCCAATAAATACACAAACTTAGTGATTTATCAATATCCGGTTGATGAAGAGCATCTCCGCCCACCCAACGGCTGGGACTCATACAGGCTGCCCAGCTTTTCCACGTGCATGCACGCCCCTTCTTATTGTATTGTTTGAATATAAACAAGTGTGTAAGTTGGTTGTTGTTTTGTATTGAGCTGCTGTCATATGACTATGCCTTGGAGGCTGATTATGACACTCCGACTGGTTTGCAGGACTAATTTCGGAGCGACCATGTGACTACAGATTAGTGTGTCTGTGTTATACTGGTTTAACACGAGTGCATTCAAAATGCATTATGCAAAAGAGCTGAAAAGTGTTATAAAAGTATTATAATTTCCCCTACACTTTATACATATGACCTGGAGATGGCCAAAACTGGCAAGATACTGGGCTGAGGTCATTACTGTTCCCTAGAGGTATATACTACATGATCACAAGACTGCCAGGAAGTTGATAGCCAGATTATGGATATCGCATTCCTCACTTACTAAAGCGCACCCAATTGATACGTTGCGTCAACAACACCATCCTTGGAGAGCAGCTCGCTTACCGTCACTGCAATGCATCTCAAAAGTTTGATCTTATATGGCAAAACTGGCTATCTAATACCTCAGTAGCCCCGGTATAACTGGTTAGAGACAGATTGCTGCTGATGTAAGTCTAACAGGAAGTCTTGATCATTAACTTCTAGGTTTATGGCATAGTATGTATGACACATATGATCAAAAAAGATTTAAGTACCCTAGTAAGCCCTAATAAACCAAGGTAGTCTACAAGGTTTATCCATTTTATAATACTTTATGGAAATCCCTTGGAAGGGGGAAAAGGGAAAGGGAACAAGCACAGTTTGGAAGTCATGTATAATTTTATTTTATCTTTTCTCATTAAATAAATGCCGCCATTCTTGAGATGTATTACAATTATACCCATTGATGCATATTACTTTGCTATTCTGGACAAATCAATTGGATACTATGGATACTGTGCATGTGCATTATTGTTTGACGGCAATAAAATATTGTTTTGATTTTTTTTTAAAATCACATGAAAATGTAAACTACGGATTAAAGAGTTTGTATGGATATTTATTGTTGTATTGAAATGTAAAGCTCTGTCATAGAATTGATTATTTTCTTCCATATTACTCTGCATGCAAACACACATATTAGAGCAAACAGACATATTAGATATGTGCTTGTGAAAAACTTGGAACAAAAGTGAGGATAGGTATACTGGCCCATCGCACAAAATTTAGTGGGTATCAGTAAACAACACTTGTTTATATTTTAACATAGTTACATTCCACAAATAAGTATAACAGAAAGGTTTCTCTCACAGGGGTAGAAGAACAGTCCACTACAGGAATAAAAACCTCCTCGGTCTGCTTCAGTAATTTCAGGCATGTTCCCTCACAGCCTGCTCCTTCTCTCTCAGCACCAACACTGATTACATTCAGGAAAGTCAAAATTATACCCCATTTGGGGGAGCTAGGTGTGACCAATTGTTAACCCCTTGCTGCCTACAGACCTTTTACTGTCACTCCTTTATTTTAAGAACCTCCCAATCTGTGCACCAAATAACCATATCTTTTACATAAATAACACTCATGTAGCGGTAGCTCCATTTAACCCAAAGGGCATACTGCCATTTTAATCAGGTGTTGCAAAAGCTATTTTCTCTTTTGCTTCTTCTGTCAGGAGAACCCGCCAATAACCTCTAGTGAAAGACAAAAATGATGATGGGACAGAATTCAAAATGGCGTCTCAGCCACGTGGTTCTTTGTTACTATACCAAGATGGCGACAAGACCCAAGACTGCGACTACACCAACGTAGGTTTCAACACCACAACACAAAATGGTGGCTAGTGAAGTAATATTACAACCTCGTGGCCCTCAGTTTCAGGAGACAATGGGGCTAAAAGACATGTACTGGGAACAAAATGGTTCCACTGAGACCACCAACCACAGTAAAATTAAGGCAAAAACAAACGATAGAGCTAACGCCTAAGAAAGAATTTATCAACCGGATTTAAAATACATTGTAGAAATTAACTATCCGCACTCAATACTAATCATCAGTTGCACGGCGCCATTCGCCAACTATAAAGTCAGTACAAAACCGAGATGTTTATATTCTTCTCAAACTTCAGCATCTTTAGTTTCACTAACAAATGAGTCGCCAGAGTTGAATTACAGTGTAAAAAGCACAAAACATCTGCCGCCAAAAAACAAATCTCAGCACATACACAAAAGGAGTGATCCATCAGCAAACAAAGCACAGCACTGTACTCTTAACTCGGTTTCACACTTACAGATGAATAGCCATTGAACAGTCTATTGACTGTCTCTTCCAAATACTGAATTACATTATGAGATTCTACAAAACAACAAATTAAACATGAAAACAAAATGATTCTACTGAAAATGGAATTCAGTACAAAAACAGACTATATTCACTTGAGATGTAAATAGTGCACAACAAGAAAACAATTAAAGCCAGAAATTGAAATGATGACTTAATTTCACAAAATGCTGAAATTTGGTCCAGAAGCAGAATAATTTCACCCAGAACCAAAGTTCAGTAGAAACAAAATTGAACCACCAACTGAAATTCAGTCACCATTCCCGCCAAAAGCAGCACAAACTGAAATTTCTCCCCATACAAACTGACTATACAATTTGAGACACCAAACGAACACCGCCAAAATTAAAACATAAAACACACAATTACTAAGCACAACACTGACACCGATCACGCACTCAAAGCATACTCATAAAACACACTTTAGGTGTATTGACTAGGACCTATAGAGGACAAGTATAGGTTATCTTCCTAATCAATAGACCTACTACTACTACTACCAACTACAATAAAAACATACAAAACCCCACCATTATGCAAAAAGAGGAAAAACTGTTCTTTTTCAAAGCAGAATTTACCTGACACAGTGGGCAGAGAAAGCAAAATCCTGGAGTCAGGACAGCAAAAGATTTCAAAAACTGGAATAAAATTGGATTTACCAATAGCCATCTTGTTTTGTTGTCCTGATCCCGATCGCTTCCTCCTCTCGGTCCGGTGTGAAGGAAGTTTTCTGTGGGCTCCAAAAATCCATGGCTCGCCATCCGGAATAGCATTTACAATACGCTACATGCATTATAATTTGATTGTGCTAATAAGCTCCCTTTTTAGCTCTTTTGCATAATGCATTTGAATGCACTCGTGGTAAATCAATTAAAACAGACACAATAGCTGTTCTCACATTGCAAGCTCGTCTGTCAGTCCTGGGATTACGGATTTTATTTATAGGAATGAGACAGGGATAACAAAGGGACTTGGTGGCTTTTTGGAGGAGTTTTAATTGTATGTTATCATTGTAGTTAGGTCTATTGATTTGGAAGATAACCTATAATTTTCTTCTATAGGTCCTAGTCAATACACCTAAAGTGTGTTTAATAAATATGATTTGAGTGCGTGATCTGTGTCAGTGTTGTGCTTAGTAATTGTGTGTTTTATGTTGTAATTTTGGCAGTATTCGTCTAAGCGTTCGTTAGGTGTCTCAAATTGTATAGTCAGTTTGTAAGGTGAGAAATTTCAGTTTGTGCCGCTTTTGGTGGGAATGGAGTCTTAATTTCAGTTGGTAGTTACCACCAAACTTCAATTTTGTTTCTGCTGAACTTTGGTTCTGGGTGAAAATATTCTTCTTTTGGACCGAATTTCAGCATTTTGTGGAATTAGGACTTTTCCAGGAATTTCAGTTTCTGGCTTTTCATCCAATTCTTTATTTGTAAAGAATACACGGGAAATACAGAAACCACCAGCAGAAAGGCATTTCTGACAGAATACAATGTGAAGAAGGTAAGCTCAATATCACAACAGTCAATGATAGACCGACCAAGCTAAGAACAATAATAATGCTGTTAGACATTTCGCATTCGGCTCAAGTGCGGAATTTTGTGCGGCAAAAATAAAAATAGAAAAGCACTGCTTATCAAAAACCCTTGTGTAGTCGGAGAGGACCTGAAGGCCTCTCCGCCAAAAAAAAGAAAAGGGGCAAAAAAGGGGATTAGGAGGATTTAAGAGAGAGAGGAGGACAGAGGAAAAGACAAAAAAAAGGGGGGTAGGGAAAGAGGGAAGGAGGAGGGGGTAGGGGGGTAGTGAAGGACAAGGGCTGCCCACCCACCCCTCCATCCAAGCCAGGGGGCCAGCAATATACACCTGGAACTGAGAGGAGTTTTAAGTCATCAATTGAGCGTATTATCCGGAGGAGACAAAATCGTGCCAATAAAACCATTTCTTAGAGAATTTTTCCCCGTGGACCTTTGCTGTTGCTACCAAGTCCTCCATTGCGTTAATTTCCGTTATTTTTCTCAACCAGACGGCCACCGCCGGCGACTGCGTCTTCTTCCAGAACAGAGGGATGCAGCTCTTCACGGCTGTGAGCAGATGGGGCAAGATAGACTACCTCTAAACCTTAGTCGGGGTGTCATGATGATGCAGAAGGAACAACGCCGACTCCTTCGGTAGCACCCGGTTGTTAATTTTCTGGACAATGCGGTGGATTTCCATCCAGAAAGACTGCAGATGGCAACTCGGCCAAAAGATCGCACCTGCAACAAAGCTCTAAGCACTGAGGGAACATGTTGTGGACCTTCAATGGGGTGTGGTAACATCTGGTAAGCACCTTAAACTCCGCTTCCTGGTTTTTAGCGCAAATTGAGGTTTTGAAGGTGAACATGAGAATTCTGTCTATATGCTTTTCCGAAATCTGCAGTGCAAGATCTGCTTCCCATCTGACCAAATAAGAAGGTCTGAAGCCTGGGCGTGGAGCTATCAGGAGTTGATAAGTCTAGGATACAGTGTCCTGCAGGGGGGATTGTTCCATTCACAGCTGTTCGAATGGAGTAAGGCTTCTTTGAAAGTGTTCCAGGGAGGGTAGAGAGGCGATGAAGTGGGCTAGTGTCACGTACCTGGTGTATGAGTCTGGCTTAAGCAGGGGGCAACCTCTCTTACGGCCCTGGTTCGAGAACCCCTGATAGTACAGACAGGGAGCACGAGGACTGGACAAGTCTCTGATGTCAGGTAGAAGTCCGCTGGAGCTCGTGCAGCTGGAAGGGTAGTGGTGCAGGCCGGGTCGGTAACTTACTGGCTGCGTAGTACAGAAGGATCAAGCAAACAGGTAGTTGGGTACAGGCTGGGTCGGCAACGTGCAGGCAGGTGAAGTACAAAGGAATCAGGCAGAAGAGTAGTCATAAACAGGCAGAGGTCAGGGCAGGCAGATAACAGCAAAGTCCAAAGGGCAGCCGGGGTCACTGGTACAGGAAAACTCTCAGGAACAAACGCTGGGGGGTCACTGGGACAGGAACACTGTAGAATGCACAGCACTCGCTGACAGGTGCAGAGGGTCCAAATAGCAGCGTTTGGCACCATTCCCGGTGTGTGCAATCACGGGAGTGTGCGCGCACACATGTGCACCTGCGAACGCGCGTTCGCACCCGTGAACGCGCACAGGCACACGCATAGGCGCTAAAGTCCAAGAAAGATGCCGGTCTCTCCCTAACAGCTAGTTGTACTTTTTGCTAAAAGGATAAGCCTACCAGAGCTGAGTCCTCCAGTATTTGCTGTCTGGTCATCCACCGACAATTCATAATAAAATGACATGCGCCCAGCCGCCTTCAGTTTCCGAAAAATGCCGTCTTTAAGTCGCGGGCTAAAAGCCGGATTATCAATGATTGGGGTGAGTGGAGATGGCAACGGAGCGACCGCGAGCTTGCCAAAGGCCTTCACACAGATTCTCCTCGTCTCTCCATCTAGCTTTAATTAGTTTATTTTTGTGAAATTTGAAGTCATCTTTTGCAGGAATTTCAATTTCTGGCTTTAATTGCTTTCTTGTTCTACAGTATTTACATCTCAATTGAAAATAGTCTGTTTTTGTACTGAATTCCATTTCCAGTAGAATCGTTTTGGTTTTTATGTTTAATTTGTTGTTTTGCGGAGTCTCATACTTTAACTCAGTTTTTAGTAGAGTCAGTCAATAGACTATTGTTTGATAGTTACATAGTTAGTCAGGTTGAAAAAAGACACAAGTCCATGCAGTTCAACCAAAAAAAAACAAAACAAAAAAAAACATATATATATATATATACATATACATATATACATATATACATACATTTACATACACATACACATACAACCAAATAATCCTATATACAATCCTTCACCCACAGTTGATCCAGAGGAAGGCAAAAAACCCCAGCAAAGCGGGATCCAATTTGCTATAACGGGGGAAAAAATTCCTTCCTGATTCCCCGAGAGGCAATCGGATTCACCCTGGATCAACTTTACCAAAAAATGTTAGTACCCAGTTATATTATTTACATTAAGGAAAGAATCCAGACCTTTTTTTAAAGCAATCAACCGTGCTGGCCAAAACCACCTCTGGGGGGGGGGGTCTATTCCACATTTTCACAGCTCTTACTGTGAAGAAACATTTCCGTATTTGTAGATGAAATCTTTTTTCCTCTAGACGTAAAGAGTGCCCCCTTGTCCTTTGTGATGACCTTAAAGTAAAAAACTCAACACCAAGTTCACTATATGGACCACTTATATACTTGTACATGTTGATCATATCCCCCCTTAATCTCCTCTTCTCAAGAGAGAATAAATTCACATCCTCTAATCTTTCCTCATAGCTGAGCTCCTCCATGCCTCTTATTAGTTTGGTTGCCCTTCTCTGCACTTTCTCCAGTTCCCCAATATCCTTTTTGAGAACTGGTGCCCAAAACTGAACTGCATATTCCAGATGAGGTCTTACTAATGATTTGTACAGGGGCAAAATAATGTCTCTATCTCTGGAGTCCATACCTCTCTTAATACAAGAAAGGATTTTGCTTGCTTTGGAAACCACAGCTTGGCATTGAATGCCATAATTAAGCTTATGATCTACCAAAACACCCAGATCCTTCTCTACTATGGATTCCCCCAGTTGTACTCCTCCTAGTATGTACGATGCATGCATATTCTTAGCCCCCAAGTGCATAACTTTACATTTATCAACATTAAACCTCATTTGCCACATAGTCGCCCAATTAGACAGTGCATTGAGGTTGGCTTGTAAGTTGGAGACATCCTGCAAGGACGTTATTCCACTGCATAGCTTGGTGTCATCTGCAAACACTGAAATGGTACTTTTAATCCCAGACCCAATATCATTTATAAATATATTTAAAAGTAAGGATCCCAACACCGAACCTTGGGGTACAACACTGATAACCTTAGACCATTCAGAATAAGAATCATTAACCACTACTCTCTGAATTCGGTCTTTTAGCCAGTTTTCTATCCATTTACAAATTGATCTTTCCAAGCCTGTAGACTTTACCTTACACATTAGCCGTGTGTGGGGAACGCTTTTGCAAAATCCAAGTATACCACGTCCACAGCCACCCCTCTGTCCAAGGTTTAACTTACCTCCTCATAAAAAGAAATCAGGTTTGTTTGACAACTTCTGTCTTTCATGAATCCATGCTGTCTGTTGCTTAAAATATTTTTGTCCAACAAGAACTCATCTATGTGATCTTTTATTAAACTCTCCAGTATCTTCCCAGCTATAGAAGTTAAACTAACAGGTCTATAGTTACTTGGTAAAGACTTTGATCCCTTTTTAAATATGGGCACCACATTGGCCCTACGCCAATCCAGTGGTACTATTCCAGTCATTAAGGAGTCCCTAAAAATGAGATACAATGGCTTTGAAATGACAGAGCTCAATTCCTTTAGGATCCGTGGATGGATGCCACCTGGTCCAGGTGCTTTATCTACCTTTATTCTGTCTAAATACTTCTGGACCATTTCACTTTTGAGCCATTGTGGATCATTTGGGGCTGTGTCACTACCAACCCCGACGTGGACATGAGCTCCCCCATGCTCCTTTGTATACACAGAGCTGGAGAAAGTATTTAATAAGTTTGCCTTCTCTTTTTCCCCAGTCACACACTCTAGATTATTTTGTAAAGGGCCTATATGCTCAGACCTGACCTTTTTACTATTAATATATTTGAAGAATTTTTTGGGGTTTGTCTTACTTTCTTTTGCAATCTGTCGTTCGTTGTGAATTTTTGCATTCTTGATTTTGTTTTTACATATTCTGTTATATTCTTTGTAACATTTAAAAGATGATAGTGTTCCCTCATTTTTATATTTTTTAAATGCTCTTTTCTTATCATTTATAACTTTTTTTAACTTTGGCCGTGAGCCACATAGGTTTTCTTATTAGCCCCTTAAATTTATTGCCCATGGGAATATACTTTGCAGTGAGTTCGCATACAGTTTTTTTGAAAAATTCCCATTTCTGTTCTGTGTTCATTGATGCCAATATTCCCTCCCAGTCTAAGTCCTGGAGAGCAGCCCTCATCTTTGTAAAATTTGCTCTCTTAAAATTAAGTGTTTTTATCTTTCCCGTTTGTGTTTGTTGCTTGCAGCTTACATTAAATTATATCATGTTATGGTCACTGTTACCCAGATGTTCTTTTATATGAATATTGGTAATAAGCTCTGCATGGTTTGAGATTACCAGGTCCAGCAAAATGTCATTCCTAGTTGGGGCCTCAATAAACTGGACCATAAAAGTGTCCTGTAATGGGTCTATACATTTTTGCCCTTTAGCTGTCCCAGCAGTGCCATTACTCCAGTTAATTTCCGGGTAGTTAAAATCCCCCATTATTATCACTGTCCCAACCCTTGCAGCTCTTTCTATCTGTGCAAGGAGCAGAGTCTCCACCTCCTCTTTAACACTGGGAGGTCTATAACAAACTCCAATGATAACCTTTGTAGTGCGCACACCCATATGCAGATCTACCCGTAATGCTTCAGACTCATCACACTCTCCATCAACTAGGTCCTCATTCACACTCGCTTTGAGATCACTTCTCACATAGAGACAAACACCACCACCCCTCCGTTTTACCCTGTCTTTCCGAAAGAGAGCATAGCCAGGAATATTAATAGCCCAGTCATGTGAAGAATGAAGCCAAGATTCAGCTATACCAATCAAATCATAGTTCTCCTCGTGTTCTCCTCCTCAATAGCCTGATGGTTATTTAGCTTTAAGTGTGAAATCGAGTTAACATGTGTATATAGTTCTTTTTGTGCTGTGTTTGCTCACAGATTGCGCCTTTTGATGTATGTGTTGAGTTTTGGTTTTTGGCGGCAGATTTAGTTTAGATACAGTATTGTAATAGTAAAGAGGTTTTGTGCTTTTTACACTGTAATTCATCTCTGTTTTTTTTTTTTCTTTTTTCTTTTCCACATCAGTAGACAGCCTTTGGGAGAATTATTCAGCTTGACTTTCATACAAAACCCCGCTTAGTCACATGATTGTGGTGTTTCCTTATTTAAGCTTTATTAAATTTTATATAAAATGCAAATCTATACTTAACCAAATATTCTGTGATTACACCTCTTTTCTACACCTGTATCCACTATATTCCAGTGGTGGACATAGGCTATATATGTAGTCCCCCCTCTATCTTAGCTCCCCTTCTACAATCCCAACCCACCCTTCCTCTTCTCCACCCATCCATCAGTCTACATATGCCATTGCGCACTTTCCTGTTTTTTTAAAATCTGTCCATTTCCTCCATTTTTTTGCATATTTTCCCCAGAGAGGGCCTTTTTCTCCACTTCCCAAGTATTCCATATTATAGATATGTTTGACTCTGTCAAACCACTCCTTCATGGTAGGTTTGCTTGAATCTAACCATTTTTTTTGGTATTACTTCCTTTGCTGCCTTCAAGAGGGGGGGGGGGGGCACCAATGAATTCCTATATTGTTTACTATATTTATCCGAGATATGGAAAAGGCAACCTATCGGGTCTAACCCAAACTCTTCACCTATAATCTCTGCTATACATTGTCTCACTTCCTCCCAATATTCTTTTATTTTTGGACATTTCCACCATATATGTGCCATAGTCCCTTGTGCTTTGCAGCATCTCCAGCATAGTGGTGATTTATTACTTTCATATTTATGGGCTATCACCGGCGTAATATACCACCTCACTAGACATTTGTAATTCATTTCAGCACTCTGAATGCCTCCTGGACTGCCATCTATAGCTTTAAACATTTTAGTTAATTGTTGTTCCGTGAACTTTATCTCCAATTCCTCTTCCCATTTCTTAATGAATGGAGGTGCGCCCTGTCCACTCATATCCATGATTATTTTGTAAATCTGTGCAATACAATGTCTAACTGTTTCTCAAGTGCTGCACAATTTCTCAAATGGATTTAATTCTTTACCTGATCTTAGAGGTTGTGGTAACTTTGCCACAAAATGTTTTAACTGGGCGTACCTCCATTCATTCAGTTTTACCAAAGTACCATTTTGTAGCAATTCTTGATATGTGCAAATCTTCCCATCCCTTATGATCTCCTTATGCTGTGTATTTCCAACCCACCCTCCGAATTGTGTCTTATTCCCTGGTTCGAACATCTTTGTGCCGCTTAAAAAAATTAAAGGGGAGTTATGTGATAATTTTGCCTGTTTGTGAATTCTATCCCATACCGTAAATACATTTATTGTTAATTCAGGTGTTGTTTGATTCAATATCCTATCCTTTTGTGAGACCCAGATATTATCTTTTATATGTGCATTGTTTAGTGATTTTTCTACCTCCACCCATCTTTTATCACTTTTACTCCTACTCCATTCTACCATTCGTGATCGTACCACTGCTTCGTAGTACTTTTTAATATCCGGTGCTGCCAAACCCCCGTGCAATTTATCTAAACTAAGGATCCTATATTTGTAAACAACAAAAGTTATACTAGTCCACAACTTATGGATCAGCATAAACCAATGTGGTAGCGCTCCAAGCTCAATCAATTAGTCCCAGAACTAAACAGTCCAAATAAGTCCAAAACAAGCAGTCCCAATGGTTAGTCGTTCAAATAATCCACAGGTCAACAATCCACCTCGTGCAATGTAGATAACACAGTGATTCCCCTCACCAGTGGATGGACTCTTACCAGAAATGGATGCCTGCCACTCTCGTGTACAGGCAGCTGCGCTTTTTTTGCTACTTAGTGCACCTCTCCAATTCGGGTCTCCTCTCCTTTCTATCCGTCACCCGTGCTCCTCATATAGGTATAGGTTGGTAAAAGGATATATGGGAGAAGGATATATAGAAAGCCACAATAGTGTGATACCGGTTTTGACTTTCAATTTATTGTAATTAAAAATACATTTAAAACCAAAAAGAAAATCCAAAGTAAAATCAGCAGTTGCCACTAGGGGTCACTGTCCCCTTAGGTAATCTCCTTACCAGAGACTTGAGAAAACACAGCTTATGAGTAGGACGCCAGCTGTTCCCGGAGCCTTTTTTCAGACACCACTCCCCGCTCGTCACTGTCTATCCCGACCCGCAGGACACACTCGACAGGCCAGGGTGCCTGCGTCCTCTTTCCTGATGGTCGCCACAGCACAGCTACAGCCTCAGACGCGTCTCGTCTATCCAGACTTCTACCTGTGAGTAGCTGTGCGGTGCGGTGAGCGCCAATATATACTACCAATAACCCCTCCCTGCCTCTGAACTTCCACATCCGGTGTCCCCAAAGGCTGGAAGCGGGCGGCGTCCTCCTCTTACATCATGCAACATCATTAAAAGTTTTCATTCCACATTGAGTCCTCATCTAAATTGCATATCAGATATAAGAAAGAAGACCTTGACCTGCCTTCACAATCTATGCTGGTCTATTATAAATAAAAGCAAATTTAATATATCAATAAGATAAATCGGTATTCACAACTAAAGAATATTAGAAAAAACAGGTTATAACCAAAACAGTATCCCTTTAGCGTATAGATCCTAAAGCAGGCAGGCGAGATTCTTTAAACTTTCACTCTCCCCCGGACCAAATAATACAATAGTTCCACATACACAGCTTATATTCATTATGTTGTTTATATGTTACAGAACTATTATTATTTTACATAATAGCTCATGATCTTATTACCGTTTTTTAAAAAAAA
>BLSH010072071.1:58614-83674 GCA_018402905.1 Glandirana rugosa | reverse complement strand
CCCCCCCCCCCCCATGCATGCATGCCTTTCCTATTGTATAGTTTGAATGTAAACAAGTGTGTCATTGATTGGTAGTTTTGTATTGAGCTCATGTCATGTGACTGTGCCTTGGAGGCTGATTGGCTGATTGTGAAGCCATCAGTCCCTTTTGTTCTCTGTTTGACCAGTATAAATAAACACACCAAGCATGGAATGGCAGGACAATCCCTGCGAGCGGCTATGTGAGATGAAGCAATCTGTGTCTGTGTCTGTCTGCTTCAAACACAGGTCGATCAAATGCATTATGCAAAAGAGCTGAAAAGTGCGCTTATTAGCGCAGGCAAAATATAATGCATACAAGGTATTATAATTTCCCTTACATCTCTCACTTGTGCCTTCTGGCCTCGATTTCCCGGCTCCACGCCCCCAGCTATCGCCTCTGCTCCACACGTGAGCGGGGGGAGGGGTTCGCCGCGCCGCCTCGATCTACGGCACCCGAGAGGACCAGGCGCCCGCCGTAGTCCCCGGTTCCAGGGACCGCGGCCACCCGACTGGGGAGGCCGTGATGGATCCACACGGCAGGGCACCGCAGTGAGGCAGCGGAGGATATCTCCAGGTAGGGGGGGATGGTTGGCGGTCAGGGTATATCTCTACCTACTCTCTTCATCCGGCTTAGGGACGCGGGATCCGAGAGCCACTAGCCGCTGCTGCCTCCAGCCAGCGCCATATTCAGGCTCGGTTTTGTAGTGGCGAATGGCACCGTGCAACTGATCAGTATTCAGTGAGGATAGTTAATTTCTACGCTGTATTTCAAATCCGGTTGATAAATTCTGACTTATGGTTTTAGTGTTATCTTTTGTTCTAACACCAAAATCCACGTGTTTGCTCTATCGTTTGTGCCTTTTTTCTTTTACTGTGGTTCTCAGTGCAGCCATTTCGTTCCCCTCACGTGTTTGGTGTCAGTTTCTCCAGATAATGAGGGCCACGAGGTTGTAATATTACTTCACTTACTGCCATTTTGTGTTGTGGTGTTGAAGACCACGTGGTGTAGTCGCCATCTTGGTGTAGTAACAAAGAACCACGTGGCTGAGACGCCATTTTGAATTCAGTCACATCATCATTTTTGTCTTTTTTTATGTTTTCATTTTTAACTGTTTTTACACATTTGCGAAACCCGCAGCTATTTTCCTTTGTGCATAATTTAACCTTAAATGGAACAGTAGTATAATCACTATTAAATATAGTTCTATGAACTATAATACATAGGATTCATTGTAATGGTAGAGCTGGCTTTGCATGCGTTAGGTTTTGGCAGGACCAACCTCTAAGAGGTAATGTGTTGGTTTCAATGGGAGCCATGTCTCCACATGGCTTTCATTATTATCTAGGGTGTGTGCATCTCCGCCCACCCAACGGTTGGGACTCATACAGATTGCCCAGCTTTTGCACGTGCATGCACGCCCCCCCCCCCTATTGTATTGTTTGAATATAAACAAATGTGTCATTGGTTGTTATTTTGTATTGAGCTGTTGTGATGTGACTGGGCCTTGGAGGCTGATTGGCTGATTGTGAAACCACCAATCACTTTGTTATCTCTGTTTCAACCCTATAAATAAAATCAGCAAGCATGGCTACGGAGGACTGACAGACGAGCTTGCAATGTGAGAACAGCTATTGTGTCTGTTTTACTTGCTTTAACACGAGTGCACTCAAATGCATTATGCAAAAGAGCTCAAAAGTGCGCTTATTAGCACTAGCGAAATATAATGCACACAGCGTATTATAATTGCTATTACAAGGATAAAGAAAGAAAGAAGGAGTGGAGGATAAAGAAAAAAAGACTTCTGGTTCACACATGAGAAGGGAAAGACGCACTCTCTGTGAGCCGGAGGTGCACTGTACTGCTCCATTAGCATTGAGATTTCTGCCTAATCTGCCCTCAGACATGACGGGGAAGAGAACGAGTCGCTCCCATTCCTCTAAATCAGCAGGCACACGGGTCCACCAATCATTTCCTGCCCCCGGAGCCAGAAGACTTGTTAGACACTGGGTACATCGGCCGACAGCAGCATGGTGCTAGCCCCTCCCCCGCCTGCGGCCTTCTTCCACACACAGCTCCCCGGCCTCTTCGTCAGCGGCGTCTCCAGCTTTCATATTTAGGGGGGGTACATGGGGGACAGGGACAAAAGTAGGGGGCCAACTATAAAACACCCGGGGCAAAGACCTAGGTTGGCATGGCTGCGCCTCCCCCCCACCATACTGTAACAAGGTCATTCACTGCTAAGAGTGAAGATACCAAACTGTGGACTGTGTCAGAAAAGGAGTGGATGCTGTCAGTAGGTCAGTGGACGGTGTCAGTACGTCAGTGGACAGTGTCAGTAGGTCAGTGGACGGTGTCAGTAGGTCAGTGGACAGTGTCAGTAGGTCAGTGGACAGTGTCAGTAGGTCAGTGGATGGTGTCAGAGCAGTGGATGGTGTCAATAGGTCAGTGGATGGTGTCAGTAGGGCAGTGGACGGTGTCAGTAGTTAAGTGGATGGTGTCAGCAGGTCATTAGGTGGTGACAGTAGGTCATTGGATGGTGTCAGAAGGTCAATGGATCATGTCAGTAGGTCAGTGGACAGTGTCAGTATGTTAGTGGACGGTGTCAGTAGGTCAGTGGACGGTGTCAGTAGGTTAGTGGATGGTGTCAGTAGGTCAGTGGACAGTGTCAGTAGGTCAGTGGACTGTGTCAATAGGTCAGTGGACAGTGTCAGTAGGTCAGTGGACGATGTCAGTAGAGCAGTGGATGGTGTCAGTAGGTCAGTGGATGGTGTCAGTATGTCAGTGGATGGTGTCAGCAGGTCAGTGGATGGTGTCAGCAGGTCAGTGGATGGTGTCAGCAGGTCAGTGGATTGTGTCAATAGGTCAGTGGACAGTGTCAGTAGGTCAGTGTACAGTGTCAGGTCAGTGGATGGTGTCAGTAGGACAGTGGATGCTGTCAGTATGTCAGTGGATTGTGTCAGTAGGTTCGTGGATGGTGTCAGTAGTGCAGAGGATGTCAGTAGGGCAGTGGATGGCATCAGTAAGTAAGTGGATGGTGTCAGCAGGTCATTAGGTGGTGTCAGTAGGTCAGTGGACGGTGTCAGTAGGTCAGTGGACTGTGTCAGTAGGTCAGTGGACGGTGTTAGTAGGTCAGTGGACGATGTCAGTAGGTTAGTGGACGGTGCCAGTAGGTCAGTGGACAGTGTCAGTAGGTCAGTGGACTGTGTCAATAGGTCAGTGAACAGTGTCAATAGGTCAGTGGACGGTGTCAGTAGAGCAGTGGACGGTGTCAGTAGAGCAGTGGATGGTGTCAGTAGGTCAGTGGATAGTGTCAGCAGGTCAGTGGATGGTGTCAGTGGGTGGTGTCAGTAGGTCAGTGGATTGGGTAAGTAGGTCAGTGGACAGTGTCAGTAGGTCAGTGGACAGTGTCAGGTCAGTGGATGGTGTCAGTAGGTCAGTGGATGGTGTCAGTAGGTTAGTGGATGGTGTCAGTAGGGCAGAGGATGATGTCAGTAGGGCAGTGGATGGCATCAGTAGGTAAGTTGATGGTGTCAGAAGGTCATTAGGTGGTGTCAGTAGGTCAGTGGATGGCGTCAGTAGGTCAGTGGACAGTGTCAGTAGGTCAGTGGACAGTGTCAGTAGGTCAGTGGACAGTGTCAGGTCAGTGGACGGTGTCAGTAGGACAGTGGTTGGTGTCAGTAGGTCATTGGATGGTGTCAGCAGGTCAGTGGATGGAGTCAATAGTTCAGAAGGTGGTGTCAGTAGGTCAGTAGGTGGTGTCATTAGGTCAGTGGACGGTGTCAGTATGTCAGTAGACTATGTTGAGGGGTCAGTGGATGGTGTCAGTAGGTTAGTGGATGGTGTCAGTAGGGCAGAGGATGGTGTCAGTAGGTCAGTGGATGGTGTCAGTAGGGCAGTGAATGGTGTCAGTAGGTCAGTGGATGTTGTCAGCAGGTTAGTGGATGGTGTCAGTGGGGAAAAGGATGATGTCAGTAGGGCATTCGAGGGTGTCAGTAGGTCAGTTGATGGTGTCACTAGGTCAGTGAATGGTGTCAGCAGGTCAGTGGACGGTGTCAGTAGGTCAGTAGATAATGTAATTGGGTCAGTGGACATTGTCAGCCATTGATGGGAGTAGGCACTGATGAGAAGAGGACAAAGTTTGTCATGTGATCGTCAGTGATGTGCACAGCGGGGGTGTTGGCGTTCTCCTACCTGCTTCCTCCGTATCTCAGACCCCGGCTCATGTGTGTCCACTCATCGACTGGTCCAGACTCCAGAGCAGGGACCGACAGACTAGGCAGGCCAGGGGGGCCACCGCGACGTGACGCCAACACCTCTGTCTCGGAGTCCTCTCCAATCTCCACTCTTAGCTGCTCCTCAGTCCCCGTGACCCTATGTCTATCTGTGTCCCCCTGTCACCACCGCACCACTGGTGGCCTTTCTTTCCGCCACCAGCCCGGGGCCCGTCACGAGGCACGGAGGTGGATGCACGCTGCGCTCAGGCTGGCTCTCTCCTCCTCTGGCTGCAGTCAGTGTGCGCGTGCGCAGCTCTCCTCCTCACGACACAGACTGATGAGTCATCATTACTCCACCCACTAGAGTCAGACTCGGTGAGTCAGAATGAGAGGCGGGCCACTCACACAGTCAGGCCAGGAAGGGAGTGCTCAGGGCTTTCTTTCTTTATGTCTTTCTTTCTCCATCCTCCTTTCTTTCTTTCTTCCTTCTTCTCCCTGTCTTTCTTTCCTTTTCATTTTCTTCCCATCATCCTCCTCTCTAGTTCTTTCTTCCTTCCATCCATTCATTCCATCTTTCGTTCTTTATTTCCTCCTCCTTCCCACTCTATTTCATTCTTCGCTTCTATCTCCCTCCCTCCTCCAATCTTTCTTTCTTTCTTTCTATCCTTTTTTTTTCTCTATTTCATACCTCTCTCTTTTTTTCTTTCTCCCTATGTTCCCTCTTTTTCTTTCTTTCTTTTCCCATTTCTCCATCCTTTTCTCTTTCTTTCCTTTTTTCTTTCTTTCTTTCTTCCTTTCTTCCTTCCTTCCTTCCATCTTAATTTCTTCATCCCCCTCTTTCTTTCTCTCGTTGTTTTCCTTCCCCGTCTTCCTCCTCTTTGTCTCCTTCCTTCCTTTCTTTCTAACTTTCTTCCTCCTCCTTCCCTCTCTCATTCATATTTCATTTCTATCTCCCTACATCTATCTTCCTCTCTGTCTATCTTTCTATCCCTTTTTTTTCTTTCTTTCGTTATTTGTCCATTCTCCTCTCTTTCTTTGCTTCTTTTTGTCTTGCTCACTCCTTTCTATTCTCTTTCTTTCTCACTTCCTTTCTCCCGTTCTCCTTGTCTCTCTTTCTTTCTTTTTTTTCCTTTGTTTCTTAATCCTCCTCTCTTTTATTTCTCTTTCTTTCCTTCTTTCTTTCTTCTTCCACCCCCTCTATTTCTTTTTCCCACCATCCTACTCTCTTTTATTCTTTCGCTCTTTCCCCTTTGTTCTCTTCACTTTTGTTCTCTTTCTTTCTTGCTCTCTCACTCATTTTCTTTCTTTCCCTTTCTCTCTCGCTCCCTCTCTCTTTCTTGCTTTCTCCCTCCACTCTCATCCTCCTCTTTCTTTCCTTCTTTTTTCTGTTTTCCTCCATCCCCTTATCTTTCTTTCTCGCCTTCTTTCCCCGTCATCCTCCTTTCTCTTTCTTTCTTCCGTTCTTCCTTCTTTCTTTCTATCTTTTCTCTTTCTCAATCCCTATCATCCTCATCTCTTTCTTTCATTCTTCATTTCTATCTCCCCCCATTGTCCTATCTTTCTTTCTTTTATCCTTCTTTCTTTTCCTTTCTTTTTTCCTCCATCCCCCTTCTCTTTCAGTCATTCTCACTTCACCCCTTCTTCACTTCTTTCTTTTTCTTTCTTTTTTTCTGTCTTTCTTTTTCCATCCTCCTTTCTCTCTTTCCTTCTTTCTCCACTTGAAAACATCAGCTGTGTAATTGGATGATGGGAGGAAGAAAGAGAGAAAGATAGAAAGAAAGAGAAGAGGATGGAGAGAGAAAAAAGCCCGGGTGAAAGAGAGGGAAGGAGGAGGAAAGAAAGAAAGGAAGGAAGAAAGAAAGAAAGAGAGAGGCGGATGAAGGGATAAAGAAAGAGAGGGGGTGGAGGAAGGAAGAAAGAAAGAAGGAAAGTAAGAGAGGAGGATGGAGAACTAAAGGCAGAAAGAGAGGAGGAGAAAAAATAGAAAAAGAGGGGACTGTTGTAGAAATTTTATTAGGATGTGTTAATTATATATTGTCACAGTGCCTCTCAGTGTTGGTTTACCAGTATTCGCTGTGTATAGCGAATATGGCTTTAACTGATATTGAGGACAGGCCACTTACAATGGAAACCTTCCATTTATTCGTAACCGTACGCGATCCGCCTGATCATCCCATCCAGCAGGCACTCTGAGCGTTTAACGCTGGAGCGAACCTCGGTCTGGGTTTTTGAGGTGCAATGCGCTTTCTGTGGCATGTGTATATTACCGTCAACTGTGGGGCCCCTGTATTATGTGCAGATTGATCCGCTTGACGGGGATGTGCTTGCCGTATGGAATCAAGTATTGCTTTTTATGTAAGGATAATGGTCTATAAGCTTTCTGTCATGTTTGATCCACATGACAGAAACCCGCAGCTATTTTCCTTTGTGCATAATTTACCCTTTAAGGGAACTGTAGTATAATCACTATGTGCATCTCTGCCCACCCAATGGCTGAGACTCGTACAGGATGCCTAGTCTTTCCACATGCATACACGCCCCTTCTATTGTATTGTTTGAATATAAACAAGTGTTATTTTGTATTGAGCTCATGTCATGTCATGTGACTGTGCCTTAGAGGCTGATTGGCTGATTGTGAAGCCACCAAGTCCCTTTGTTATCCCTGTCTCATCCCTATAAATAAAATCCCTAAGCTCAGGACTGACAGGCGCGCTTGCAATGAGAACAGCTATTGTGTCTGTTTTAATTGATTTAACATGAGTGCACTCAATTGCATTATACAAAAGAGTAGAAAAGTGTGCTTATTTGCGCAAACGAAATATAAAGCACAGCATATTATAATTGCTATAACAGGGACTATGGGAGAAAGCAAAAAAGAGAGGGGTATGGAGGAAGGAAGAAAGAAAGAAAAGGGATAGAAAGATAGGAGGATGGAGGGAGATAGAAACAAAAATGAAATAGAGAGGGAAGGAGGAGGAAAGAAAGAACGAACGATAGGAAGAAATGAAAGAAGGGACAATGATGGATGGAGAAAGAAAGTAAGATAGAAGGAAAGAAAGATATTAAGAAATAAATATTAAGAATAAAGAAGAGAATAAAGAAAGAAAAAGAGAGAGAAGGAAAAAGAAAGAAAGTGGAGGATGAGGGGAGAAAGAAGGAAAGAGTATGAGGATGGAGAAACCCAGAATTAAAGAGAGAGGGATGTAGGAATATAGGAATAGAGAGAGAATGAGAAAGAAAGAAAAATAGTTTGTGAATAGGATAAAGGGGGGAAGAGGGAAATAAAAAAGAGAGTAGGATGGTGGGATAAAGAAAGAAAGAAAGAAAGAAAGAAAAAGAGGGGGATGGAAGAAGCAGGAAAGAAGGAGAGGAAAATATAGAAAGAAAGAAAAAAGAAAGAAAAAAAAATAAAATAGAGCAGGGGTGAAAGGAAAGAAAGAAAGAAAGAAAGAAAGAAATGGGGGTGATGGAAGAATGATAGAAAAATTTAGAGGAGAATGGGGAAAGAAAGACAGAAAGAAAAAGAAGAATGAGAAACAGAGAAGGAAAGGAAAAGAGGAGGATGGAGGAAAACTAAATCCAGAATTAAAGAGAGAGGGAAAAGGAAGGAGGAAAGAAAGAAAGCAAGAAAGAAAGAGAAGGGAAGGAAAAATGAAAAAAGAAGGAATGAAAGAGAGGAGGATGACAGTGGGTGAAGGTAGAAAGCAAAAAAGACAGGGGGTGGGAAAAGAAAAAAATTAAAAAAAGAGTAGGATTAAGAAAGAAAGGAAGAAAGGGGGTATGTGAGGAAGAAAGGAAAGAAAGAGAGAGAGGGGGACAGAGGGAGCAAGACAAAAAGAAAGGAAGAATGAGAGGAGAATGGACAAATAAAGAAAGAAAGGAAGAAAGAGAGAGAGGGGGTGAAAAAAGAAAGAAAGAAAAAGAAAGAAGGAAAGACAGAAAAAAGCAAAGAAAGAGGGGATGATGGGCAAAGAAAGACAAAAAGAAAGAAAGAGTGGAGGTTGAAGAAAGGAAGAAAGAAAGAAAGAGAGGAGGATGAAGTAAGCAAGAAAGAGAGGGAAATGGAGGAAGAAAAAATTAAAAAGAATGAGAGGATGAGGGGAGCAGGAAAGCGATAAAGAATGAGAGGTGGATGTAGGAAGACAGAAGTAAAGAAAGAAAAAGAAAGATAGAAAGAAAGAGAAAATGTTGGAGAGAGAAAAAAAGCCTGAATGAAAGAGAGAGGGAAGGCGGAGAAAAGAAAAAAGGAATGAAGAAAGGAAGGTAGGAAGAAAGAAAGAAAGAGGGGGTGGGGAAAGAAATAAAAATAAAAAAGAGAGGATGATTAAGAAATAAAGAAAGAAAGAGAAGGGGGTGGAGGAAGAAAGAAAGATAAAGAAAGAAAGAGGATGGAAGTGAGAAAGAAAGACGGAAGGAGAAAGACAAAAACAAGGAAAGAAAGAGAGGAGAATGGAGAAATAAAGACAGAAAGAATGAAAGAGAGTAAAATGAAGAAAGAACGTAAGAAAAAATGAAATGAGTGGGATGAAGAAAGAGAAAAAGTACGAAGGTAAAAGAAAGAAAGCAGAATAGAAAGATAGAGAGCAGAATGGATGGATGGAGAAGGAAATGAAGGGAAGAGAATGAGGAGCAAGAAGGAAGGAAAGAAAGAGAGGAGGATGAAGTAAGAAAGAAAAAGAGGAGGTTGGAAAAGAAAGGAAGATGGGGGTGGAGGAAAAAGGAAAGAAAATGAATGAGAGTAGGGTGACTGGAGGAAGAAAAAAAGAATGGATGAGAGGGGCTGTAGGAAGAAAAATAAAGAAGGATAGAAAGAAAGAAAGAAAAAAGGATGGAGATAGCCAGAATGAAAGAGAGGGAAGGAGGAGGGAAGAAAAAAAGGAATAAAAGAAGCAAGCGGCATCTTGTCTATCTCCACAGTTATTCCACAGAAGATTTTACCCCACGCCCGGACATTTTCAGCTATCCTCCCATCTACCTGGCCATTGTTTTGGAGCACGCTATATACTCCATATACTCCATTTACACGGCTGATGATGTTTTCAAGGGGCGAAAAGAAAGAAAGTAGGATGGAAAAAAGAAAGACAGAAAGAAAAACGGAAAAAAAGGGGGTGAAGCGAGAAAAAATGAAAGAGAAGGGGGGTGGAGGAAGAAAGAAAGAAAAAGAAAGAAGGATAAAAGTAAGAAAGATAGGATGGGATGGGATAGAAATGAATAATGAAAGACTGAGGGAAGGAAGAGGAAAGAAAGAGGAGGGTGATGGTGGAAAGAAAGCTAGAAGGAAAGAAAGAGTTGGATTGAGAAAGAAAGGAAGGAAAGAAAGAGAGTGGTGGATGACGGTGAAAGAAAGCGAAAAAGAAAGAGTGGGGATGGAGAAAGATAGATAGAAAGAAGAAAGAGATAGAAAGAAAGATATCAAAGAAAGAAAATTACATAGAGTGAGCTTAAGGGAAAGAGAGAGTGGTGGATAAAGAAAGAAAGAAAACCAAAGAAAGAAAAATAGCGGGAGATAGAAAGCCAGAATGAAAGAGAGAGGGGTAGAGGAGGAAAGAAAGAAAAGAAGGAAAGAAGGAAGGAAGAAAAGAAGGTAGGAAGAAAGAAAGAGAGGGGGTGGAGAAAGAAGGATAAAGAAAGGATAGGAATAAAGAAAGAGGGTGGAAGTGAGAAAGAAAGACGGAGGGAGAAAGTCAAAAAGAAGGAAAGAAAAAGAGGAGAATGGAGAAATAAAGACAGAAAGAAAAAAAAGAGAGGAAAATGAAGAAAGAAAGAAAAAAAAAGAAAGGAGAGGGGTGAAGAAAGAAAGAAAGTAAGAAGGTAAAAGAAAGAAAGCAGGATAGAAAGGAGGATGGATGGAGGGAGAAGGAAATGAAGTGAAGAGAATGAGGAGGTAGAAAGAAGGAAAAAAAGAAAGAAAGATCGATAGAAAAAGGGGGGTGGAGAAAGGAAGATAGAAAGAAAGAAAGAGAGGAGTATGAAGAAAGAAAGAAAAAGAGTAGGGTGAAGAAATAAAGACGGGGTGGAGGAAGAAAGAAAGAAAATGAATGATAGGGGGTTGTAGGAAGAAAAAGAAAGGAGGATAGAAAGAAAAGAGGATGGAGATAGAAAGCCAGAATGAAAGAGAGAGGGAGGGAGGAAAGAAAAAAAAAAAGAATTAAAAAAATAAAGCAAGAAAGAATGAAAGAAAGAAAGAAAAAAACAAAAAAAGAATGTGTGTGAAGAAAGAAAAAAAGAGAGGGGGGTGGGGAAACAAAAAGAAGGAAAAAAAGAGAGAGAGAAGGATAAATGCAAAACGAAAGAAAAATAAAGAAGCTTGTGCTGTTATTGGCTTTAAACTTAAACTTAATTCTCCTAAGCGAGCGGACACCTCTCGGGCATATGCACTCTCAGCGAGAGTCCATCCTGTACCTGCCAGTTGCTATTTAGAAGGATGATTCCTGGGTAACAGATTGCATGGAATTCCTGCTTCTCCACGGCATCCTGTCCATATCCACAGTTATTCCGCGGATGATTTTACACCTGTCTTCTTCTCCCTGCACGCCTGGACATTTTCAGCTGTCCTCCTATTTACCTGCCCATTGTTTTGGAGCACGCTATATACTCCATTTACATGGCTGATGATGTTTTGTAGGGGAGTAAAGAAAGAAAGGAGGATGGAAAAAAGAAAGACAGAAAGAAAAAAAGAAAAACGGAAAGAAAGAAAGGAACGAGAGAGAGATAAGGATGACCGGGAAAGAAAGCAAAAAAGATAGAAAGAGAAAGGGAATAGAGGAAGAAAGAAAGAAAGAAGGAAATTAAGAGAGGAGGATGGAGAAAGAAATAAAGAAAAGATAAAAAGAAAAAAAAGAGGGGGGCGGAGCTGGAGAGGATGGTCGTGTGAGAGCAGATCTCAGACTGTCTGGTGGCTTCACAACGGGCACAGCGACTTCTCAAGCATCCGAACGGCACCTGTAAGGAATGCTAGCACCGGAGAACAGGATGTCTTCCTCCAGTAAGAGAAAGGACAGAGAGGGGCCCGAAAAAAATAGAAGACTTCTTCGTCCCAGCAGCGGGACCACAGGCCCAAGATGGCGCCGGAGTAGCGAGCAGCACGCAGAGAATGATCGTCCCCACACCCTCACCCAGCCTACACGGTGAGTCTATGGGGGAGGCATTCCCACTGCCTTCTTCCCCAACAGATAGCCCCATTAAGCAAAGGAGGAGGGTGGGGAGCCAGGAAGATCAAGCAGGCTCAGCTAGAGGAGAGGGAGAAGACATCAGTGTTGCCAACCGTCCGTAAATTTACGGACAGCCAGTAAAAACAAAGCAGTTTTTTGGGTGTCCGTAAAAGTCCGTAGCAGCCGAAAAGTGCCAGTAAAAACAGCGGCCATCGGCTCCGGTCAGAGCTGCGTATGTGCAATTACGGAAATCCCCAAGCGGCAAGTGAGAAGATCCGATCCTGACCCTGAGACGAGTTGGACGACCTCTCCTTCTGCTGCCAGCTAGTGCCTCTGCCCAGCCCATCCACCCTCAAATGAGGTTACTGCATTTTCCCGCCACACCACCGCCAGCCAGCACCCGCCCAGAGCAGACGCTCCGGATGGATGGATCCTCCTGATTCCTGCCTGCCTCTCTGCTCTGGCTGACCCTGCAGCCCTCCTGGTGACAGTGGTGAGTGCAGTAGCTTCCTCTTCAAGCCAACCAAAAAGAGTCGGGACAGTGAGTGTGGGACTATTTGACACCCACACTGTCTCTACTCACTCTGACAGACAGCCGCGAGCCAGGCTGCCGGAGTCTCTCTCTCTTAGTGTGAGTGTGCACTGTGTGAGTGCAGTGTTCACTGGATAAGTGGCAGGAGGTAATGGAAGGATGGTGTAATGGAAACAGGAGGTGATGGGGATGGTGTGATGGAGATGGAGGGATGGTGACAGGAAGTGATGGGGTGATGGAGACAAGAGGTGATGGAGGGATGGAGACGGGGGGATGGTGTGATGGAGAAGAGGGGTTATGGAGACTGGAGGGATAAAACAGTAGGTGATGGAGACAGGAAGTCTTTAGAAGTGGGGACATAAATTCTGGTGATCCTAGTGGCTACCAGGGATTTCACCTCACTTTCTGTGGTGGTTATGGAACAGAAATTAAGGGGGAATCTCTACAATTTGACATGGGTGACAAAACTGATGGACTAAATAATCGGCCCTTATTATATTGAAAATAACAGAAATATGTTTTTTTACCTTGCTATCTACCTTTAATCACATTGCTATTTGCACAGTGTACTTGCTTGTAGCCTAAATAATGAAATGTGCACTAAAAACTGTAATTTTGTAACTTTTGTAAAATGCCAGTAAAAACTTGGCTGTGTCAGTAAATTTTGGGTGTTGTGCCAGTAAATTTCAATCTGGTAGGTTGGCAACACTGGAAGACATGGAGGAGTCTGTCTCCTATGGTCAGCAATTAGACTCATTCCCCACAATGGGGCAGGCCATCACTGATGAAACGATGAAGGGCATGCTTCTAACCCTTCGTGGTGCACTACAACAGGACATGTCCAACTTTATGAACACCACTAAGAGAGAGCTGGAGCATCTGGGGGACAGAGTAGACTTCATTGAAAACAAAATGGGAAACTATTCAAAGGCCCACAATGAACTGGTAGACACGCACTATGAAGTTAAAGATGAACTTCAGGCTCTGAGGTCAAAGGTCACGTATTTGGAGGACAGGGCACGCAGGAACAACTTGAAGTTCAGAGGGATCCCAGAATCTGTTAAACCGCCAGAGTTACGCAACTACCTACAACAGTTAATACTAGCCACCCTGCCTGCACTACAGCCCATTGACTTGACAATAGACAGAGCATACAGGCTACCGAAGCCGCCCCATCTCCCGGACAGAGTTCCACGCAATGTAATCGCGAAAATACATTTTTATCAAGCAAAAGAGCAGCTGATATCATTCTCTAGACAAAACGCAGCACTTCCAGCTCCCTATTCCAGTATAGCAATCTTTTTTGACCTCTCCAAAGCCACCATGGCAGCAAGAAACAACTTGGTCCCCATTACCAAAATATTACGTAATCATAAAATCATGTATAAGTGGGGCTTCCCAGCCAAGCTGACCCTAGAATGGCACAACAAAACCTTCATTATAGTTTCGCAGGAAAGAGGATTAGACCTTCTCCGCAAATGGGGCCTGCTACCACCCACAGTAAACCCGCCATCCTTTGGAGAGACCACCGCAAGGAGCTCTTCCACAGAGACGCCAGAAGAAGAATAATAATCAATAATGAGTCAACGATCCACCAGCGACAGATGACAAATGTCAACCCATGCACCGAACACTTCACTCAGGACGGACTCCCATCTCATGTCAAGAAGACTCAAGGGCCGAGGGACTATGCCACCAGCCACTCGGCAAATTGGGTAAGACTACCTTCTAACTGGTTAACCCCCGTTTGAACCCTATTTAGGGTCACGCATTTGGAACACCTATTCCCTTAAAAGAGCTGCGACTATGTCAGCTCCAAAAGATCTTGAACTGGCTATCTACTACCCACACTTTCATAATCTCTTGTTTGTTTTAATTTGTGACATAGCACATGCCTTCGCTTACTACTACCACACTTTTTCTGTGACTCAAACCTTGGATATCACGTACATGATCCAGTATGCCTCATCAGCTACATGTGTCTACACCAGATGGCGCTACAACACCTTCTTCTACAGGAATGTCACTTAAGCTACTGTCATTTAATGTGAGAGGCCTTAACAGCCCGTTCAGAAGGCAAACACTGTGGAAAACAGCTATAGATCATAAATGTGACGTTTTGTGTGTCCAAGAGATGCATTTTGCCTCCTCTAAATCCCCCAAATGCTCCCACTCCAAATTCCCACATGTGTTCAATGCGAAAGACAAATAAAAAAAAAATGGAGTGCTGGTGGCAATCAAGGATACCGTTGCTTTCAGCCTTATAGATCTCCAATTGGATGATCGAGGCCGCTTTATAATCCTGGTGGCTGAAATCAACGGTGTCACTTACACAGTGGTGAACCTGTATGCTCCAAACAAGAATCCCCAGAGGTTCATATCAGGTGTTTTGGCTAAAACCAAGAAACTACAAAAGGGAAAGTTGGTAATTTGTGGGGATTTCAATATGGTAATGGAGGCAAGGATGGACTCCTCCTCTGGGGGGAGGAGGCACAGGCAGGCCCTGGGTGCACTTTGTCTGAAAGAGGGTCTGTATGACCCTTGGAGATGCCTCCACTCCACAGAGATGGACTACTCCTTTTACTCAATGGTTCATAAATCGTACTCAAGAATTGACTTTTTTTTGACAGACAAATACCTCTTACAGCACATAACTAAATCTGAAATACACAGTATAACCTGGTTGGATCACGCACCTGTGACAATAGACATAGTAGACAATAACAAACCCCCTAATTTAGGACTCTGGAGGAATAATACCTACAGCTTAACCCATCCTTCACACAAACACCACATAAAAGCCAAAATGAATGAATACTTCCACCACAATGCCAATGGCCAAACATCCCCTCTAATCACCTGGTGTGCCCATAAGGCGGTCATCAGGGGCCATCTCATTCAAATGGCCGCCAGGGAAACGAATTGCCACAAATGATTTCAGACCTAGAGAACAAACATAAAAACACAAACCAGACGGACGGGAACATTTTAAAAGAACTGAATGTTTGCAGAGAAAAACTGAGAATCATGCTCAAATCTGAGTATGATACCTATCTAAAATGACTTAAACTCTCTTGGTATTCGCAGGGTAACAAGATAGGTAAACTCCTAGCGGCAGAACTAAAACATAAACAAAAACTATGGAGTATAGGTGATATTGCGCTAAGGCTTGTGAGGAGTGTGATGTATATACAAAGTATAAAACAAATAAACCAATAAATCAATATTGGGGGCGAGCAGCTACTACACAATCAAACAAATTGTAAATTCAGAGTAATATACAGATGTTATAGCGCTCAGCCAATCAAGTAGGAACAATCAATTGGGAAACAGTGAGTTTCTAGACACATATAATCAATCCTGAGAGAGTTCATGCAAGTCAGGAATGACTGAAGATGATTGGATAGGCTCAGAGTCCGCAGATAAATTTTGAGTAAATTCTGTAAATCAGTTCCATAAAACAAGGATAACATATTCTCCAGTCTTGTTAGGATGGAGGCTTACCAGATTTCAGATATAGTAGAGCGTTGGACCATTCACCAGGTGCCAAGGTATGTATTGAAGAGTAGATGGTATATCCTGCGTTCCACCAGGGATTCTCTTATGGTTCCTGTGAGGGTGGCTCCTATGGGAACTGGATCTCCGGATGGGTGTCCTCCACTGTGTAAGGAACGTCACACATTCCGTTTGAAAACGTGGGTCTTACTTGAAAGACGGAGGTATCCCCAAGATCCAAGCGTTCGTCCGCGGTGGTGGTGGGTGTAGAGGGGTGGATCAATGGACCCCAATTGGGTGGATTCGGAAAAAGAAAACTCAAAATAGTGTAAAAATCAATCAGACATAAGGTAAAAAGTTTCTTAAAAGTCTTTTTCAAACACAAAAACGCAGCAAATCAGGGCAGCAGGTTCCCGACATGTTTCGTATAAAAGATACGTCATCTGGGGGGGGACTTTCCTAAGGAGATGCTCCAAGTAATAATAATCACAATCCCTAAGCCGGGCAAAGATGCAACAAACCCCCAGAACTTTAGACCCATCTCACTTCTAAATTCAGACTTAAAATTTTTTGCTAAGGTGCTTGCCAACAGGCTGATGACGGTCACCCCCACACTCATAGGCCTGGACCAAGTGGGATTTGTCAGAGGCAGGCAGGCCTATGACGGCACCCGTCGAATGATAAATCTACTGAAATACACAGAAAAATGGGGGCAGCCCTGCGTTTTTCTGGCCTTGGACGCAGAGAAGGCCTTTGACAGGGTCCACTGGGGCTACCTGTAAAGAGTCCTCACTAAATTCGGGATAGCTGGCCTTCTGCATTCGGCTATTATGTCCCTATCTAAAAATCCCACGGCCCAAGTGCTATCATCTGGACTTTTATCAGACCCATTCCCACTAACAAACGGCACACGCCAAGGTTGTCCCCTATCGCCCATCATCTTCTCCCTGGTGATCGAACCCCTAGCAGAGCAAATTAGAACAAATGGAGGTATAGAGGGAATTAGGGTGGGTACAACAGAACATAAGCTGGGCTTATTCGCAGATGACATCATCTTGACTATAACTAAGCCGGCAGCCTCCTTGCTTTCTATCAAACTCCTACTGAATGATTTTGGCCTAATCTCATATTATAAAGTTAATACAGCAAAATGTTTTACCCTTCCAGTTAATGTAGCACCATCGCAAATATCCCATTTAAAAACCATATTCCCATGTACTTGGGATAGAGCCACTATCACTTACCTAGGCATTCAACTTACATCACCCTCCTCCAAACTATATGCCCAAAACTTTCCTCCCCTTCTATCCAAAATACAGACAGAGCTCACCGCTATAAATAAAACTCAACTTTCTTGGATAGGACGAATAGCCGCTTATCAAATGCAGACCTTTCCAAAATGACTCTACTATTTCAGGACGCTCCCAATATCGATCCCCCAAAAGTTCTTCTCGGAATTAAACAGAATGCTGCGAAAATGTATATGGGGTAATGCAAAGCCTAGAGTAGCCCTATCCACACTCTTTAGGCATAAAGCACAAGGGGGGATGGGCCTCCCCAACACCTATGCATACCACCAGGTATCAATATTAGAGCAGACGCGATATTGGTTTTCGTCCCAGGAAGACAACCTTTGGTCCAATATTTAGAGGGAAATAATACCCAGCCACAACCTACCTGCAACCCTAATGGCAGCAACCATCTTGTATAAACCAATATTGCCGGATTCACACACTATTCATGGTCCTCGTTAATGAGACTGAAGTTCCTTTGAGGAACAATACATTGAGCTGAGAATACCACTGGCTAACTATGAGCACTTAATACTGGGGTTCTCCACCGAGCAGTGGGCAATAAAGGAATATTTTTTAGTGTCAACGACTTAGAGGTTCCCTCCCCTATAGACCTCTTCAAAATGAATCAAATTAAGTCCTTTCAGACCAGTAACCCAAAAACCCACATACATATCCCGACCAAACTCTGGGACTTTCTCGCTAGCCACACAACACCCCCCACAAGAGGGATAACCTTATTCTATAAATTCTGTAATCATTATCCACTAGACAAAAAACTCTCAGCAATGTGTAAGTGGGAACAGGATCTAAAACTATAATTCACATTGCCTCAGTGGCTATCAGCTCTTAAATATAATAACAAGCTATCAGCATGTGTGGACCACTGGGACAATGCGCAGAAACTATTGCATAGATATTACCTAACCCCATCTAGACTATGCCTTATGGACTCTAAAATCTCCCCACTATGCTGGAGGGAATGCCACAGTAAAGGTACCTTACAGCACATTTTTTGGGAGTTAGATATAGAAGGGGTATGTACCGCGCTTATGGGTTCCTGTACTCGGCTGCTGCCCTCCAGTGATTCCCTCCTGCAGGTGGGATATAAGACTGATAGTGGTTGTGCCTGGATGTGGCGCTGTCTGAGTATTGGGAAATAGGTGTGGACCTTATATACTGTTGTCATATGTTGAAGTGGGGCTGTGTCCCTCACCATAAATTGTGATATTAAAGTGCATATGTGCCAAGTGCTGTATATAACTTAGTTATCACATTAAATCATAAAATCAATATTACTGGTGTTTTATCCTGACCCCATAAAACAATATAAATATCAATCCACTGTGTACAATGTGTAAAAATGATGTATTAATCTATGCAAAATATTATCCAATGGATACAGTGTTTTTATTGCAGGTTGTGCCCGTGCATGTGCTAGTATGTATGTGCTAGTATCCAAGTGATATTTTTCTGTAAATCCTATAACTTTCTGGTGTATCTCAGGTGAGTTAACCATAGTGTATTGTGCAAAATGTGCAAGTCTAGAGACAGTGGTAGGCTTTTCTAAATGATTATAAACCAGTATAGTAATTATATATTAATAATCCCAGGATATCATATTCTTCAAGTGGGAACAGGATCTAAAACTATAATTCACATTGCCTCAGTGGCTATCAGCTCTTAAATATAATAACAAGCTATCAGCATATGTGGACCACTGGGACAATGCGCAGAAACTATTGCATAGATATTACCTAACCCAACTAGACTATGTCTTATGGACTCTAAAATCTCCCCACTATGCTGGAGGGAATGCCACAGTAAAGGTACCTTACAGCACATTTTTTGGGAGTGCTCCTCTCTCCAAAAAATTTGGAGGGAAATCTCGGAACTACTGTCAGAAACAACAGGAAGCAAAGTCAGCATAACCCCCGAACTGGCCCTCCTCTCCATATAAGAACAGTGGTGATCCATATGTTGTTTGCAACTAGAATGACAATAGCCAAGAAGTGGCGTACCACCGACTTTCCCACAGTCGAGGAAGTTATTAGCAGAGTAAATAACCAATGTAAAATGGAACAGTTACTAGCCTATGAGGAAAACAGAGCCCAAACCTTCCATAAAAAATTGAGCATATGGACCACCTCCAATAGATCCTACCTTCTGGATTAGGAATACATACCATTTACTGGAGTTGATAAATGACAAATCAATAATAGGGTCTCTCACAAACAAAATAGAATGACTGGAGTCATGAATATATAAAGTATAAGCCATCTTATCCTGGATGCCTGTAGGAGATGGATAATGTGTGAGCTGAAGGCATATAGTTAACAAGGCTATTGTTATATTTAGTTGTGTATGCGAATGGCCAAGGTGCGATCTGGGGCCTAGCCCCCAGCTCCTCTTTGAAATACTAGCAAGTCATGTATAATCCCGCAAAACTACTGCAAAGTCTGACCACAGTTTGTTCCCATGTGGGGTGGCAGACTACTCCCAGTGAGAGTGGGATAGCCAACTGCAGGAAGTGGGTTTAGGCACGACTGAGGCTGGGGGACGGTGCCCAGGCCGTTTACCTCTATTCTTACTAATAAATAGGGGTCCTAGAACCTGGCTCCCGCAACTGATTCTACTTGAAATATTTCTCTTCCCTTAACTGTTGTTTACCTGTTACTTTCGTGTGTATCTACCTTATTGTTATTTCTTATATCTACTTGCATGCAATGTAATGTATTTGCAAAATCGCAATACAAATCTATGGTTAAAAAAAAAAAAAAAAAGAAAAAAAGAAAGAGAGGGAAGGGAGAAAGACAGAAAGAAGGAATGAAAGAGAGGAGGATGAAGTAAGAAAGAAAGAAAGAGAGGGTGTAGGTAGAAAGAAAGGAAACGAATGACGGGAGTAAGAAAGAGAGAAATAAGGAATGAGGGGGGATGTAGGAAGAAAAGAAGTAAGGAAAGAAAAGCAAAGAAAGAAAAAGAAGAGGATAGATAGAGATAAAAAGCCAGAATGAAAGAGAGAGGGAAGGAGGAGGAAAGAAAGAAAAGAAGGAAGAAATAAAGAAAGACAGAAAGAAAGAGAGCAGGATGGAGAAATAAACACAGAAAGAGAGGAGGAGAAAGAAAGAAAGAGAGGGGACATAGGGAGAAAGAAAAAAAAAAAAAGGGTATGGAGGGAAAAAGAGAGAAAAAAAGGATAGAAGGAAAGAATGATAGGAGGATGGAGGGAGATGGTGTCATCCTTCTCTTTCTTTCCTTCCACCTGTCTTTCTCCCATCATTCTCCTCTTCTTTCTTTCTTTCTTTCTTTCTCTCTCACTCTTTTTTCATTCTTTTTCTCCATTCATCCTCCGTTCTTTTTTTTTTCTTCTTTCTTTCTTTCTTTGTTTCTTTATCCTCCTCTTTTTTTTCCTTCCTTCTTTCTATCTATCTTCCTCCACCCCCTCTCTTTCTTTCTTTCTCGCTTTCTTTATCCAATCATCCATTATCTATGTGGTATGAATGAATTTCAGTTGGGGGGGCACATGGGGGGCCTTGAACAGAACTGGGGGGAGGGGCTCATGGCCATAGGCGGCCCCACCCTCCCGACGCCACGGAGGCAGGGACAGAGGGACTGACTCCCCGCTCTGGACAGAGGTAGCCACACTGGTGAGTGGCCTCCCAAATAAATCTGAGCTAGCCTCTATACTCCGCAGCCTGGAGCGGGCTATCAAAAAAGAAGTGACTCAAGTGCTGACGAGAGTAGAGGAGACTGAGCAGAAGCTTGACAAGCACGCGGCTGCCATTAGGGACCTCCAGGCTAACACCAAGTGCCCTGAACTAGCCCACAGAATGTCCTTATACAAGCTGGAAGACCAAGAGAAAAGAACCAACGGAATAATATTAGGATCCACGGTCATCCAGAAGTGACCAAGGACACAGACCTCCCCCCTCAACGGTAAAGGGGATTTTAAATCAGCCGCTGGGCAGGCCTGCTTATCAACCTCTCTTGCTAGCAGTGGCGTTGGGAGGGTGGGGCCGCCTAGGGCCATGACCCCCCATTTTTGTTCTGGGCCCTCCATGTGCCCCCAAACTGAATTAATTCATGTCACATAGATAGTTTGGTTGACTCACAGACAGACATAGTCTAAGCACAGGCCACTGCAGCTTCTATCTCCGCCTCCGAGAGTAGACCGAGTCCCACTAAAACGCCTGCCCTGAGCCCTCCCCTCCCAGCCTGCTGACTGTGCGAGCGGTGTGCTCTGAGACTGACTATAGTGGGTGGAGTAATGATGGCTCATCAGTCTGTCTCGTGAGGAGGAGAGCAGTGCACGCGCCCACTGACTGCAGCCAGAGGAGAGAGCCAGCCTGTGCGCAGCGTTCATCTGCCTCCGTGCCTCGTGGTGGGCTCCGGGCTGGCGGTGGAAGGAAAGGCGGTCGGTGGTGAGGTGCAGCAGTGGCGACAGGAGGACACAGAGAGACGGATGGTCACGGTGACTGAGGAGCAGATGAGAGTGTAGACTGGAGAGGACTCGGAGTCTGAGGAGTTGGCGTCATGGTGCAGTGGCCCCCCTGGCCTGCCTGGTCCGTCAGTCCCTGCTCTGGAGTCTGGACAGTTCGATGAGTGGACACACACAAGCCGAGGACTGAGATACGGAGGAAGCAGATAGGAGAATGCCAAAACCCCCGCTGTGCACATCACTGATGATCACATGACAAACTTTGTCCTCTCCTCATCAGTGCCTTCTTCCATCAATGGCTGACACCGTCCACTGACCTAATGACACCATCTTCTGACTTAATGACACCATCCACTTACCTGAAACTGTCCACTGACCTATTGACACTGTCCACTGACCTATTGACACTGCCCCCTGACCTACTGACACCGTCCACTGCCCTACTGACACCACCCATTGACCTGACACCATCCACTGACCTACTGACACTGTCCATTTACCTACTGACATCATACACTGACCTACTGACACTGTCCACTGAACTACTGACACTGTCCACTGACCTACTGACACCGTCCACTGAGATACTGACACCACCTATGTACCTACTGACACCACCTACTGACCTGCTGACATCATCCACTGACCTACTGATCCAATCCACTGCCCTACTGACACCATCCTCTGACCTACTGACACCATCCACTGACTTGACTCTGTCCACTGACCTACTGACACTGTCCACTGCCCTACAGACACCATCCACTGACCTAGTGACACCACCTACTGACCTACTGACACCATCCACTGACCTACTGACACCATCCACTGACCTACTGACACCATCCACTGACCTACTGATACCATCCACTGCTCTACTGACACCGTCCACTGACCTACTGACACCATCCACTGACCCACTGACACCATCCATGGCCCTACTGACCTACTGACACCACCTACTGACCTGCTGACACCATCTACTGACCTGCTGACACCACCTACTGACCTGCTGGCACCATCCACTAACTTTCTGACACATCCACTGCTCTACTAACACATCCACTGCTCTACTGACACTGTCCACTGGTCTACTGACACCATCCACTGACCTACTGACACCATCCACTGCCCTACTGACATGGTCCACTGACCTACAGACACCACCTACTGACCTGCCGACACCATCCACTGACCTGCTGACATAGTCCACTGACCTGCTGACACTGTTTACCGACCTACTGACACCACCCTCTGACCTACTGACACCGTCCACTGACCTACTGACACCGTCCACTGACCTACTGACACCATCCACTAACCTACTGACACTGTCCACTGGCCTACTGACACTGTCCACTAACCTACTGACATCATCCACTGACCTACTGACACCCCTTACTGACCTACTGACACCATCCACTGACCTGCTGACACCATCCACTGACCTGCTGACACCATCCACTGACCTGCTGACACCATCCACTGACCTGCTGACACCATCCACTGACCTGCTGACACAAACCACTGACTTGCTGACACCGCCCACTGCTCTACTGACACCGCCCACTGCTCTACTGACACCATCCACTCACCTACTGACATCACCTACTGACACCACCTACTGACCTAATGACACCATCCACTGACCTGCTGACACCATCCACTGCCCTTCTGACACCATCCACTGACCTGCTGACACCATCCACTGACTTGCTGACACAGTCCACTGCTCTACTGACACCATCCACTGCTCTACTGACCTACTGAAACCACCTACTTAAATACTAACAACACCTACTGACCTAGTGACACCATCCACTGACCTACTGACACCATCCACTGACCTACTGACACCATCCACAGACCTGCTGACACCATCCACAGACCTGCTGACACCATCCACAGACCTGCTGACACCATCCACTGACCTGCTGACACCATCCACTGACTTGCTGAAACTGTCCACTGCTCTTCTGATACCGTCCACTGCCCTAATGAAGCCACCTACTGAACTACTGACTCCACCTACTGACACCATCCACTGACCTGCTCACCCAATCCACTGACCTACTGACACCAGCCACTGACCTGCTGATACCGTCCACAGACCTGCTAATACCATCCACTGACCTGCTGACACCATCCACTGACTTGCTGAAACTGTCCATTGCTCTACTGACACCGTCCACTGCTCTACTGATACCATCCACTGACCTACTGAAACCACCTAGTGAACTACTGACACTGCCTACTGACCTACTGACACCACTTACTGACCCACTGACACCATTCACTGACCTGCTGACCCAATCCACTGACCTGCTGACACCAGCCACAGACTTACTGACACCATCCACTGACCTACTGACACCACCTACTGACCTAATGACACCATCCACTGCCATGCTGACACCATCCACTGACCTGCTGACACCATCCACTGACTTGCTAACACCGTCCACTGCTCTAAATAATAAAAAAACCTACTGACCTAGTGACACCATCCACTGACCTGCTGACACCATCCACTGACATTCTGACACCATCCACAGACCTGCTGACACCATCCACTGACTTGCTGAAACTGTCCACTGCTCTTCTGATACTGTCCACTGCCCTAATGAAGCCACCTACTGAACTACTGACACCACCTACTGACCTACTGACACCATCCACTGACCTGCTCACCCAATCCACTGACCTACTGACACCAGCCACTGACCTGCTGATACCGTCCACTGCCCTTCTGACACCATCCACTGACCTGCTGACACCATCCACTGACTTGCTAAAACTGTCCATTGCTCTACTGACACCGTCCACTGCTCTACTGATACCATCCACTGACCTACTGAAACCACCTAGTGAACTACTGACACTGCCTACTGACCTACTGACACCACTTACTGACCCACTGACACCATTCACTGACCTGCTGACCCAATCCACTGACCTGCTGACACCAGCCACAGACCTACTGACACCACCTACTGACCTAATGACACCATCCACTGACCTGCTGACACCATCCACTGACCTGCTGACACCATCCACTGCCATGCTGACACCATCCACTGACCTGCTGACACCATCCACTGACCTGCTGACACCATCCACTGACTTGCTGACACCGTCCACTGCTCTAAATAATAAAAAAACCTACTGACCTAGTGACACCATCCACTGACCTGCTGACACCATCCACAGACCTGCTGACACCATCCACAGACCTGCTGACACCATCCACTGACCTGCTGACACCATCCACTGACTTGCTGAAACTGTCCACTGCTCTACTGACACTGTCCACTGCTCTACTGACACCATCCACTGACCTACTGAAACCACCTACTTAACTACTGACACCACCTACTGACCTACTGACACCATCCACTGACCTGCTGATCCAATCCACTGACCTGCTGACACCAGCCACTGACCTGCTGACACCAGCCACTGACCTGCTGATACGTCCATTGACCTGCTAACACCATCCACTGCTCTACTGACACCATCCACTAAGCTACTGACACCATCCACTAAGCTACTGACACCATCCACTGCTCTGCTGACACAGTCCACAGTTTGCCAGGTATCCACCACAGTCATAGAGTCACCTGCCACAGTCATCCAGTCACCTACGTCACCACAGAGGTCGAAAGTATAAATCTCCCCGTGTACCCCCTGTCCCTGTTTTCATCCCCCCATTAATATTTTGTGGGCCCCGTTTCTGGATCCAGTCGCACCGCCGTGGAGGGGGTGGTATGACATTGTTCCAGTAAGTGACGAATCTCACTTCTATGGTTTGACACCTGACACAGTCGTCTCGTCACCTACCACAGTCATCGAATCACCTACCACAGTCATCGAATCACCTACCACAGTCATCTCGTCACCTACCACAATCGTCCAG